>CM071944.1:6425000-7025000 GCA_036784905.1 Acrossocheilus fasciatus | reverse complement strand
ACTGAATCATTCATTTAATTGATTTGTTCGAATGGCCGATTCATTCAGGAACGAAGCATCTGACTGTCTTTATGAATGGGTAATTGAATCATTGACTCACTAGATTCATGGAGATGGAGATGCGCAGCGGCTCAGATGTGAATTTGTCTGAAACTATTTTCATTGACGAAACAGAGCAAAATAAGGCAATAGTGTTGTAGTCAGACAATTTAAGTCACTTAATATTAACTTCTTGTTTAATGAACTGTATTAAATCAATATCACATTGGCAAGCTGTCACTCTCTTTAGTTCATCGCGATCTCACAAAACTCTATTATTATCAATGCAGCTCTCTACACTGCACAGTGAATCTCTTATTTACACTCTGTCTACACTTTGTTTGTTATAATGAGAGGATACGTTGGTGATACATTACTCAACGCTGTAAAAACACATAAGTACGTTAGAAACCTTTGAAGCTCCCTCAGCGCAAACACAAATATGCTGATCAGGTCAGTCGCACAGGTGTTCCTAAATATTTTGTCATAGTCACATGCAGTAGCTTTGTCGCAGTGCAGGTCACACTGTAGAGCCCTGTGTATGTATGTATGTGTGTATGTGTATGTGTATGTGTGTGTATATATCTAATGAGAATGAGCTTTATTGCCAGGTATGTTTACACATAAGAGGAATTTGTTATAGTGAATTAAATATTTTTTTATATTATTTTTACACACAAAGTAAAAAAACAAATAATTATTTAACTGTGTGTGTGTGTGTGTATATATATATATATATATATATATATATATATATATATATAAAATAATCTTTGTTAGATGGAATGGAGCATAGAATGTCAATTTTCCAAATGTATTTTATGTCAACTACCAACATATGTTTTGATTATTCATTTATTTCAGGGATTCTGAACGTTTGCATCCACTCTAATGTCCAAAGATGATGTTTGTCCAACTAATTCTTTCATTAGCACATTTATCTATGAAGTTTCGTAAAATAACTGGCAGTGATAGTGCATGGAGAAGATGCATGCTCCATTTTACGAGTGTCCTCATCATCTTTGGGTGAGCGCTCATGATTACATACACCCACCTTCTGAAGAAATCCCCCCCCCCCCCCTCAGGCAAAAAATCAATTTTCCATCTGTATGTGTTTGATTCCTCTATTATGTTGTAATTGAATTTTATGGCCTAATTTTGTTGTTGCTGGTTCGTTTTTCATTTTTATTAATAAAGAAACCAATGAAGCACCATTTTTAATGGGTAAAACATCTATGAAAACAAACATTAACAAAGGTGTTCTAGAGATGTGTTCAGGATCATAGAACAGGAAAGCCTTCTATTATTACCCTCACTATCACTAGTAACCGCTGTCAATCCATAACATTCTTAGATCGTGTGAATTCGTATGTGTTTTAGGCAAGCCAGAGAGATTGTTTTGAAATATGAGGGCAGACTGACCAGGACCAGAGGTTACCAGGCAGCCGGGGCAGAGGTATGTTTTCTATCTGTCTATCCAGCCATCCTGCTTTTGTCTTTTTCACATTATAGCATCTCTCCTTTTCTCTTTAAGTTTTTTTTTTTCCCTCTATGTGTATGTGAGATTCTGGTTAGGTTGTGCGTGTCTCTGCTTCAGCGGCGTTCCTCATCTGTTCACAGACGCTGCACTCAAATTTATGGCCTGTTGTTATAGCCTGGTTTAATTAAAATGTCCAATGGCATTCGCCAAGGCTGCCCAAGCACCATTAAAATTAATTGACTTTTTAGCAAGTGGATTTGATGGTAAATTATTAATTCTGATTATGGCTTTCATGGCAGACTGAAAATCAGATATCCGTACACATTGGTTTAACAAAATTCTGTTTTTATATGACCTACTATCCTTATACATGAGAGCTCAGATCTTACAGGTCTTTCAACACTGCTTGGTTTGAATATGTATTTATTTTTGGATTCCTCTGTCTGCAAACAATACTAATCGAATGTTTAATGTATTATCTAACTGTTGTATTTTTTGTTTGCAGTTGCTGAAGAAGATTTCTAGAGTCTTATACAACATTGTTGTCTTGTTCATTCCCTGGGAGATGAGGATTAAAAAGATTGAAAGTTAGTATCTTGACATTAAGAAAAACATTTGATCAAATTTTCGTGAATGATAAACTAGCTCTGATATGGTAAATATGTTTGACTTTATGCATATTCACTGTAAAATATGCTGTAAAATATATTAGGTGACTTGAAAATGTGCATCCATGTGGAAAGTATTCAGATTAACTAGTAGTGTGAATAAAGTAAAAAATGTCTTTTAATTTGACTGAATCAACAGGTATTTTAAGGATCAAATCAGGTCAAATTAACCCCATACTGCATTAAATGTACAGTATATGTTGTTTTTGAAGGTCACTTTGGATCAGGTGTGGCCTCTTATTTCATATTCCTGCGATGGCTATTTGGGATCAATATAGTTCTCACTATTATGACTGGAGCCTTTATCGTGCTGCCTGAGGTTAGTATGCAATGCATTCATTCTTGAAAGCAAATAATAGGCTATATGTTCAGATATGAAAGCTTACAAACCAAAATGTCATGGCAGTTTAAAGGTACATTACATAAGGATATACAAAAAAAAAAATTGCACAGTACATGACATTATGCTACTCTATTTTTATTTCTGAAAGCACATACAGATATTTAGATGCTGCTGTGTGCTCATATATAATTTGTAGACAACATCTTTTAGTAAAACTCAACAAGGACATTTTTAGACCAGGAAATGGAAAATACGGTTAGATTTATTTCACTCCCGGTGCAGAGACACAAAGCAATTTCTGCTCGGGTATCATCTGTTGTCCTCTATCATTCCCTCTGTCTCTCCAATCTGTCCAACCAGCTCCTGGCCGGCGCTCCGTTCGGTACCACTCGCAGCAAGACCATCCCCAAGGAGCACCTTTCCTCCGCACAAGACCTGGACACCATCTGGTCGCTGGGGGCAAGACTATCATCTCTCATTTTTACTGCTTTACAAATATGATGTGCATATTATTAGCGGAACTTCAGGGTTTAATTGCAAATAATTTATTTTTGATGTTCAATCTGCCAGTTTGTCAACAGTTTTTGTTTTATGTCCATATTGCAGGGATATCTACAATATTCTGTGCTTTTTTACGGCTACTACAGCAATGTGCGTAAAATCGGCAGTGCCGGCTACAGACTACCCTTGGCCTATTTTCTGGTCGGGATGGCCGTTTTTGCCTACAGCTTCATCACTTTGCTTAGAAAGTAATCACTACTTCAAAGACGCTTTGCTTGAAATCACTGATTAATCTCCGTACATTCACATTTATGCATTTGTTGGATGCTTTTATTCAAAGCGACTTACAGTCCATTCAAGCTAGATGTTTTCAGTTCATGTCGAACTCATGGTTTTAACTGCAGATAAGACAGGTATGGTGTTTCTGTTGAAGCTGGTTTATTAAGGATCTGGTTAACCTGTCTTTTTTAGCAGGGTTGATGAAAGTATCTGCTAAAAAAAAATGATAGTGCTTTTTAACCCTTGTGCTGTGCTGAAAACCTTTTGCTTAATTTGATGTTGCTTGTAAATCTATTATTAAGCTACATTATCACCAAAACTTGAATTCAATGTTTTTGTCATCTTGTTTTCTTTCAGTTAGCACAGTTTTTGAGTGCAAAAAGCATTATTTGTGGATAATTTTGGTACTGAGGTCAGGGCTTAAAGTTCTCCGGCGTGCAGGGTTTGGCTGCAGAAAAAGATAATCCTACATTTAAAAAACTTTCGAGTCCATGAGTTCGCCTACCAATGGTATGAGAGGAGCACAGCTTTCACTCTCATCCAAAGTAACATTACTAGCCAATCAGAATATTTTGCTCTTATAAACGAGACGTGCATAATGGTATCCAGAGTTACAGCCCTGATGAATGGAGAAGCGCGACACGTTGAAAAAGCTGTGAAGCGCAGTGGCCAAAGATATCCATCTAGCGCATATATACATAGAAAAACTAATTAAAAAGCAGCGGAGCTTTGTAAACAGCTCAGAGTAATCATGCCATCTCCATAAGAATGATATGATTGTCAGAACACATTTACTAGGATTTTTGAAAAGGTTCTGTTCATGATTTCTTAATGGTAACTTACCGGTAATTTACCGGTAAAGACTGTGTGAGTGAAAGGGGCTAAACTCTTCCTCTGCATGTGCTGTGAATTTGAATTGCTTAACATTCATCTGGGAAAACAGTGTTAGTTAGATTTCTCACTAGATTTGTTACGTAAATCACTTATAAACCTTTGCCAACACAGGAGAATATATTAACCTATTTCTAAATATGCGATATATTGTACATTGCAATTTCAAAATAAAAAAAAATTTGAGTTGGCATGTGGCCAAATATTAAAATTTAATGGATTTAAACATAGTTTAATCACTCTGTAAAGTGAAACGTCACCAGGCCGTTGGCGCCCTCTGCATGTATTTGTTATAATACATAATGTACTTAAGCTGGTTTTGTTCATATTATGTATAGGCAAATTACATTATATATTTTAACAGTGTTGTTCAATAAAACCATGTAATTACTTGGTTTTGATATTTTATTTGAGCCAATTATTATTGCCTCATCGTTAGTTTATATATAAATAGTCATACTAAAGCCTGGTTTTCACTTAGGTCTGTTTGTGTTACTAAAAAATATCAGATTACTCTATTGTCAAAATAATCAGTAGATTACTTGATTACCAAAATAATCATTAGTTACAGCCATAGATTAGTAAAAAAAAAAAAAAAAAATTAAAAATACAACTGAATTGTTTTACTTTTTGTAATTAAAAGAAATATTTTGTCATTGAAAATTTCTTAAAAATATTATTAAACTATTGTCTCATTCTAGTGAACCAAGTGTCTGTATTTTGTCTCATCTTGTGAGCTAAGTGTATTGTCACACCCCTAGTGTTGATAAGCGGTGATATAGCTCATAATTTTCCAAGTGTATGATATAGCTTTCAATCTTCAGGTCAACCATATATTCATGAAAAAAAAAATCAGTTTGAATAAGGAAAGCAATAACTTTGTCATAGTATCCTTTCAAATGTTAAAGCTACCACAGTCATTGCATGCTTTCCATGTGCTACACGCAAAGCATTCAAACACGCCCCCACCTGTCCACATCATGGTGTGGGAAGATTTGCATAACACCGCCCACACGTATAGGCAATGAAAGAAGGTGAAATGAAGAACCTTTATTCTCGCTGTAGTGTTGTTGTTTCTGCCGTCATGTCGTGGAGACACTGTGTGTTTCGTTGTGAAAGTATTTTGTTTGGCCTTCCAAAAGAGTACACAACTAAAAATCAGTGGTTAAGTTATATTTATAACGTTGTTCCAGAATAGTACAACGCAAATATTCGAGTGTGTGCAGCGCATTTTATGGAGGACTGTTTCCTGAACCTGGGAGAGAGTAGCCTACAATGTGAACAGTATGAATGGCTGTGAAAACTATAAAGTGGGGCAGTTACAATTTTGCAAGGACAGTCTGGTGCTTCTGACTCATAGCCTGTAAGTATGTTTTCATACTTAAAGAATTTGCCACTGACTATTCAAATGCGAGTTATGAGCAGTGTAGAGTAGTGCTTGTTTGGCATTTCTACGTTCACAAATGCAGACATGGTAATGTTTACGCGGCGCAACGCATAAAAAGAACATATGAGTCATAATCAGTAATTATGTCCTCACTGAATGCAACAAATGCCTCATTTATGATGGGTTTTATTGTTTTGGTCTAGTCGCGCCGGGACACGGCATCACATTACGGTAAGGGGCGTAACATTTCTGTCACACGCTTGAGGTATTCGGCCAATCACGATGCACTGGATAGCTGGCCAATCAGAGCACACCTCGCTTCTCAGAACGATGAGCTTTGTAAAAATTGACGCGTTTCAGGAAGGCGACGCATAGAGGAGCAACAATAATGTACAGTATGTGGAAAATAATGTGTTTTTTGAACCTCGAACCGTGTAAACGCATTGCATTACACCAAATACTCACAATAATGTTCTTTTAGCAACATCATATGACCCCTTTAACCCCTGTGAGGTGCATGAGCTCAGATCAATGAGGCCTAAAATCAGTTAATTCCAAAAAATTATACATAACCTGTGCTAACTGAAAGAAAACAAGCTGATAAAAAGATTGAATCCAAGACTTATATAGTAAGAGTAATAATATAGCATCACAAAAGAAAATCCATATGCAATTTTGGAGGCCTGTCATTTTCGACAGGGAATGCCACAAATGTAACAAGGTGGCAAACAATCCCCAAAAAGTGATCAATTTTTTAGCAAAATGCCAAGTCAGTAAATTTTAGTCCAATGTCATAAAGTAAACTAGCATTTCCAGACATTCTCTCTGGGTCAAAATGAACAGAACACAACATGTGTGAAGTCATTTTTCACCATGTGGTAATTTTTCATAGTCACATTCACTAAGAAATGTATTATGTTTCTTTAGAAAAAGCTCAATTCGTGTTGTTGTTTTTATCAGAATGGCTAAAAACTCCCGCATGAGTTTAGCTGGCGCCTCAGAGGAGAATTACACCTTTTGCTGGCGTGTCTTCTGTGCGTGGGACTACCTGATTGGGAACCCAGAGGCGGCCGAGAGTAAAGGGGCAGCCATCATCAATAGCATCAGAGTGAGTATCTCCTACATCCAACAGACCCAAATAACCAATCTGTCCTTGATTCAATTCTCAATGATCATCCAGTTTTAATTCACATCATTGCCTACACAGGAGGTTTATGTTCCACTATTAGTGCTGATTTCTCAAAGGAAAACATGTTATTTGAGTCTCATTTGTGTCATGCTAAATTACAGATATTTATTTGTAATATCATTAAATTTGTTCATACACAAGCGTTGCACAAACTTACGTTTTCTATTTATATTTTAAATCAGTATTTATTCTTATATTTTCTGTTTTCTTTTCAATTTTAAAGTTTTAGTAATTTAGCAACATTTTGTTGTTTTTGTCTCTTTTTTTCATATATACAGTATATAATATTTCTTTTTCTTTATGGTTTTAGTTTTAGACAACTGTAATAACCCTGATGCTAACTAACCAAAAAAAAATTGCTACTGTTTTTAGGAGGCCATTGTAGAAGAGCAAGAAAAGAAGAAAGATACAAGCCTGCAAGTTTTCCTCTTTATTTGAGTTTCCATTATCACCTCAACATAACCCTAAGTGCTGACTAAGTGTTTTCTCCAAACTGTCTCAGAAGTGCATGTTTAACAGAACTGTCTTTTGAGGGCGGGAATGATCGTATCAGTAAGTGACTTACAGTGATGTGCTGTTTCTCTCTATCGGAGGCTGTTGTCACAGCGCCTGTAATGCTTCCTCAGACCACTCTGATTTATACATCTCCTCCCCGTCCAATGCAATCGCAGCAGAACATGCGAAACGGAAAACATCCCGCCATATTTTATACAAACGGCCTTTTACTGCGGGCGGATGACTGCACCTAAATCGCCAGCAGACCTGCTCACACATTAAAGCCGATTAATATGTTGTGGGAATGCGACACCCATGCACACAGAGTACATGCTAACATTTGTACAGTATCTCTAGATAATTATAGCTAGACTCTACACTTGAATCTAACAAGACCAGGACACATTTCAGCCCAAAAACAAACAATTGAAATAAGAATAAATATGTATATTTTGCTTATTTATCTGTTTATTTTATTTATTTATTTATTGCATTATGGACATTTAACAGGATTTCTGCGGGTCTTAAAAAGTCTTAATTTGCCCTTCCTCAAATTGAGGCCGTAAAAAGGTAGCAGAAAGTTTTAAATTCATAAAGTCAGGGCTTATTGCATGCATTTCAAAAATGAAAATCTTTATTTGTGTTTTTGATTTGTTTTCCAATACAAATATCTCAACGTCCTTAAATCAAGATATATTTACTTCAGATGCAAAATGAAGATATCAAGTTTTGTCTTCTGAGAAATTACCAAAAAAAAAAAAAAAAAAAAGTAAGTTTATGTTTGCTTTTATGCTTATGAAAACTTGTTTTCCCTTTAAATTAAGGTGATTTTATTTATTTTTTAGAAAGACTTCTTATATCATTTTGTTTCTTATATTATCTTACAAAAACCATGAGATATTGAAGTACTTGTGCTTTTGTCTCTGATAAAACTTGTCAGGCAAACTGGGAAATGAAGTGCATCAAGTCAGAAAGGAATTGTTTATTGATAATGTGCTTGAAGCGTTCATCCAATGCCGAATTTTAGAGCTTTAGGGTGGAAAAAAACCTTGTTATGATACTAGAAATATACAACCTCTTGAATCAGAAAGATGCTGTCAGAAAGTCTTTTATTAAAGTGATCTGTTGGGGTTATTGGTCCCTGGCAATAGAAAGTGCACACATTAGTCATGAAGTAAATCAGAATATGATACAATGTGGTTTTCTTATACTCGGCTCTCTATAATAATCGTAGCATTATACAGATGTTACCTAGTCCTAGTTTCAGGTTCCTCAGGTTCCATATCTCTTCGAACTCTTACATAATTATGAGTGAATAATCGATAGTTCATGTCAGTTGATTTGAAAGTAGCCATGTAAGCGTGTTCATGTACAGTCAGCTGTTCAACATCTAAATAAGTTTCTTTCTTGATGATACAGGATCAGATGTTTGTAGGTGTATCTGACTGTTGTTTCTGTCCCAACAGAGCCGTACTGATCAGTTTGCGGATTCTGGCAAACATTCTGGTGCTGCTGTCTCTGACCGGCAGCATCTACATCATCTACTTTGTGGTGGATCGTTCTCAGAAACTAGAGCAGGAGAAACCAGAGCTAACACTCTGGGAGAAGAACGAGGTACACTTTGAGTTTTTATGTTTTTTTTTATACATTGTCTACAAGTGTACATGAGTACTTGACAAAATATTTCTTCTTGGCCTTGAGGTTAGACAAGTTTTCTTCCTCTTCTTGTGTGGCATCCGAGTTTGCCTCCTTATACTATGCCATAAAAGTACGTACCCTTTTTTTTTTTTTGCATAGTTTTGAGTATGTAGCAGAATAGTGTGCAAGCTTTGAGACTACTTGGTCATAATTACATCTTCAATGGTGCGCTTTGTTACATGCATCCTGTCTCTGTTTAAACTGCCCTGTCAATCAACTTGTCTCGGTTAACAACATCCACATTTCGTTCAATTTAATCTCCTACCATATTGGAGAGAAATGAAGAGGCACATTAAGTGCGTTTACATGGACCCTCTTAATGCGATTATAATGAGATTTTGGCGATATTCCGATTATGCTTTACCTCATGTAAACGCAATACTTCTATCTAAATAATGCGATTAAGCTCATAATCGCAGCAAGCATAATCGTATTAACATAGGTGGCGTACGCCGTTTTTAATCGGAATATACAGGCATGTAAACACCTTAATCGCAGTATTGCCGCTCTGACCAAAGTGCGCATGCGCTTGTGACATATATGAATAACGTGACACGCACCTGTAATAATACGGAAAATCCATCACATTTCTATCTGCGCCGAAAATTGTGGTGATGGACTTTTTGTTTCCGCTCATTGACTGTGTTTACATGCGCACGAATATTGCGATTATTTCCAATAATCAGAGTAAGGACTTAATCGCATTATGATGTTTACATGTCAAGAGCAAAGCTCTTAATCCCGTTTACATGCATTTTCCACTATTCTTATTATTAGCTAAGAATTGTGGTTAATTTTTTTTACTGCCATTATTCACATACCCCACTGGACAGCACAAATGATGGACTCAGAAAGAGCAGTGTTACTGGTCGCTGTTTTAATTTATTTACGTCTAATGCATAATGATTTTGTATGGCTGTATTGCACGCTTTTTCGGCGCCATAGAAATGTGATGGAATTTGTTTGCCTTATTTACGCTGCCGTCGCGTTCTGCTCGCCTTTTCTGGATGAGGGTAAGGAACAGAGACTGCTGGCAGCTTGTTGTGTTTTCCTCAGAATGCGATGCTTTCTTCTCCTCCATCTTTTCTAATCTCCGTATTATTACAGGTGCGTGTCACGTTATTCATATATTTCACAAACGCATGCGCACTTTGGTCAGAGCGGCAATACTGCGATTAAGGTGTTTACATGCCTGTATATTCCGATTAAAATCGGCGTACGCCACCTATGTTAATACGATTATGCTTGCTGCGATTTATGAGCTTAATCGCATTATTTAGATCGAAGTATTGTGTTTACATGAGGTAAAGCATAATCGCAATATCGTCAAAATCTCATTATAATCGCATTAAGAGGGTCCATGTAAACGCACTTAATGATGATGCATTTAAAATGAATGACCAAATGTACCTTTATAGAAGTCCACAGTGTTGTTGCAGATAAGATATAACATGGATAGCATTAAATATATATATATATATATATATATAAAATATATAATTTTTATTTTTTATCAGGTTAGGTATTTATTGTTAATCACTCAAACCCCTTTCTCTACTTGTCTGTTTGTAGTTCTAAATGAATCCACATCCAAAGCAGCATGGGTTGTGGGCGATATTGTATGTAAATTCGGACACTACATTGTTCTTTTTGTTCTTCTTCTTTTCTAATTATTTACTTACTATTCTTTCTTCTTCTTTTGCTTTTTTTTTTTTCTTTTTTTCTTGTGTCTGCCATATCCAGATATTTCATCTAGTGTTAGGGACGATGTGTTGTGTGTTAGAGAAAGATGAGTGATTTTACTGTATGTGTATTGGGTTTCTTCTTTAGGTGAGTGTGGTTGTGTCCCTCATCACAATGATTGCTCCTTCAGCCTTTGAGTTAGTGGCTCAGCTGGAAATGTACCACCCCAGAACGAGTCTCCGCTTCCAGCTTGCCAGGTCTGAAAATCACTCTTTGAACACTCTTTGTGCTCTAGTTTGGCTCTACCTTTTTATATTTTGTTTTTCAAAAGAAAAATATGCCTTTTGTTTAGAGTCTTGGTGTTGTACCTTGGAAACCTCTACAGTTTGATTATTGCCCTCCTGGATAAAGTCAACAGTATGAGCTCTGCTGTGAGTCACAGTTACATTCTTATTGCATTCTCAACCTTTTCTCTAGGGCTACATGATTAACCAATAAAATTGAAATTGCAGATGGCAAAGGCTTTGTTTTAATAAAAAAAAAAAAAATGCACTGCAAATAGTGTGGCACAGTGTTCTTTCACACACATGGAACTCATGATCCAGTGTTTTTAGTGTCTTAGTGTCTCTGGTTCAGTTCTCATTGAAAATGAAGGAATTAGGACAGTCATAAATATTTTGTGCAATTTAAATAATAATAATTGTTGTTGTTCTTAAATACTAAATGTTATTAAAATTCTTAAATACTAATACTTAATTTACAGTGAAATATTAGAATAGTAATATTTATTTTGTCTAATATTTTATGTAGTAATAATAATAGGCCTAATAATAAGTATAATTATGATTGATTATTTTATAGGGATATTGATATTTAATCACAAACTTAATTGGCCAAACTGTGCAGCACTTTACACTATACAAACAAGCACTTTTTTTTTTTTTATCACAATCACAATTTTATCAGAAAAAAAAAATTAGAAAAAAAAAGAAATGTTCTTTTCCCAAAAAGCAGCCATATTGTTTTCTGATGTATTACTCAGCTGTAAAGATATAACATGTTTGAATAAATCAAACGATTGCTATTTGTGCAGTGAAAATATTCAGATTTTTACCACCCTTTGGTTAGAAAACTAACTTTATTTATGTAAAAATTAAATTCAACATAACAGAAATAAATAAACAAACAAACCATGTTTTGAATAATTTCAGATCACTGGGAGTCCAGGAAACCTGTCTGACTCAACATCATACCTAGCGACGATTTCCCAGCCTGCTGAGGACAACCTGTCCACCATCGTCCCAGATATCACAGAGCGGCGTAACAGCACGCTGACCATGACTCTCCTGGACCTCAACAACAGCATGACCACCATCAAGAGCACCGCATCCTCCGCACATCCGATGAGAATGCAGTCTCTGCTAAACCAGACCGTCCTCTATGGGTACAACACCAGATCACAGCAGGACCCCTGCTGGGAAACATATGTCGGCCAGGTACTCGCTCACATGGACATCATTGCTCTCTGATCCAGATTTAGCTTAGCAGGGCCTTCCTGGTTCCACACCTGACTGGAGGATAGGCATGAACCCTTCATTGGTGCTAGCTGAAGAATTATCACTTAGCACATTTGTTGACTTCACTGCTGACGTTACCAGTTGGCAGAGCCTTCTGCTTGATCTTAAAAATGAAACTTGAAAGCAAAATCTTTTAAATCTCTCTTTAATTCTGGTTTTTATTTGGCACAATGCATCATCGTTATACCAAGTAAACAAAATGTTTTCATGATCCTTGTTTCAATCAATTCCTTATATATAAAATAAAGTTCCTCCCTGCTTTTTTTCCTCATTGTCTTGAAAATATGGCCAATGAAGCTCTTAACTATGTTTTGTGAGATATATTTTTATGTACACTACCATTCAAAAGTTAGTGGGTCGGTAAGATTTTTAAATGTTTTTAACAGTAATATTGTGAAATATTATTACAATTTAAATTCACTATTTTCTATTTGAATATATTTTAAAATGCAATTTATTCCTGTGATGCAAAGCTGAATTTTCCTTCAGAAATCATTCTAATATTCTGATTCATTTATTGTCGTGAATATGGAAAACAGTCGTGCTGCTTAATATTTTAGTGGAAACTGTAATGCCTTTTTGTAGTATTATTTAATGAATAGAATGTTAAAAACACCAATGTTAATTTGAAATAGTAATATCTTATGTATTTTAATCATTTATATAAATGGATTTACTTTCACTTTAGATGAGTTTAAAATTTACTTGCTAAATAAAAGTATTAATTTCTTTCCAAAAAATTACATTTTCTTCCAATAAATGCTTAAAATATTAGTGTGTCACAACTGAAAATTCCTTAAATATGAAACAATAGTAGAATAATCCTTTAACCACTATGACACAATCTTGCCTTCAAGTGAACTAATGAAGTATCTCAATTCCTAGCTACATTGTTATTTATTAACGGCATTATTGTGACAAACAGTGTAAAAATGTTCCCTCTGGAGGAGAGGAATATGGATTGGATACGTGGCTTGAAATATCCAGCCTGGCTTTTATTTAATGAAAGTGCTGTCAGCGCTGACTTTCTCTTGGTTTCAATCCAATGGACTGATTGAGAGTCCTGCTTGGTGATACTGATGGTCTGCGGAGGGGTAAAATTGCACCCTACAAAGGAAGGTAAATGCAGACTGTTTATTTTGTTTGTCTTATTTACAGGAGATGTTAAAACTCTCCATCATTGATATGATCTTCACGGTGGCAAGTATCCTGCTCATTGATTTCATCCGTGGACTGGTGGTTCGATACTTGAGTGACTGCTGCTGTTGGGACTTGGAGAGCAAGTTTGTAAGTCGGTTGCTTCTGTTCAAAAACACACTCTCAGAGGTTTTTCAAGTAGATAAATGAGTGATAGATAGACCTGCCTGCCTGGAATCTGCACCTGTTGAAAACATTGGTCACATTTTCAAACACCGTCAAAAACTGTGTAGGTCTCCACTTGGGTCACATTGCAAATGTTTTTTTACATATTTAACACATTTAAAGCAATGTTCCAGGTTCAGTGCAAGTTAACGATAAGGTGTGTAACATCTGTGTAACACCAGCAAAACCAAAGAAAATAGCAAAATTATATTTGAAACAAATATTGAACAAATGTTTCTATATCTGGTCAGTCAATTAAGTTGAGACAGGATAAAGTCTTTTAATATTGAAAACATTGCACACATCACTTTTAAGCTTTTTCATTAGCATCTGTGATGTGCTTTTGATTACCACAGGAGTATACTTGTTCCTTAAAAAATAACTAATACTTCAGTTTTTTTTAATACACTTGCAACAGACCCTAGTCTTACGAAATTCTCATTTTGATGTAACTGAAAGCAAGGCTAGACGACAAATCTGTTAATTAGTTTGTATTGTTAAAGTGTCTTGTAAATTCTAAATTCTTGTAGACAAGAACTTATTTTAAATTAAATCAGGCGTCTGCAGAATTATTCTGATTTACTCTGATAAACTGCAGAAAATCATGTGTGCTAATCATATCCTTCTGATATGATTAAAAGCATTATGTTAATTGAAGTGAATGTAGAAGTTGTCATTTTTGTTCTAGATTCTGATTTTTCTGTACCAGGGATTCCCAAACATTTTTTTGTCGGCTGAACCCCTTTGACCTAAAGTATTTATTTAAAGTAATTCCTGAAATTTGACATTAATATTTAACAACAGTAATTTAACAACACATTCGCATGTCCACTGTTCTCTAATGTTGATGGTCATAAAAATAACCATTAAAAATGTACTTTTTTTTTTTTTTAGTAAGATTCATTGTCATTGTATTTATCAAAATGCTTTTAATTTTACATTTTACCCTCTTCTATACCATGCCTTTATAAATTCCCTTTTTAATTAAATTAAATTCCCTTTCCAGCCAGAATATGGTGAATTTAAAATTGCAGAAAATGTTCTTCATCTGATATACAACCAAGGAATGATATGGTAAGTGAGTGATGATTCATCATTTATCAATTTATCATCTAAGATTAGATCTTCAGTATAAAAGGAAATGTATCACAATCTTTTTTTATATTTACTGTGACTGCTGTTTATCTCTGATACACACTCCTAATTTAAAATACTATCTCTCTCTGTGTATATCATCATTATTATTATTATATATGAGCTTTCCTATCTATATCTGCAATAAACTCTTCCTGTTCCCGTGGTGCTCTTTACACAGGTCCTCAATGCTCCATTGCCCTCCAGCTTCAGACTGTAATCCTACAATAATGACTTGTCTGAAGCTATAGGTGCACAAGCAGAACTCCTTTAAGATGGGAAATAAATCTTTCCGGTGTCTTTGTCTCTCCCTGTAGGATGGGAGCATTCTTTTCACCCTGTCTGCCCGCCTTTAATGTCCTGAAGCTGATTGGCTTAATGTACCTGCGGAGCTGGGCTGTGCTGACCTGTAATGTTCCCCATCAGCAGGTCTTTAGGGCCTCCAGGTCAGTGAGGCAGAATTAGGTCATTAGAACATTATACATTCATTTAGAACTAATCTGAGGTCAGTGCTGCACTGTTCCAGTTGCACCAATCTAATGTTTTGATATGAGAACTTACTCAGGCAATTTGGCTTACGAGAGGAGCTGAGCTTGGATAATCTGCCATTATATGCTTAAAACAAAACCATTAAAATACTGGTTTCATAAATCCTCGAGCCAACTGAGCAGGTTGATGCTATAGTATTTTAAGGTTTTTTTTTTAATAAAGAGAAAAAATTACATTTTCTACAAATGTGTGGAATTTGGCTGAACATTACTCATTCTTTCTATCTTGTAATAATTATACAAACTTTTTTTTAATAATATTCATCCCTAGAAAAAATCAGTCTCAAAAATTGCATGTTTAAATAAAAAAAAATGGAAATCATGAAAGTAATAGAAATGTATTGATTAAATCCTCATTTCAGATCAATGTAAAGGTCATTATAAATCAATTAAATTATTTTATTTAAATATTAAAATTCCTTTTAAATTTCTATATTATATATTCCTTCAAATATTAAATATTTATTTAATTTTCCTCATATTCCCAGGTTTTGTAATAATTAGTTTAATTGCTACAAGATCATTCCACACATTTGTAGAAAGGTAAAAATTTCTTTATTAAAAAAACTTAAAATACTTAATTCTTTAATTTCATATTGCGATCAAAGTGGTTTAGCCCATCTATGTAAGTATTTTTTCATAATTAGTGGTGCTTGCTAAGGTAAGTTAGGGATTTGAATGAACACCTAAACCAAAGTGGATGTAAGTAATCAGTGGATGTGAATAATCAACGTATAATAATACTATACGATAGCACACATTATGATAGATAGGTGCATTTAAAATACTGAAGGAGCTTTGTTTGATTCATTTTAATCATCAAATCCCTTTTAATACTTAATGTTTGCAGTTGACATTTAATATTCAGTGTTTGTAAGTTGCAGCTCTTGGCCTTTGATGTTTTCCTATATTTGACACAGCACATACTTGTAGGCAGGAAGAGGCAGCCTGCCAAAACAGAGCTGACATCAACACTAAAGCACAGACCACTTTAAATGAAGCACTGACAGTGGCAGAAAAGAATCTATAAATAGATACATTCAGCATTTCTACATTTGCACTGCAAGGCTTGCACAGACACCATATTTAGAAGCATAATCAGTTTTTGTCCCGTTTGATTACATTCACTCAACTGTGTTGACATTAATACCTTGGCAAGGCACGTTAGGCTGTTATAGCTTTGGATAAAAGCGTATACCAAATGCATATTAATCGAAATGTAAACATAAAATATATTCCGATTAGCTGGTGAACTGTGTTGCATTTTACATTCAGTTTTTTTTTCACAAAAAAAGTGCTTATTCTTATAATCGTATAGCATTGCATATGGTTAGTGTACAGAGTTAGTCAAACCGACCCTTAACCTAAACTGAGGCTTTTGTCAAATCCAGATACGTTTAGATTGAATTACAAAAAAGAACTGTTATTTCTACATCTTTCTTACTTAAAAACATCCCCAGCTGATTTATACCTGTGAGTTATCCATACAACAATTTTAGAGCACAGGGAATAAAGGAGAGTTCATGAAGTTTAGTCTTACTCCTGGGTACAACAAATGTCTTGTGCCCCCGAAGAGAATAAGTAGGTGTTGGAGCCATAGGCAGGAAACAATGCAGTGGTGATGAACTGTCTTTGAGTGTTTTAGTAAGAGTACGTATGTTGGCTTCCTCACGCCTCTCACTCAAGTCGGAATGCCTATTATCCGACAGCATCGCTTTTGGATCCTCTCTAACTCCTCAGAGAGACCTTTAGGTAGACCACCCCATACTGGACTAGCATACTCGAGAACTGGCTGTATAAAAGTCAAGTATACTTGCACTGAAACATCACAAGGAAGACCCAATTTTTTTGCAGCACAAAGATAGTATATTCTGGGGCGCACCTTCGGAATCATGTACTTAATGTGGGCATCCCATGACAAGATATTTGAACTGCAAGCAATTTGAAGGTGGAAACTCTACTAATTGCATGTCCTGAGATAACAGGAGAGGGAGGGGAAGGAATGTTGTCCTCTCTCCTGGCACTAATTACCATGTCCACAGTCTTAGTTCCATTCGTTGCCAATGTAAATTCCTGTCCCCATTCCACTACAGGATCCAAGGCCTTCTGAGTGAGTCCAGGTAAAGATCCCATTAGAAACTCTGTGATTGTTAGATCATCAGCATATTTCACAGGTATTAGCGAAGGAGGCAAATATGAATCCAGGCTATGTATGCATATGACAAAAAGCAGAGGGGATATAAGTCCCCCTTGAGGAACACCAGCTGGAACTGGAAAGGAGTTAGACGCACAGGAGCCCTGCTTCACCCTCTGCTCTCTGTTACTCCGATAGCTCCTTACAATAAGCCAAAGGGGTCGTCTGACTTGCAAGTCAGCTAAGGAATGGAGCAGTCGACAATGTTCAATTGTGTCAAAAGCTCGAGTGAAGTCAACAAAAACAGCATGTGTATCCATTTTGGGGAAGCTAAGTGCTTCATGCCAGTGCTGCAGAATTTGAATCAAGGCAGTGTCAGTTGATCTGTTCCTCATAAAGCCATGTTGTGATGGTTCGATCTTAGTAACTGTATCCTCCAGAATGGCATCTCTGAGGATTCCTTCAAACACTTTTCCAACACAGCTGAGTAGTGAGATCTGGCGATAATCTGCTGGAAAACTAGGCTTTGCTTTTTTAGGAACGGCTTTGAATATAGCCTCCTTCCATTGTTTTGGAAAAATGTTATGCTGGATGCATGTATTGAAGATGTCACATAACACTGGTGCCAACTCTTCATGAAAAGTCTTTAGCACCCAAGGAAGTACGCAGTCGGGACCAGCAGCCTTGGCTGCATTCACTTTACGGAGTCTAGTCTTAACTTGTCCTATACTCGGAGAGGGTACACTACAATTTGACAACTTGCAGGTAACTTCTTCCTCAGACAAAGAAATGTGGCTCGCATAATTCCACACAGAAGCAAAGTCACACTCACACTCACACTCACGTTGCATGATGTTTTGATCCTGAGACACCATGTCACTCTTATCTCCTTCCATCCCCATTAAATTCTTCACTGACTTAAACCATTGTTTTGGCTTGGAGCATTGCAGTTCCTCCACTTCATGCTGGTAATATTGTTTCTTTGCATTCTTGATTTTTTTTTTGGCAATGATTGATTTTAACTTCCTATAAGAGGTTTTGTCGCCAGAACAAAAAGCACACTGTCTATCTTTTATCAGATCTTTAATTTGAACAGTCATCCAAGGCTTATCTGTGGTAATTGTGATAGAGACTTTCTTTAATGGAACTGTTTTATCCAAAATAGATATGATAGTGGAAGTAAAGGCACCAACCTTAGCCTCAGGATCCATAGCTTCGTGAATGTGAGGAAAGCAGTAGTGTTCATAAGGAGGCCCAGTTCCATGATTGTCTCAGGGCTACGTTTTCTGCAAAAAAAAATGTTTAATAGGCTTGGTGGGCCAGTTTCCTGCATTTAGCAAGATAGTCTGATGGTCAGAAGAGCCAACAGGAGGCAAATGCTCTGGTGTCTGATACATGGAGGAAATATTGTTAAATATAGAGTCTAGTTGACTAGCCTTTCTTGTTGCTCCAGCCACGATTTGTTTCAAACCATGTCTGCTGCAGATGGTTTCATACTTGTACTTATTTGTATCACCAAGTATGACAATTGCAGCCTGCTGGTAGTTACATTCAATATATCCGAGACAACTATCCAAATACTGTGAGATTAGTAAATCAGGTTGGGCTGTTGCAGAAGAGCGTGGTGGAAAATATAGCACAGCAGCAATAATACAACTTAACCCTCGAGGAAGACGACTGGGACGTAACCAGACCCACAAAGCTGCATGCTCTTCCTCTTCTAGATGAGTCAGTCGAATTTGTTTGATGGTGTTACAAACATACAAGGCAACTCCTCCTCCCACACCTCCCTTGCGATCCTGCCGATGTATTGTATATCCAGGAAAAGTTACAATTGAATCTGGGATACCATCATTTAGCCAAGTCTCTGAAACGGCGACAACTGCTGAGTTATTATTCAGTGCTACACTGCAGCTCATCACATTTGTGGCATAAAGGATGCACATTAGAAAGGAGAAAACCAGGCATAGATGGTATTGACTTGTGTTGGTTTATCTTGATATGAATTAAGTTCTTAGGTTGGTAGCAACAGTCAGATAAAAAAATTCTTTGCCTAGTTGGCTGTCTTTTAATATCCACAGCAGTTCCACAAGAAGTAGGGCGATTTCCAACAATTGTACATATTGAACGAATATAATTTCTTTCTTTCTTTCTTACCCCTTGGGCGAGATCTGAGTCGAAGAATCCCATTTAACTGCAATATGTTCTTAACTTCAGGAGCCAAAGGAGATGCACATCTTCTCAGACTTCTTAAAAAATGGAAATCACTTAAATGTCCAGGTTGTGCCATTGTAAGGAGAAGAGGGAAACAATTACTTAAAGATGGTTTCCTCAATAATTTCCTATCATCCACCCAGTTGTAGAAGAGTAGGCCGCATACCAAAATCCATCCAAAATGTCCCAGAAATAAATCCATCCACATGTCTTAACTCCCAATATAGCAAAATAATCATACAAGTAAATGATCTATCCGTGCATTTCCAAACTATAATTAGTTAAAATTGTTTAAAAAGCTAAAAAGACCCGACTGCCAAACTGCTCAACATTCATCCGGCTCCCCTTAAAAGCGCCACCTAGCTATCTCCATGTTTCCTTTGATGGAAAAAAAATGAGGAGTGTAAATTACTCAGACAAGAGCTGCAATGTGAAACAATTTAGCTTTTTACGAGCTGTGAGATTAATTTAAAGTCAGCCAGCATTCAGTGTATGGCTCAGTGTCTCTCTGAACGCAACACTTTTGTTCTCTGCTTGACTGAATTCAAATCCCTCTCATTTTCCAGTGTGGTGAGTACATAGATAACAGTGTAACATAGACTTCAGTGTGACAAGCGACTGGGTTAGTCAAAGCATCAGTCTCGCTCGCCCTTTCAGATTTATGTAATTGCATCTTCATCGTAGCTTTATCAGTCAGTCGCAGATGTGAGGCGAAACACAACTGTGTAGTCTAAGCGTATTTCATCTTCAGTGCTGTGTTTTATATGATAAAAAGGAATCGTCCCACTGCAGGCGGGGAGTGTGTAACTTATCAGATATGATCAGTTTCATTGTCTACCTGAGTGAATTCAAAGTATTACGGTTTTTAATTGAAATTTGTTTTTTTCCCCAGATCAAATAATTTCTATCTGGCGATGCTTCTCTTCATGCTTTTCCTGTGTATGTTACCGACCATTTTTGCCATTGTGAGGTACCGGCCGTCTCAGTACTGTGGACCATTCAGGTAAATAAAACTGTCCTCTATGGGGCTGCATTTAAATCTAATCTCATTCAAGGTGATGTGTATCATTTTTTGAATGTTGAATTATCACTATTATTGCAATTTTGTTTGGTGGCACTAATGGAAATGCAAAGAAACCATACAGTATACACTACATTTCAATATACTATAGTTGCATTTTATATATATATATATATATATACCATTTTACGTCATCAGAAGTTCAAAATATGTATAAAACAAGGTGATTTTTTAAAATAACATAAATCTTTAATGGGTTTTCTACTACATATTTCAGTAAGAGACATCATTTAGGTTATATTAAGCCATACAAGTATTAATACCCCAGGGATCCCTTTAAGAAAAGAGCTAGAGCAGTGAAAATTCCCATTTCCACCATCAGGGCAATAATTAAGAATTTTCAATCAACATAAAATGTTACGAAATTGCCTGGAAGAGGACGTGTCTCTATATCGTCCTAATGCACAGTGAGTAGAGTTTGAGTGGCTAAAGACTCTCCAAGGACCGCAGCTGGAGAATTGCAGAAAATAGTTGAGTCTCGGGGTCAGAAAACCTTAAAAGAAATTGTCAAACAGCACCTACATCCCCACATGTTGTTTGGGAGGGTTTCAAGTAAAATTCTCGCTCATCCAAAAACAAACTCCAGCATATTCAGTTATCAGACACGACTGGAACTTCAAATGGGACTGGCTTCTATGCTCAGATGAAACTAAAAAATGAGCTTTTTAGCAGCAAACACTCAAGATGGGTTTGGTGAACACAGGGATAAAAAGTACCCCATGTGTACAATGAAATATACTGCTGTATTTTTTATGTTGTGGGCCTATATTTCTGCTGGAGGTCCTGGACATCTTGTTTAGACACATGACATCATGGATTCTATCAAATACCAACAGATAAAAAAAATCAATAAGTGACTGACTCTGTTGGAAATCTTATAATGGGCCATGTTTGGATCTTCCCACCATACAATAATCCAAAAACAAACCTTAAAAACAACACAAAAATGGGTCACTGAGTATTTAAATATTTACCAAGGGTGCCGATATTTTTGGCCATGACCGTAATTAAAAATTAATAAACTAGTTATACTAAAATAACATCGCCCCTGCGATTTAATAACAAATGCTTTAATAACAAATGCTTTTTTTTTTAATGAATTTATTTATGAAGCATGTTGGTTGTGTATTTATTTATTTATTTTTAAGTATTTACTTTTTGTACCGTCTGTGTGATGTTTTGTGTCTGCTGTATGATGCTGCTGCCCTACTTGAATTGCCCCTTGTGGGATTAATAAAGTTGTTAACTTAACTTAAAACTTACAGTCAACTGATCATGTGCAAAATAAATCCATGTGATCAGACTTGTCACAAGGTTTATTTTGCAATGATGCCTAGTATGCTGTTGGTTATCTTACTAACTACACAGCTACGTTCAAAATAAATTAATAAATGCACATGAAATATATTTGAGTTGAAATTAATTTCAAATGTGACCAGCACCAATATGTAGAAAATCATTTCCCTGCTTCATACAGTTTAGCATCACTTATACAAAAATATTGCACTGCAAAATGATTTACCATTCAGATTCAAATATTAGCGCAGTATAAGAATTGTTTAAAGTGCACAGCTGCATTTCTTCACATCTCCTCTGCTGCTCTGTAGTGGACAGGAGAAGATTTACGACATCATCTCCGAAACCATTGCCAATGACTTTCCGCTGTGGTTCAGTAAGGTGATGAGTTACGTCACCAGTCCTGTGGTGGTGCTGCCCGCTCTGCTGCTACTCTTGTAAGTACTTCTCTCTACACTGGCCTTAATTACCACCGAGAATATAACTAGAAAAAGCCAGTCTTACAAACAACAAACAGATGTTGGCTTGACAAAGTTTTATCTGAAAGATTAGCTTCTTCTTATAATGTTGTGTTTGTTATGCATGGCTAAGTGGTTACTAAGGTGTTTTAGGAGATCTCAAAAGTCTCTTTTATTCACCAAGGCTGCGTTTATTT
The DNA here is from genome assembly GCA_036784905.1 of Acrossocheilus fasciatus. NCBI lineage: Eukaryota > Metazoa > Chordata > Actinopteri > Cypriniformes > Cyprinidae > Acrossocheilus > Acrossocheilus fasciatus. The sequence continues at coordinate 7,002,346 of CM071944.1, read as the reverse complement.
GATCACAAATAGAGTAAAAAGAGAAATACTGTAAAGTATTATTGGAATTTAAAATAACTGTTTTCTACTGCAGTATATTTTAAAATGTAATTTATTCCTGTGACGCAAAGCTGATTTTTCAGCATCATCACTCCAGTCTTCACTGTCACATAATTCTTCAGAAATCATTCTTATATACACAGTACTGTGCAAAAGTCTTAGGCCACTAGTATTTTCACCAGCTAAAAAATGCTTTAAAGTCAGTTATTTCTATCTTTTGCTGTAGTGTGTCAGTAGGAAATATCAGTTTACATTTCCAAACATTAATTTTGCCCTTAATTATAATAATCCAGCGAGATCTTTGTTTACTCCAGTCTGTCTATATGTGCTTCAAGAGACCTACCTACAAAGCCTACTGTTAATAGTTTCAGGCACTTGTTTAAAAATACTGTAAAATGAGGATGCTTCGATTTTCTTTATCAATTAACTTCTATTAACTAAATTAAATCAGCATTTGGTGTGACCATCTACTGCTACTGCTCATTGAACAAGGCCTTGAGTAGTATCCATAACCATAAGCTCTACTCTTCTGCACAATGGAAACCTCAATGTAACAGAAACTTTTTCAAATGTAAAACATAACTGAACATTAAACATTAACAGATGTTTCCCTTCATACTCTCCATATCCAGTCATACGCAAAGCATGCTGGGAACTAACAATCACCTCTAAAATAAAACTGCAAAATTGAGCTAATTCTCTTAAAGCAGCTTTTGCCCTCGGCGCACTTGCACATAGTTTATAGCTTTGCAGGTAGGTTTCTTGAAGCATCTTGAAGTTGCCACAGTTCTTCTGGATTTAGTCTCAGTTTGTTCAGTTTCTTCATGTGATTCCAGACAGACTGATGATGATCAGATCAGATCTCTGTGTGGAGCAAACAAAGATCTCACTGGATTATTACAATTAATGGCAAAATGAATGTTTGGAGAAATAAACAGATTTTTAGCTGGTGAAAATATTAATGGCCTAAGACATTTGCACAGTACTGTGTGTATATATATATATATATATATATATATATATATATATATATGTACTGTGTATATTTTAATTTTTTTATTTTTGACAAATAGAAGGTAAATAAACCTTACTGTCATTTTTGATCAGTTGAATGTGTCCTTGCTGACAACTATTTAACAAATAAATTAAAAAATAAACAGAAAATACTGACATTATGTAATGTAAGTGTTTTTCATAGTCTGCTGTAGGAAAAACACAGGTTGATTCAATTAAGGAAGAGCATTGCTTCATTGCTGCTGAGTTTGGAGGAGGATGTAGACTGAAAACTTTAGGAGTTACATTTCCAAGTTTTGGCCTATGGTTAGAGAGTTCGACATTGGCGATAAAAAGTCCTTACCCCTGTATGTACAATATCAGCATGTTGGTTTTGTCAAGCCAACACAATTCGACCAGGCGAGCAGTACAGATGCCTTCAGTTACTCAACCTTGTGCTGTTCCTCACTGTCTCTTTCAGCATGCTGATCTACTACCTCCAGTCCATCGCTAGATCACTCAAAGTCACCAACAGCCAGCTGAGACTGCAGCTGCAGACCGTAAGTACTCGAAACTGAATATCATCATGATGTATTTCAGTTCATTTAACAGATCCATGATTTACAATAAGGATCCCAAGCGAAACAGGATGAGGTCTTTGGATTTCATATAATCTCATTTCTCCAGCAGTTTATTTTATAACGCTAATTAAATCTCCTGTTGCAGGAGAGGACAGACGACAAGAAGAAAGTATTTCAGTTAGCTGCAGGTACTTTGTCTATAAACTATCTTCATTACGAATACAAGAGAACGTTTCGGGCCCATTTCAGGCTGCTGAGCAGTAATGGCCAAAGTTATGTACTCACAATATATAACGTCATAAGCCAATATCAGCTTGTCACCAGTTGGCTGGACATTTGGGTGTGTAAATGTGTGATTTACAGCACGTCTGCAGCCACCTGAGGGCAGCGATAAAAAGCCGGAACAAGAGAGCGACATTACTAGTATGGAGTCGTCTGCACGCTCCGCCTCTCCTCCGCGCCGCAACGGTAGCGTCACCAACTTCGAATCTCCCGTCCGCCATGGCAACAGTATCCGGACCATAACGCAGTCGGCTTCAAGGCCGGACATCCTTAGAGCCGCCGGAGCGACACGGAGCCCCCCTGTTCCTGTGCGGCAGAAACACAAAGCAGAGCCTGTGGCCAGTAGGTCTGTGCTGATCTGTGGCTTTATATTTGACTGCTGCTTAGCTTCCATACATCTGCAGTTCATGAAGCTTCACTGCCCTCCATTTCTGCCCATGTAGTGCTTTCAGAATGTACAGCAGCCCCTCAGTTCCTCAAAGACAAGTACGACGAGTGGAGTACATACCCGTCAGGTTTGGTATATTCATGAAGTTTGATTATGCATAAACGTAATTCTGCAATTTTGTTTTTACCTATGATGGTAATCTATTAAAGCAGTGTTCCAGAATTCAATGCAAATGAAGCTCTATCAACAGCATTTGTGGCATAATGTAGATTACTGCAGAAAATAATATCTGTCCTCATTTTTTAAAGGTAAAAATAACGATTACAGTTGTGTTGTAACTAAAATTAAAACTTATTAAAATATTTTTTGTAAATGGAAATAAAGCTGAAATTATAAATATTGAATAAAAAACAAACTTAAATACAGTGGGGGAAAACAATTATTTGATCCCCTGCTGATTTTGTACATTTGACAAAGAAATGATCAGTCTATAATTTTAATGGTAGGTTTATTTGAACAGTGAGAGACAGAATAACAACAAAAATATCCAGAAAAACGCATTTCAAAAAAGTTATAAATTGATTTGCATTTTAATGAATCAAATAAGTATTTGACCGCTTCGCAAAACATGAGTTAGTACTTGGTGGCAAAACCCTTGTTGGCAATCACAGAGATCAGACATTTCTTGTAGTTGGCCGCCAGGATTGCACACATCTCAGGAGGGATTTTGTCCCACTCCTCTTTGCAGATCCTCTCCAAGTCATTAAGGTTTTGAGGCTGACGTTTGGCAACTCGAATCTTCAGCTCCCTCCACAGATTTTCTATAGGATGAAGGTCTGGAGACTGGCTACACCACTCCAGGACCTTAATGTGTTTCTTCTTGAGCCACTGCTTTGTTGCCTTGGCTGTGTGTTTTGGGTCATTGTCATGCTGGAATACCCATCCACGACCCATTTTCAATGCCCTGGCTGGCTTCAATGCCTTGGCCCTGACGGTACATGGCCCCATCCACCTCCATGTTTGATGGTGGGGATGGTGTTCTTGGGGTCATAGGCAGCATTCCTCCTCCTCCAAACACGGCGTGTTAAATTGATCATCTGACCACAACACTTTCACCCAGTTCTCCTGTGAATCTTTGCAAACTTCAGACAGGCCTGTACATCTACTTTCTTGAGCCGGGGGACCTTGCGGGCACTGCAGGATTTCAGTCCTTCATGGCGTAGTGTGTTACCAATTGTTTTCTTGGTGATTATGGTCCCAGCTGCCTCGAGATCATCGACAAGATCCTCCCGTGTAGTTCTGGGCTGATTCCTCACCGTTCTCATGATCATTGAAACTCCACGAGGTGAGATCTTGCATGGAGCCGCAGACCGAGGGAGACTGACAGTTATTTTGTGTTTCTTCCATTTGCGGATAATTGCACCAACTGTTATCACCTTCTCACCAAGCTGCTTGGCGATGGTTTTGTAGCCCATTCCAGCCTTGTGTAGGTTGACAATCTTGTCCCTGACATCCTTGGACAGCTCTTTGGTCTTGGCCATGGTGGAGAGTTTGGAATCTGATTGACTGATTGCTTCTATAGACAGGTGTCTTTTATACAGGTAACAAGCTGAGACTCCCTTTAAGAGAGTGCTCCTAATCTCAGCTCGTTGCCTGTATAAAAGACACCTGGGAGCCAGAAATCTTGCTGATTGATAGGGGATCAAATACTTGTTTGACTCATTAAAATGCAAATCAATTTATAACTTTTTTTTAAATGTTTTTCTGGATTTTTTTTTGTTGTTATTCTGTCTCTCACTGTTCAAATAAACCTACCATTAAAATTATAGACTGATCATTTCTTTGTCAGTGGGCAAACGTATAAAATCAGCAGGGGATCAAATAATCCCCCCCCCCCCCCACTGTACATACTTTATTTTGGTTAGTTTAAGTTGAAAAACAAATTTCGTAAATTTCATAAAATGTATTAAAACTAAAATTAAAATACTGAATAAAAATGAATGCTAATTCCAAAAAAAAAAAAAAAAAAATACTATAACAGTATATGAATAATACTAAAATAAAACTGGATTACAGTAAGGTGGGTAAAGTAAAATAATACGCTTGGAAAAATGGTTTCAAAAGCACAGCCACTATATTCAAACATTATAGGTTTGACAATGTAAGACTACTGTGACAGAAGCACTTGCTGATGCTGAAGTAATTTATCCAAATATTGAATAGTGTAACTTCAGCTTGATATGCATAAGGATGCATAAAGCAACTGCATTGCAGGAATTATTTCTGTAATTCATAACCAGAAGTTCATCCACATAGAAAATTAGTCCCAGCTCAAAAAAGTATAATTTAGACTGCTTTAGTGACCAAACAAATAACTGCAGTAAACACTTTCTGAATAATTAATGTTAAGTGCTTTAACGAAATACAAACTTTATATTCCTGCTTTTAAACCCTTCAGAACATTGGCTTGCTTGACTTAAATTGTTTATGTGCATTACTGTAAATGTGTTTTTTTTTATCATTTATTTATTTTTAAACTGAGGTACAAGTCAAATAATCATTCTCTCTTTCTATACTTCTCTGCATTTGATGTTATACTTGCTTATATTATACTTGGCACTGTGTGTCTCATGAAGCATTGACATTGCTTGTGATGTTCTTTGTAGGTCGCTTTGGATAAAAGTGTTTGCTAAAAGAATAAATGTAAGGATGCTGTTCAAAGAGCTTCACTTAAAAAAAAAAACACACTTAAATATCTATCTGTATCTGTACCTTATTTATATTGCTCTATCATATCAGATCACAGATAGGGTCATTAGTGCTTGCACTTTGAGTGTAAAACGTCATTTGGCTTTACCTTTCATTTCATAAAATGCAATGCACTTCATACTACTAAATTAAAGGAACTATTCACTAAAACTGAAAACATAGTCATCATTTACTCACCCTCATGTCATTCCAACCCTAAATTATTTTATTTTTTCTGTGAAACACAAAGTGAGCTCTTAAGAAGAATGTGGGCAGATTGCTTTTATGGTGCTTTTAGTCTTTGACAGTATAAATCACCATCCATTTTTTTGCTTAACATCTCCTTTTTGTTTCACAAGAGAAAGAACAATAAAGGTTTTGGAACTACTTGGTAAATGATGAAAAAAAAGAACTGCTGCTTTGGTTGAACTATTCTTTTAACATAAATTACAAGCTGCGTCATAAAGGTAAATGTCTGTTTCTTGAGATTATAAAAGGTAGGGTGAATATGTGCAAGCATAGGCTACAAATTCATTTCACACGTTGCATTCTCTGATATCCAGGCATTCTGGGTGCTTGGGCAGCACCAGCAGTTCCTCCCGCTCCAAGTCCCACCACAACATGGCCTACAACCCATGTGCACGGTATGCCGAGAACATCCACTCCGATCCGCTGTTTCGGAAGACCCTCCGGGCCATGCGCACCGAGCCCAGCGTGATCACGGCTCAGAGCTATGCGGGCCGCCGGGCACATACGACACGCTACGTCATCGTCAACGAACACGAAGCTCGCAAGAAGCTCATGCGCTCAAATACACGCTTACCGAGACATTACCGCCTCGCGGACGAACCGACGGAGATCGTAGAGCTTTATCCACGCAACGTGAAGTGCTACATTCCTCGTACTCCTCACCGAAGCCACCAGCCACACCTCAGCGAGGAAGAGGAGGAGGAAGAGGAAGATCCGAAGAGCAGCACAAGGAGGGTGTCATCCAAACAGTCGAACCGTCCAACATCGCTCTCGGATATCCATCAGACCGCACGATTCTACATCGGCGATACAATAAACAGTCAGTTGTCTATGGAGCAGGGTTTATACGCCGATGAAGAAGAGGATGATCAAGAAGACGACTGGGTGAACGACCCTCAAACAAACATCCGAGGCCCAGAGTCGGCTCACAGGTACAGCGAACCATACGTCAAGCCCAAGACCAAGCATAAAGTGGAGCCGTCGCTGACCGAGTCTGATTCTGCATCGCTGGCGTCCAGTAGTGACCAACAAAACAGCAGCACTGACCAGTACATCCAAGTCATTCACAACAAAGAGAAGTACCTGAAGTCCAGCGCCAAGCTGACCAAAAAAAAATCCAAGAACCGCGTTAAACTCAATGTGTCTGGTACTAATGATCTTGTCTGCTCCAACGTTTAACCTGTTTAGAGCTAAAACTGAGATTATGGCTCTGTTCGAAAACACTGGTAAACTGCCTACGTAGGAAGCATTTTAGGTGTACACCAACACCAAGTGTGTTTCAAAAGGTAGGTTGCATTATTATCCTGCCTTCTAAAATCTGGAATGCATTACACAACTTTTAAAATCAGATTTGAAAACGCTAGGCATCATACATGATCTGATGACTTTTCAGTTGTTCCTAGTTGATGCTCGGAGACGTGACATCATACACTACGCAATGTTGTGAACTCTGACTGCCCAAAATCTGCAGAATGACTCTGACTTTCAGCAACTAGCATCAGCTTGTTCAGGGCAAAAATCTGGGCAAAACTCCTGTAGTGTATTCTAGCCTTGAAATGTCGCCTTCTGGCCAAATTGTAATGCAACTTCTTATGCATCCTTTACCAGAATGCATATTCCAATCAACTTTGATTCTCCCATAGATATGCATACATAGATGCCTGATTAGTAGCTGATTCTTTGGGGCACTATATGTAAGCCACCCACCATATTGGAATGGTCAAAGCTGGTCTGTGAACACTTGAGAGCAACTTGACTGTGCGTCTGCAACCGTTGTTATACGTGTGTATGAATATCTATATCTGCAATAGACTTCAGCAGATGATTTTGCTGAACTAATACAATACAAGCAGATGAAGCCATTAGCTAACACAGCATTATAAACTTACTATAGTTTAAAAACCTGTAATATTGAGTTAATATGTATTAAAAACACAAGTCAACACATTCTCACTTATGAAAGTTTATCCCATTTCTTCAGGAATTTTGGCAGTTTTTACAACCAGAGGCTGCGCAATGTTGTGGCATTTTGGAAAATTCATTGATTTTTTTTTTTTTATTGTAAGTGATGACACAGTGACCGTTCCAAGATGGTGGACACATTGACGTGTCTGGAGTGATCAAATGTGGCATCATATACATATCTATGAGACCCCCCCCCCACACTTCTGCCTAAATATAACCACTTGAATAGTGCACAAGTTAGGATAATCCAACTCATTCAGAGCAGATCAATTAACTCCCAACTTCAAGGAGAAGCACACTTTTCAAGTTGATGGCAACTAACGTTCTATTGGTTATTTTAAGTGGAAGTGAGTTCATTCTGAGTTAGAAATTGTTGACGTCGCAAATGGGGGACTTGAGTAGTCCCACCTCTAACTGTATCTGAAGTACAGCATGCAGTAAATCCATCCAAGATGGTGGATAGAGTTGAGAGAAATGTTTATTATAAATATAGTGCATTCCATTAAATAATGAAAAAATATATTTGTGTATATGTAGCAACATGCAAATGACAAACGCTGAGTGCCAGGTGCTATCTATGAGGTGTGCTCCAAATCAGTCATTTATGAATTTCCATTGTAGTTAGGATCCCTCCTTAAAAGTCAGCTGCCTATGTAAGCAGTAGACAGCATGGCAGCTTACTAGGGTTTGGAACAGAGCCAGTGATTTGTTGTAATATGTATAGGTTTATCATATAAAAGTTGCAGTTTTGCCTTGTAAAGCACAAAGAAATAACTAGTCTGTATAAGTATACTTTGCATGTATCTAGATTTCCATTAAATCTGATATAAAAAAAAAAAAAAAATGGGATATTTGTAGATTGTGCTGTCTGATTCAAGGCTAAAAATGTGAATTCAAGATTGTGTACGAAAATAAAATATTAAAATATAAAAAATGTAAGAGTCAACCATTGAAAAACCCACATCAAACACTTTTCCCTCTCAGTGTGTGTGTGTGGGGATTGTGGTATTGATCCAAATGATCATGGGCAACGGGGAAAAGGTTATGTAAGAGTTCCCGCTAAGCATGATTAACTCAACACTTTGCATATCAATATTCAGATTAACAGGTTGAAAGAGGTTAATGGCCAGTCCCAAAATTATTACATTTCTGAATGTGCTAACAAAGCAGCACAATTAAACTTGACACTTTTGACAAAATTATTTATTCATTTATTTATGTATTTCAGCATTTAATTATTTATTCATTTATTTATGTATTTCTACATTTATTTATTTATGTAGTTCATCATTTAATTAATTATGTATGTGTTTCTACATTTTATTTATTTATTTATGCATTTATTTATTTATACTTAAGTAATTTCTCGTCCTCCATAAGCTTTGGCATGGAATAGGAATATGTGTTTTTAAAAAATACTATTTGAGTCCAGGAGGGTTATGGATATGCTTGTGTTGCAAGTAAGCTATAAGCAAGTATTTTTATAAAGGACAGGGCAAAAATTGTCTTGTCAAGCTCAGGCACAAAATCCATGGCATTTTTAAAAATGAGTTTAGATGAGATTGTCAACTTTTGCTGTAGCTACTGATTTCTGTAACTTTATCAAAGGATATAATGTTTTGAGATAATATACCTCAAAACTAATCAAAACCATTGTTAATACTACTGAATTATTTAGCCTATTAAAAAAAAAAAAAGGACAACATCTGCTCAAACAAAAGTAGCTTAATTATTTAAAATTGCCCCATGTTCATCTAAATGTGATATCAATAAAATATTTTGATGAAACTAATTCATATTTAAATAATGCGTCTATTTGTTTAATAATGCATGCGACAATGGAGATGAGTCAATGTAAAACAGGATCGACCCAGAAAACTCAAATTCCCAGAATGCAACATTCTTCCGACGAGCTACTGACTAAGGAAGTGGCCTTTTACTGATTTCTTTTTTAATTGTGAAGATTTTGTGGCGTTAGACGGGTTAATTGTATCTTTTTAACAGTTTTGATCGCGCATGTTTAATTGCATCGTTCCGCTGATTTCTATTGAACTGTATATCGATTATTATCTGTCGCAGCCGGTCAGTCACGATGACAGTCACTGTGATCATCTGTAACTAATGAATGAACCGAAAACATCTGACCTATTATACCACAAACTGGCATATTTAACTGTAGCCACTGTTAGTGTATGGATACTGGACGTACTTGAACAAAGATCCCGGAAGAATCGAAGATACATTGTTTAATTTGACGCTATTTAGCAGATCGCAACCGGTCGCTCGCGATATAACGCTTTGAATACATGTGCTCTTAGAGGACAAGCGATAAAGTAATATAAAATAAAACTATACACTCTCCATCGACATGGATTATATACACACGGCCAGATCAGTGGAAGATCGTCTCTTGAGCTACAGAAAAGACGAGTCCGGATGGAAAACATGCAAGAAATCTGTAAGTATTCAACAGAACTGTGTCATTTTGTCATCTTTTGCAGGTGTTTGTCTATTGACTAACATTGTGTTTTATTTCTAGAATGATGTTGTGGTGTGTTGGAGACCCTCTTGTGAATTCGCGGGATATGTGTAAGCATAAATTTGTAAATTACACTCTGATCCTGAATTTGTCACCGTGACATCTAATGTGCTGACTTAAATACTTTAGTTAGTGATACTCCTGTTACATAGCTTTTATATGAGAAATATTATGCGCTCATAAAATTGAACATTATTCAGCCTGTGAGACTTGAGTTCAATGCATATCCGTACTCGAGCTGTCTGGGGAAGAAAAATAAATCCTAAAGTGTCAAGGGCATTTCTCTGTTGGAAATATATTGTTTTAGTTATGCTTGTCTCTAAATATTTAATTGGTGTAATCACCAGCTCAGTCTTCATTTAGGGTCAGTTTTGAATACTTGAATTTGTAGGAAATGAAACATTGTTCAACTATTAAGTCCGGAAGACCTAAAGATTTGATCACGGCCTTGACAAACCTGAAAATTAATTGTTTTGAAATATTTGCTATATTCATGGCATACATGGATGCTGCTTCTATTATAGAAACTTTGATTCATTTTTTTACTTTTATTAATTAAATAAAAGCTTTAATTTTCTTTAAGACATTTTTGTAAGAATGTGATGTTTCCCAGAATTTCGTTATTTTGGGCTTGCCCTATTTTCAGAGAACTTCCCTTCTTAGATTAAATGGAATAAAGTTGCACTTGTTCCTTAAAACTTAATGAAACTTTGTGAACAAATTAGTTTTTTTTTTTTTTTTTTTTTTAAACAAAAAATATGTATATATGTGACCAACGACCACAAAACCAGTCATAAGGGTCAGTTTTTCAAAATTGAGATTTATATATCATCTGAAAGATGGATAAATAAGCTTTCCATTGATGGTATGGTTTGTTAGGATCGGGCAATATTTGGCTGGGATACAACTATTTGAAAATCTGGAATCTGAGGGTGCAAAAAAATCAAAATATGGAGAAAATCACCTTTAAATCTGTCCAAATGAAGTTCTTAGCAATGCATATTACTAATCAAAAATTAAGTTTTAATATATTCACGGTAGGAAATCTACAAAATATCTTCATGGAACATGATCTTTACTTAATATCCTAATGATTTTTGGCATAAAAGAAAAATGGATAATTTTGACCCATACAATGCATTGTTGGCTATTGCTACAAATATACCCCAGCGACTTAAGACTGGTTTTGTGGTCCAGGGTCACATATATGAATGAAAGTCATGTACATTTGAAAAGGTGAGAACCCTGTAATATTGCTTAATAAACATTATATATAGTACAGTGATATTTTATACGAATATTAATTGGATTTACTTATTTATATTCACATTATAATCTGCATATTTAATTTTTTCTATCATTTTGCATGCTGTCGTCATCGTGTGCAAACATCATGGCAGCAGCAGTGACGTTAACCTTTGTCCCGTATGCATGAGCAGTGATTGTGTGTTCTGTGGGGTTTTCAGGTATAAGGGGGAGGGGATTGTCAACGGCAGTCCAGAGAAAGTGTGGGACTGCTTGAAACCTGAAATCAATGGACTACGTGTGAAATGGGATGCTAATATAAAAAAGTTTGAGCTGGTTGAGCAGGTGTCTTCGGTAAGAAAAACACAAATACACACCCATGTGAAAGGAGTTAAGTTGAGTTAAATCACATGACCTGAGCAGTTCCTCTTTCAGCTAAGGTGTAAGAAACAGTGTTTTACTTCAGGATTCTTATTTATATTGTCAAAGATTGGTGATGGTACTTTTTATTTTAAAACGGTATATTGTATTCCGGTTTAATGTGCACAGTCACAGCCATTTGTTGGCTAACATCCTGAAGAGTGTAAACACTGGGTGTATGGCACATTGATCTGTTTGTTGAGTTTACAAACCACCCCAAAAAGCAACATTCGCTCAACCAATAGCGTGTGTTTGAGGGAGTTTGTCCCATCAATGTCAGACGAGAGAAGTATCTGGGATACCTGTTTGAAAACAGTAATTATTTTGCCGTTTCCCTTCGCTTCACTATTAATAATTCTTATTTCTAATTTCCACTGAGATGTTCATGATGCACGTGGCATTGCAATAATTTAGTACATAAAGCAGAAGATGCAACAGTAGATTTATACATTTCTTTCCTTTTTCATTCCATAGGATGTTTCGATCTGTCGAACGGTCACGCCTTCGGCTGCTATGGGTATTATATCACCTCGAGATTTTGTTGATGTTATTTCCGTTAAACGCTATGAGGATGGCACAGTTTCATCAAATGGTACGCATGGCCTTTCTCCTTTAGTTGGATCATGAATAGGATAAACATTGTAAATAAACATTAGACCAGATATCTTAATAATGCTGTTATTGATATTGTTATCGATTTATAGCTACCAATGTAAGCCATCCAAACTGTCCTCCTCAACCTGGCTACGTCAGAGGCTTCAACCATCCGTGTGGCTGTTTTTGTGTTCCTGTTCCTGGGTGAGTTTCTCATGTCTTTGGTTGATGTAATTCAAACATCAGACAGCAGATGGTGGCAAAAAATTACATTTCAGATGGGGGTTTTTTTCATGCATTGGTTCATCTATAGCATAAAATGTTTATTTTTCCCTCTCTCTGTAGGGAACCAGGCAAAACGCAGCTGTTCAGCTTTTTCCAGACTGATCTTGGAGGTTTGCTTCCTCGTTCGGTCGTCGATTCATTTTTCCCCACTAGTATGGTGGAGTTTTACAGCAACCTGACCAAAGCTGTAAAATCGCTGAAATAGCGCCAATGGCACTTTATAGATAATACCCCCCTTTAATCTTAAATGTGAATATTTTAATAATTTGACGCACTTAATTGCATTTAATCAAGCTTTAGTGGAAAGTGAATTTACTTTTAGATTTATTCCTGATTCTTCCAGTAGCTACACATGTCCAAACACACTTGCACATAGACCGTTTTATACAGAGTTAAGAGTACTGGAACATTTTGTTTGACGTATTATTTCAGAAATTCTGAAAACTTGATTCAAGCGATGAACTATTGCACAAAAAAAAATTATACATTTATGCATTTGGCAGATGCTCTTACAGGGTTTCTGCAGATCTTAGTCTTAATTCAGTTTTACATAAATTAAGGTCTTAAAAAGGCCCTAAAGGAGTGCAGAAAGTTTATAAATTCATGAAGTTATGGTATTACATATTGCATGCACTGCAAAAAATGAATATTTTCCTCAGTATTTTTGTCTTTATATTTTGGCGGATCAAATATCTGAACATCCTTAATCAAGATACATTTACTGGAGATGCAAAATATGAACTAACTGAACTAAATTAAGTGAGTTTATCAATAAAACAAGAACAAATATTTGTCAGTGGGGTCTGAAATGGGATCTTTTTTGAGCCCTTTGACAAATTTTTGTTCTTGTTTTATTCATAAACTCCATTTGATACATTTCTCAGAAACATGTCATTTTGCTTCTTGATTTAATTTTTTTTTTTCAGAAGCTTGCACCACAAAACAAGACAAACTAACTGAGAAAGAACATCTCTTTTTTGCAGTGTGATCAGAAGTTACAAAAAAAGTTATTTCCAAATTCTCGGTTGGGGAGCAGAGGTATTTAAGCCATACGCTATTTTTTAGTAAAATGTATTATAAAGTAAAAGAGTTTTGTTGGAAGTTTCAAACTTGCTAATACAACCCATTGTCCCTAGACATTCACATTTAGAGAACATGTGTTCTCTTCACTCTATTTCATAAATTCTTTACATTGTCGTAAAATGACTTCATAAAAACCCGCAGAAACCCTGTTTTATCCAAAGCGACTGAAAGTACATTCAAATGACATTTTATCAGTCTGTTTGTTTCATGGGAATTGAACACACAATGTTGGTGTTGCTAGCATCATTCCATCAGGGTTTCTATTTTTTTACCACAATGATGATCCCATAATGTAGCATGATAATAGATTTAGATCATTTTCGTTCATTTAGGGCATTGTTAACTTTTTTGGACTTTACAGCTCTATTTTAAAAGGTAGTGAGCTGCCTTGCCATCTGCAGAGTTACTGGTTTGGAGCTCCCTACATAGGCAACACAAATAATGCTCCTCACATGAAGCATAAGGGACTCGACTCCCGATTGATGTACATAGAGTTTGGCATTAACATGTATCATGACGGTGCTTTAGAATGAGGTTCTTAGAAGGCAACCTAAGGTTGCTGCTTCTGTGTCAGGAGTATGTGTTTGATGTCTGGCCTGAACAGGCAGTTCACTTATTTTTGGAACAGAGTTTTATTTTAATAAGCTGTTTTTAGAATTTCAGATTGGAGATTAGATTTTTATTTGAGTAATAGAGCTCTTGATAGATGCTCAAGCTTGACCCTTATACACAAGTCTGGGTGTTAATTATGCTGAAGTATTTCTATATTTGAATAGTGATATTTTAGCGCATAAATGGCTTACGCAAATCAATGTTTACTGACAGACATATCTTCAGACAAGTTTGAAGAATTGCATTTGCTGCTGTTCTCGGTTAACACAACTGAGTTTATGTACTGTATTTTTGAGACTGACAAAAAAAGGCCAGAATAATCATGACAGAATTATGATGAGGGATATTAGATATAATGATAAAAGAATAGCCCACAGGCTCAAGCTGGTTAGCATGACCCCAGTGGCCCACGCTGGTGATTATATAACCAGTATAAAGCATTTTTCTCCACCGATGGCCAGTCAAAAGTATCCTTGTGTTTGTGTATACATGTATCCACATCCACTAGGTCCTGTGCCAGCCAGACCAGCAACTGCCATTTAAGATGAATGGGAATTCTAATAGAACAGGGAGTTGAGTGGAGTCCTGTGTGGAATTAGATTAATTAAGAATGACCGCAATTCCAATTTTTTTTTAGTTCCTGAGTTTGAATAAAGGTAGAGAACAGGATGCAGAGTTTGAATTAGAATTTACTGAATTTAAGTTGAATTAAACAAGTGACTGAAAGAGATTTAAAGAAATCGTCTGAAATATTTAAAATTAATATTAGTATATAATATACTTAATGAATTAACTCAATGAGTTAATCATTTGATGAACCATGGTGGAAGAAAGTCAAAAGGGATTGTCTACCGAACAATTGTGTCATCATTTACTCACCCTCAAGTTGTTGCTGAAGACAAAATATATTTAGAAGAATGTGGGTAAACAAAGTATTGCCTTTGACTTCCATAGTATGAAAACAAAAGAAAACAATGGAAGTCAATGGCTACCAGCTACTATTTGGTTCAGACTCATACAGGCTTGGTGTAAACTCTCCCTTTAATTTCCCAAAATGCTCTAATTTTCCCCAAAGTCTAAATGATTGTGTTAGACTAATTCCTCTGTTGTTTATGATTATGTTGAACATATTTGAATTTCAATTGAGTCGAATCTCATTTCAAATTTTATTCCAATTTTGCATCCTGTGGGGCCCAGCCATTTCAATTCATATTTACATGCATGAATTAAAAGGGAGTGCATTTTTAAATTGACAGTTTTGCCCAACCCTTTTAAAACATTCCAAAAATATGGAATTTTTTTTTTTTTTCCATAGACATAGTAGAAATGAATCCAATTCTGGCCTTCTATCTCTGCTTGTAATCGCACATGGACAAAGGGACTGTTTAATATATCACTGATATGACTGACCTCAGAGAGAACCCAGTTTGTTGTGTGACTTTTTGATCTCTTTAATTACCGTTTGCCCGTTTGTGTCTAACTGCACGATTGTCCTCCTGACATGCGTCTCAGCCAGTAGGTACTTTGTATTTTTATGCCTATATGCCGTCAGTTAAATTACTGTGAACGCATGCTCATGGCCTGGAAATGTGTGCTTTTTTTATTTTTTATTTTTTTTTAGATACTGTAAATGAGCAGTATGCTCTAGTGCATTTCAGGATTATTTTGAGTCTAGATTTTACATCCGTAAAGGAGTGTGTGCTTGCCTTCAGTAGTATTGTGCAAAGTTCTCTGTATATTTTAATAATACACACAAATTTACATTCCAAAAGCAGTGTATACAGTTTGTCAATTCTGTCAAGTGAGTTTTTGGTTATTCAAGATTTTAAATTTTCTTGAAGTCAACATGAAATGTCATTCGCAAGTCATTTATTTCTGTAAACTGATGTATTTAGAATAAAACATTGCCGGTACTTGATTTTATCCTCCTGGAATTGATTGGAATTGTGAAAAGTGGGCGGTACAAACCAGAATGGAGGCAGATGATTGGATGGGAGAAGTTGAACAGTATGAGTGATTTGTAACGTGCGAAGCAAGCCAGAATATTTTCATAGTACATCATTTTTAATAACATGCAGTGATGGACCTAGAAATATGCATTGAAATCAGGTAATTTCTCATTTCATGTTGACTTCAAATGTGTTTTTAGTCTGTTTTTGCTCAATGCAGTTTATTACATGTCCACCTGCCATTGACTGTGGGACATCTGTGTACTGTTTGTTAATACTTAAAAGAAGCAAAAACAAAGGAAATTGCACTTTGTAAAACCCATTGTATGATTCTCCTTTTAGATTCTGTTTTCAGATATTAAAAATGATAGATGACCATATTTATCATGTGTATCACACTTTATTTCAACATTACAAACCTTAAGTAATTACATGTAAAACATCTTTGTTCTGACACAGTTTCAATATATTAAGGCCTTTCTTTTTAAGGGGGAAAAAAAACTAACAAGACCAGAATACTAGAGGCACAGTAGTTATTTATTTATTTATTTTTAAACTGTCAAAGGTGTAATCTGTTAGATAATAGATATTTTTTGAAAATATCAAATGAATACATTTACTATTTCTGGCTTTGATGAAAAACTAGAGCAATATACTGTTAAGGGGAGCATTTGACAAAAAAAGATTTTTTGAAATATTCCATTTCTGATCTCTTGAAAACCATGTGCCACAAATGCTTCATGACATGTTCTTTACATTCTGCTTTGGTGAAATGGTGTAGAAATATATCTGAAAATATTTACAGGCTTGTGCAAATCATTGCATCAAAACAGGCAGACTTGAAAAGTATCTTCTTTTTTTGTTTTTTTTTTTGTTTTTGTTTTTTACACGAATCCCTGATTGTGACGGTAAAACAGTATTATACCAGCACAGTGATGCACTATAAAACTCTGCTCAGAAAAACAAGCTTTCCTGATCATATAGTACCACAACATGCAGTGATGCACATCATGCACATCATATAGGAGTCATACTTTCAAAATGCATTAATGGCAAAATGGCGCAATCAAGGCAACTGAATGACCCCAGCAGGGTTCCCCAGTCATGGAAAACCTGAAAATATCAGGGAATGGGATTTCCAGGCCTGCAAAACTCATAAAAGTCATGTAAATGTTTACAGTTTATAGGTTTTTCTTGCTCAACTCCAAAACACTTAATTGGATAGAAATTGTTCTTTTTGACTGCAGTCTTGATTGCAGTAAGAAGATGAAAATGAAATAAATTTAATTGGTCAAATCATATGGGAACCCTGCTTTTAAGAAACACTGATTTGTAATGTAATACTGATTTTGAAATTAAGTTTTGCATAATTTAATGTTGGTTCAAATTTGGGATAAGTCCAGTATTTTCTTCTGGGTGCTTCTGAGTGGAGTTTAGCTCTAATCGCATTTTTTTCTTTTAATGACGAGTGTAAACGGCCCATCATTAAGCCCTTTAATGAGTGTCCAGGCCTCAAAGCGTGTGAGACCCTGCAGAGACGAGTCCTGTATCTGCAGTACCTCATCACCAGACTTCAGCCCCTTTTGCTCAGCGTCACTCCCTGCCAGAGAAAATACAGTGTATAATGCATGATTCATGTTACATTCTAATTTGCAAGCCCATATGTAATCTGCACCCGCATAACTTTACAAAAAGGTCAGAATGAGAGTCCAAAAAGCTGATAAATCTTGTGAAGTGAAAAAAATGCATGTTTGTAATAAGTCCATCAAGACGTTTTTACATTTTTTAAACCGTTCCAAACATGCAGCTTTTCACTTCAAAAGACGTTAATTGATGGACTTGAGTGGTGTGGATTATTGTGATTGTTTTTATCAGCTGTTTGGACTCTCATTCTGACGGCACCCATTCACTGCAGAGGATCCATTGGTGAGCAAGTAATGTAATACTACATTTCTCAAAATCTGTTCTGAGGAAGAAACAAACTCATTTACATCTTGGATGACCTGAGGGTCAGTATGTTTTGCTCATTTTTGGGTGAATCATTCATTTAAGGTTCAGTTGTAGTCTCACCTGTAAATATTCTGTTGACGGTTAGTGGTCTGTCACCATTAATGGAGCCTTTTCCTCCCTCAAGACTGAATCCAACTCCACCTGCATTCTTCTCCAGCTCGATTGTTACAACTTCACCTCCATCTTCGCCTAAGAGTCATTTTTTTTAAACAAAAACCATAGAATGAATTAACACACATTTTGCATAATTATATTTGTGTTAAGCACTATTTGGATAAGATTGACATATTAACAGTGCGTCCAGATATATCATAAAACCCACTGAAATGTGATTCTTGAAACACCAGCTGTTACGAAGCATTGTGAAAAATTAATATTCCATCCAAGTTATCTAAAGCTAAAATTTCTCAGAAATTTCCATTAAAGTTGTGCAAGAACAGATGATTTGTCAGATTTGGATAGAATTATTCCATCTGTGAAACATGAATTCTCCTCCTCATGGAAAACTAGTCCAGTTCAAATGGGGCTTTTAATTTGACTTTTTTTTATTATTACACAACATGTAGCTCTTGTAACATTCCTGTATTCCTTTTGTGCCCTTTTAAACACTGACATTAAACATTAATGGCATTTCTGTGCTGACGTCAGTGATGTTGGCCCACCTGTGACGCTGCTCTCTGCCCCGCTGCTGCAGCTGGACTCATTAGCGTTAGCGCCTCCCTTCCCTTCTGGGTCTTTGTTTTTCGACACCACTATCACCGCCTGCTTCATGGTGCGGGCCTGCCTGAGAATCGCCGTGGCGTCGCTGTGAGTGACGTTTTTTAGCGTTTGACCGTTAATGGACAGCACCTCATCTCCTCTTTCTATGGTGCCCTCCTGAGCAGCCAGACCACTTGGAAACACCCTGTGAACCTGAAGGTACATGATACAGTAAATAAAATCAATATATACAATTATTTTGCTAGTATTGACTGTATACATTTTGCATTTACAGTGGAACCACTGGAAGTTTGTAACTATGCTATACGATCCTAAAAGTTTAGGGTAGTATTATGTTTTGTTTTTTTAAATAGGTGTCTTATGCTTACCGAGGCTTCATTTATTTAATAAAAAATACAGTAAAAAACAAACAAACTTATTTTTACAATTTATAAAACTTTTCTGTTTGAATATTTTAAAATGTAATTTATTTCTGTGATCAAAGCTGAATTTTCAGCATCATTACTCCAGTCTTCAGTGTCACGATTCTTCAGAATTCATAATAATATGCTGATTTGCTCAAGACATATTTATTATTACTAGCAATGTTCTTGTGGAAACCGTGATGCCTTTTTTCAGGATTCTTTGATGAATAGAAAATTAAAAAGAACAGCATTTATTTGAAATAGAACATTTTGTAACATTATTAATGTATTTACTGTCACCTGATCAAGTAAAAGTATTATTTTCTACTTAAAAATAAATAAATAAACCTAGCCCCAAAGGATTCAACGGTAGTGTTGAAATAATAAATAGTTTGTCATCATTTACTCATCCTCATGTCCATGTCATCCTAAAGTCTAATTTTTTTTTCATACAACAAAAGTGCATGATGATAATCGCTGCTAAACTCATAAAAGGATCTCAGAAGTAGTCTGTTGTGACATATTACATAAGAAATGGACCAAAATGTCAGCTGTTTGTGCTCTAATTTCCCAAGATTTCAGTGGTTTGTCCACTAAAAATCATCCCTTCTGCCATAGATTTCACATTTAATGTGGAAAACCCAATTTGAAACCTACTGCAAAAGGGAAGATCATTGTCAGTGACGTCAAATCTGATCCATTTTTAATTTATTACGCTCATGAATGAGATTTGAAGCTTAGACATTCTTCCGGAGATCTTATTTTGTGTTTCAGGGAACCAAGAAAATAATACTGATCTACGCATGTGCAAATGATGACCAAACTGAAGAGGCTGTGTATCCTGTTGACAGGTGGAGTAGATGAGCTGTGGTGTGTGGTTTATGGAGATATAGAGACGTCACTCACTGTAGTTGCTTTGTTCTCCAGATCAATACCGCCAGCGATGCTGAAACCCAAGCCAGCTCCTTCTTCTTTGTGTAGAATCACAACATGGATGTCTTCCAGTTGCTAATGGACATTAAGAAATCCAAATCAGACTTGTTTATAGCATATTTTGTGGTTCAAAACCCCTTTGTATCTGTGGCTGTACTTCTAGCAGAACTGCATTTAGCAAAGCAGTTTATTCTAGAACAATCTGCATTTGTGAACACGGGTTTATCGCTTTGTAAAGAACAGCTGCCGCATTGATGATTTCCAGGCGGGCTGGATCCTGTTCCCACTCCATTACATCATGCAGTTTTGAGAGAAATATAAAGATATTGCCTTCCCTAGTGTTAAACTGCACTTAAGAATTTTGTTAATAACTATTTTATCAAAATCACATAATCTAATATGACGCTTGTCTAATTATGATTTATGGATTATTTGGTTGTAAATATAAATTTCTTAACAGAAGTGTCCTCAAGTACAAATCCTGATTTTAAGGCACACCTACTGAATTTGTCTTGGGACCAAAATTGTGTATTTTATGAAGAAATGTCTTCATTAAGTATGTTTTACATGTATGCATGCTTGTCGTAAGAATCTGAAATGTTGGAATTGTCATCTAAACGATAATGTCAGCCTCTACGCTACACCCATGGCCTCATGGGATAGTAAAGTGTCCGTCAGATGCACGCTTCAGAATCCCAGCAGAAATAGCAGGTAATCAGGTATTTATATTCACCGACTGTTTTATAATACTGCATATTCAAACATACTACTCATTTTTTTGCATACTCTATATTATTTGTAAGAACCTCCAAAGTAATTTGATCATTAAACTAAATTTCATTTGGTTTTAACATTTCTTTCCATTCCTGTTTTGAATTTATTTATTAATACAAATTATATTGAGGGACTTAAAGGTCTTATGCTAGATGTTAGATTTAAAGCTATAAAATGGCTGCCTGATTTGAACTATCCTCTGGCATAACATGCTAAACTCCCTCTAAAATGACTGAGAGACTGCATAGAAGATTGTTACATTTAAAAAAAAAAAAATCTTGTCACACCACAGGAGCATTTAAAATGAACTATAGAAACATCAAAAAAAGATTACTTGATTCATTGAGTCCATAATGCAGCCCTGCTACTAGACTAATACAGCTAACCACTCATCTTGGATTACTTTTACAGTTCCCTTATTTATATAGCCAACAGAAAAACTGGCATGGCCTCAAGAAATTTCTGCAAAATATTGTAGTGACACTTCCTGTCTTTCTGCTTTTTGCTCCTACAGCACAAAACACGTTATGTCTAAGGGAATGTACATAGTGCTCATCACTTCATTAATCTGAAGGAATATGGACAGCTTTGTTTAACTGCAGACAGAAAATATGGCAGAGGGGAACAGTCATAAATGCAAAACAGTGCAACAAAATGCACCTAAGAGGGACATTGTAACACTGCCATAGTCAGGAAGTCGCACTCTTGACCAAGAGAAGCATGTCTTTTTATATTTTTTTCAACTTTGCTAACAAGTGAACTTCAGAATGTAGCAGCACATAAAAGAAAGCTCACTGACCTTTAAGAGCACTTCAAATATGCTTGTTTTGTTATAGAGAACCGATTGTTTCTCTGTCACACCTCTCATACATATTCAGGTTTGCGGAGCAGGATGTGGAAGTAATCATCGCCAGACAATAGCCAAAAGCATGTACTTTGTTGTATCGGCTCTATGATGATCAAACCTGAGCTAAACCCACCCTTAGCGTGTCTTCATCCAGATCCTTGACTTCCTGGATCATCTGCTGAATCTCCTGTGGCGGAAGGGCTGAGAGCATGGATTGGGCACAGACATCTGTGGCTGAAGTGAGCGGTCGTTCAGGTTTCCATTCTTCTTTCTCCTCCTTCCCTCTCTCGATGGTACGCTCTCTCAGTTTAGCCAAGCTGTAGACCAGATACAAGTTAGCTTGACTGAAAGTGCCTTTGACCAGGGGTAGTCAACACTGTTCCTGAAAGACTACCATCCTGCAGAGTTTGGCTCCAACCCTATTCAAACACACCTGAACCAGCTAACCAAGGTGTTCAAGATTAATTGGAAATATACATTGGAGCAGGGTTGTAACTGAAGTCTGTAGGAAGGTGTCCCTGCCCTGACCTGTTGTTCCCAACCACGTTCCTGCCCCTTCAACACTGCATGTTTTGAACATCTTTGTATGACACACCCATTTCAGGACTTGGAGTCTCTACAAATGAGCTGATGACCTGAATAATTCATTAAGGAGACATGCAAAATGTGCAGTGTTGGGGGAGGGGCTCCAGGGATGTGGTTGGGAACCACTGCCAAGACAACACTGGTTCTAGAGTGTCCAATCCTGCTCCTGGATGGCCGACGTCCTGTTTCCAACACACCTGCATGAAAGTTTCTAGTAAAATATCAAAATACCTCGATTAGCTCTGTCAGGTGGGTTTCATTATGGTTGAAACTAAACTCAACAGGACAGTGGCCATCCAGGAGCAGGATTGGACAACACATTAGGCCGATTTTAAAACTGTGGGAGACTACAAACTTAAAGGGATAGTTCACCCTCATGTCGTTCTAAACCCGTTAAGACCTTCGTTCATCTTCAGAACACAAATTAAGATATTTATGATGAAATCCGAAAGCTTTCTGATCCTGTGTAGACAGCAACGCAAGTACCACGTTCAACGCCCAGAAAGGTAGTAAGGAGATTATTAAAATAGTCCATGTGTCATCAGTGGTTCAACTGTAATGTTTAACGAAGCTACGAGAATAATTTTAGTAGAATTAGATGCACTGCACCTTGTTTACAAGCAGAAGAAAATGCATGCTGTATATAAAACAGTCTTCGTAAACATGTCTGAAGATTTCGACAGAGAGGATGACTTGCAATTTTTTGCCCAGCCTTACTTATTTGAACCAGAATATACAGATGATAAACTAAGCGAGATGGCCGATGCATTGTGGTACTCTCCTATTTTGATTTCTTTGCACACAAAATATATTCTCGTAGCTTCATAGCATTATGGTTGAACCACTCATGTCACAAACTATTTTAACGATATCCTTACTACCTTTCTGGGCCTTGAATGTGTCAGTTGCGTTGCTGTATATAGAGGATCAGAAAGCTCTCGGATTTCATCAAAAATATCTTAATTTGTGTTCCGAAGATGAACGATGAATGGCATGAGGGTGAGTAATTAATGACAGAATTTTCGTTTTTGGGTGAACTAACCCTTTAAGGACAGTTTCAACAGATGTTTAACATTATAATCTACCAAACACACACACACTACTTGATTAGACCAGACCGCGAGACTACATGCATGCAGATTGTAGTATAATTTTCAAAGTGAGATGAGATTTCACTGAGACTTGCGAGATCAAATGTGACATGGGAAGTAAAACAAATGGAGGATGATTAGCAGCATCAGCTGGTTCTCCTTGCGTGAGTTGTGTTTCATGGGAAGAAAAACAAAGGAGAATAAAAGAATATGGGTGATCTTCTTTCTCAGTACTTCACTTTCGTGGCACATTTGTGGCTGCCAAGTTTCAGCTATAGAAGCATGCAACATCAGGTTGGTGAACCTTGCTTGCTCTCATTGGCGGGTGCCACGTCAAAGGCAACCCTGATCAAGATTTGTAAGTTTATCAAACATGTTTGATATTTGTGATCTGGGATCGTGTGGGCTCTGAGGTGATTGGGAGCAGTAAAATAATCATAATGACACCACACAATATTTTGAACAAAAAAAATATTTAAAAAATCGCACAATCGCTATGGGGGACAAAGAGGGCTTAAAATTTAAGTGTGTGTCCAGCCTTAGACTTCTTCGAACTACAAGCAAATTTTATGTTTCACTTGCACACGTTGTGGCCAATTTAATCACATCTCACCACATCTATCTGTAGACTACTTCAGCTCAAACATGCATGACAGGAAAGTGTTTTTTTTTTTATATAACAGCGATAAGGACTAGTATGAGAGCTTGCAAGACATTAGCATGAAATGGTCTGTTGTTTGTGACTAACTCAAAAGAGCTGCATTTCCGCTTCTTGTTTCATTTAAAACAGATTCCCGAATGATTCAAACCTCTGCAATGCCTTTATCGTGCAGCCAGTTCTCAACATAAAAGAAGCTGACATTGTTGGCTCCAGTCCCTGCAAGTGATCTTATCCCATCCCCTCAGCCAACACAACACTGCGCAGAGTGTAATTATGCCACAAACGCTTTCATCTTCCAAGCACATTTGTCCTGCATCATTTTCAGAGATAATATGCTTGGATAAGTTGCATACCTTACAGAGAAACCCTTTTCGTTGTTTTCTAGTGCTGTTGAAGGTGGGGGCTTTTCACCAGGAGAGTCTTCCTCTATTGGGTTATGAAGAGGGGATCCTGGTGGGGCGCTCCAGGGGTTCCCAAACCGAACGCAAGGCGATTGCGGAAGGGATTGCATTGATCGCATCAAAGCATTGGACACTTGGTTGCTGAAGGACAAGATGATCCCCAGGCTCTCCCCGTCCAACCCGCTTGAGTTGGGGGCATCTGAAGAGGGACTGAGGGGTAGACTCCGGGTCCTCACGCTCACTGCATGAGTTCCTGCACCTTCAGCTTTTTCTATAGGACCCTCCTTTGAGCTGCTTGATCTCCTCGGGACGTGGCTAGGGGGCAAATCCTCTTCAGAAGGTGAGGGTTCTTGCTCAGTCTCAGTAGCAGGTGGAAGCTCTTTTGTGGAGTCAAGAGCAGGTTCCTCAACAGAGATCGGCTTACAGGGCTCTGAATCATGAGAAGTTGATTGATTTTCTTCTTCTGCAGGGGAATGGGGAATTTCTTCCTCTGAAATGATATCTGAACTGAGGGAAGCTGGTTCTTGCTTTTCTTCTTCTAGAGGCTGGGTGGTGGCTGAAATTGTTGGTGTAGACTGGCAGTCATCATTATTGTGTAAGTTGCTTGTGGTAACTTTAGTTCTCCCTGCATTGCTGTAGTCTGCAGATGAGGTTTTAGTCGTCTTCTCCACTGGAGGAAGAGATGCAGTTGGGGCCAGTCGCCTGCTTGGCCTTTCGGCTCCATCAGGACTTGAGAAAGTCTCAAACGAGCTGATCTTCTGCCTGATCGACAAATTGGCTCCCGATGAAGCGGACCTCAGACTAATCCCAAAGGTCCTGCCAGTATCGTAACTCCTGTTATCCGGATGCTTCAAAGCTTCTGTTATCGGTTTCCCGGACTTAATGCTCTTAATGCTCTGACGTGCCCATGCAGGCTTTGGAGCCACCGGGGGGGCTTTTTTGACATTGGGAGGTTGCTCAGATTTGGAGTCTGAGGTGGTGTTTGTAGTTTCAGGGGCTGTGCCGTTAACCTCACTATCTCCATTTTGGTCACTCATGGTTTTGTAGCAGTAAGACTGGTTCTCTGGGCTGTCGGTCAGCTTTACCCAGGGGTCAAGTGGTTGATCTGTACTGACCTCCAAACGAGCCTGACGTCTCAGACCGACCCGCTTACTCGGACTACACACGTTAGATGGGGACTCTGGACCTGTAACATAACAGTGTCCTGTTCATTTCCGTTTAATAAACTGTCAAACAGAGAAGTGCAAAGTGAGAACTAACTCACATGCTGCCTCACATCCATTATTTGGCACAATTGTTTTATTTTCATTCAAAAATATAATATGAATAGAATATGATATAAACATATCATGTAATATGAAAATATTATAATACAATAATATTACTATAATATGAATGTTACAAAGAAAATAAAAAAAAAAACATTGCTTTTATTTTATGAAAACCTTGCTATACAGGAACCTACTGTTATCAGCTGAATCAGGAAATGAAAAGTCTCAGCATACATGTTTTGATCTTGCTCAGAATAGTATAAAGTAAATATCTAAATCTAAGTTATGCAACCTACATGACATATGTTTCTCTTTTTGTCATGTAATAATATTAACCAGTAGTAGGTGTATTTCAGGATAACGTACCTCTGTGCTGTCTGTCCCCTCTGTGTGTTGAGTCACTTTTATGCTCAGAGATACAGGCAGATGCTTTAGTTCCGACTTCTGCGCATTCAACCACTTCCTGTCACAAAAACAGGAAATGGTTGGCTGAGTTTGAGTCTTACAAAAAAATCGAAAAGGTGTAGAAATGCATTCGGCATCATTTCGTCATGCATCACTGTTGCACACAGAAACACAGGCATATGTACACACACTAGAGCCATGCCTCATGCCAAACACTCAAGCATTTCAATACCTGAATCACACGTAAGACAAAAAGATGCACTATTGTGCAAATAAATGTATAAAGTGCACACAGATTCATTTTCAAAAAAATGTCATCAAACACTGACATGAACACGTCCAGAAAGATGTAGCATGAATTTCTACGTACATTTTTAAACAGAAGCCTTGAGATCTTTCTCAAAGCCCTGTATAGACTGCAGAAAAACTAGATGAATGTGGAGAGACAATAAAAGATTGTGTAAGGCAATACAAGTTTTTAAATAATTATAGTCACTGTAAAATAAATGCCTATTTAGGTTCAAATGTATTTATTTGTAAAGGAAATACAAATTAGCATAAAGGAAATATGTAATATAAAAGTGCATGTTTTAGATTTGTCCCCATTTTTCACGTTTTTATCACTTTAATCAACTTTCTGATTTCACTAATTCATTTCAATGATCCTGTGTTGTGACGAAAGATGGTGTGCATATATTCACTGTAGTCTGACCAACTGAATACTGCTTAGTGCTTAGTTTTATTTGGTTGACCCCTGTTATTATGCACTTTTGTTTGTAAAATAAATGAAACTAAATTAATCAAAAAATGCATTGTGTGAGACTGATGACTGAGTGCACCTTTAAAAACTTAAAAAATGTCTCAATTAATGATCATTAAGCCAATCATTAAAGCAGGAGATCGCCAGATTAGAAATACTGTATGTGAATCACTCCATCTAATCCCAATAATTGAGTACTCAAGTAATGGAGTTACTTTAATGATTTTTTTTTTTATTTCTATATTTGAAAATAGATAATGGCAATATATTTGCCATTACAACAGTTTTCACGTTGTTAAATTTGACACATCTCTGTTTTTCACAGATCATGATGACATCCTGTTGAACAGTTTCCTCATTTTATCGGAAATTGCATAAAATAAAAAACAGTTTGTACACACTTATTATGTTTATATACAGTTTTCTATTTGCTGTCCAGTCAGATGCATTCAAAAATCCATTAAAAAAATATAAGGGAAAAATGAATGCCCTTTTTCTCTTTGAGAACTATGACAGCTGCTTACTTGCACTTTGATGGTGCAAGATTTTCTCATCCAAAACCCGTGAAAAAATCACCAATAAGGCAAGGGTTGCAGACAGTTAAGCCAATCATGTCTTGACTTACTCAGCTACCATTTATGGGTAATGCATCAGTCTTGCAGTGAAAACCGCCCACTTGCAATCAGTCTCTTTGACAGAGAGCAAAAAAAACAGTAATTTAAAGTAGATTTAAACCTGTATATATTTAATTTATTGTGCATAACCTCACTGACATGATATGTATTGCTGGGAAAACCTACACAAGGAAAAGAAAACAAAGAAATAATCATTTTAATTGAGCCAAAACAACACCCGAATATTCTTTGTTTTATAAAAAGAGTGCATTTCACAAATGTGACTAGCCCTACCTGGCAGTTGCTTTGAGAAGGCAGCAGATCTTCCTCTTTCGCTGGTGAACCTCGACTAGAGCCGCTCGAATCAGTCAGTGCTTCCTGACTGCCGACTTCCTGTCGTCTGCAGTACCTCCGTGCCTGGTTAGTTGCTCCTTGCGTAGAGCTCCTCACCACACCTGCATGCACATCTAATGTTTGTTGTCCAGTGAAATTCATTGGACATTTATAGGGAATGTTATAGTCGTCGTCTGTGAACGAGGCTGGAGACAGTGTGTTATTAAGTGAAGTTTCACTGTTGGTTGGGAAAGAGACATCCATGCTCTGTACTCTGGTGACGTGTTGGGGTTCGAGGAAGGATTGAGTGGTGGTGCTGGCCGGTATACAGCGCTGGCTGTAGGCGCCCTCACTGCACGATCGCATCATGGGTTTCTGTGCTCGTCTACAGGTCAGCTGACTCGTGCTCCGGTCCAGACAGCGGATGCACTTCTGTCTGCTGTGAGAACAGGCGTCGGATCTCCTCAGACCTGAGATCAGATACAGACATGTCTAAACCAACTACTGATCTTCTTCACAGGAGAAATAATCATGGACAAGATCATTTTGTACAAACAGTAAACAAGATACTAATCATCTGAGCCTTTGATGCATGTCCAGGGTTCCCACACTTTTTGACCTATAAATTTCCATGACATCTACATGAGTTTATGATTAATAAATTAATTGTAATAAAAATAATTGTAATTTATTCAGGTTTCCATTTGATACCAATCTTTTTAAATAATGATTTAAATGATTATTATACAAGCAAATTAATATTTTTCTCTGGTTTGCAAAATTGTTTGTACTCTACACAAATACTTACAAAATACAATAACAGAATAGTATAAAATTGTATACAGTCTTAAATTATATTAAATGATAAATATTAGTATTAATTATTCATTGTAAATGTATTGTAAAGTTATATAGTTATCATTACTATAACCTTATTAAATGATTATATATATATATATATATATATATATATATATATATATATATATATATATATATATATATATATATATATATTTGTATTTATTTTTATTTTTTATTTATTTTTTATTGTTTTTGCCATGAAAATAGCCTAAGATGCTGACATGGCATTAAATAAAAATATACTACTACTTCTGTATGTATATATGATATAAAATATGCAATATTTGTATTATATAATAAAATGTATATAATTCATAATAACAGTAACAATTTTAAAAAAATTGGTCTGGAAATCTGAAAATTAAAAAAAAATTCCATCCATTTCCAAGTTTTCCATGACTGGAGAAACACTGTAAATCATGTTGGACATGATTTGAACCATGTCTCAGGTGGGTAATTTTATTATTCATAATATTTTTTGAAGTCATGGGCCTTGGGTTCCCACTAGTAAGTAAGTAAAGCATAACTTTACAACTACAACAGTGTTCAACTTGGCCTGTTTCACACATAAGCAGCACACACAGCATTTTTTCTCTCAGTAAATCTTACCGAATCCAAACACAACCACCTCTACGTTGCATTACCATTTGGATGCAATTGTGGTCCTCATAATATTAATTAGATTTTGTGATAATGTTGATCCACTTCCTGTTGCAATTTCAAAGCCATTAATAAAAGTAGTACACAGTGTGGTCACCTTGAAATCACTTTACTTGCTCTATAGAGCTGCAGTTACAGTTGAAATTACACTGCAACATTACTTAAAATCTGTAGATGCAGGATGCGTGAAACAGGCCTTGGAAAAGACCATCACAAGTTGATTTCAGAGCAAACAAAAGATCAATAACTCACTGCTGTTACATCCGTCCATACTCCACTGACTCCTGTCTCTCCTCAGTCTGCTGTGCTCCACCGCCTGAGCGATGGCCTCGTTCAGCTGCTGCTCAGAAACCTTCAAACACATGCAAGTTTATATTTTAGCACTCTCTGACAACTTGGATCTAGCTATGAAGACAAAAGTGTAGGTTTGACTGTAGCCATAATGAAGTGTAAATTGTTTTAGCACAGTTTGTGTTAATGTGTGGCTTAGTAAATCTGGCCTCTGTGATGCTCTCTGAAACGTCTGAAAGGAAAGCAGACCTACTTTTGGGTCGGGGTGTCGACTGATGATGATCTGAACCGGGCCCGGGCTGCACTGACTCAGAACCGTGTACACATCGTTCAGCGTCATGTTGCAAACCACTGTGTCATTGATCTCCATGATCTCATCGCCACATCTGACAAACATTCACATACGACTTACTAACATCCCAGCAACCGCACACATTATTACAACAATTCACAGCGCTGCAGTTTGGTTAGTTGTAAAAACCTTCTAGAAACCACACTTAGGAACATATAAGAATGTTGCCATTTATAACATGATGTGCAGTTTTTATATTAAGGTTACCAAAAATGAACAGTACCCAACTTCAACTTTGGGAAAAGCTACATTTTCTGCTTAATACGTCTTAATTTTAAAGTGTCTACCTTGAAGTAGCATCAATATAAAATGTTTTTGTTTTAAATAAATCCAGACCATGTTACTTTGTTAAAATGAGCTAATAACATTTCTTGAACAAGTTGCCACAATTTAATGTCCAATCCATTTGTATTGTCAAATTTAAGTTAACAATCATTTTGTGTTGAGTATACTTGAATCGTTTTTGTTGATATACAGTAACTAACTGGGCAGTGGATATGTAGTTCCCAGCAAGCTTTGCATTGGCATAATTGTTGTAGGCACGACCAATTCGTATGTATTTTACGAGATGGCTAATTCGTACAACCTCACTCGTACAATTTTGAACGATTTGTCTAAACCCTAGTGACTGGTAGGTTAGGGAGGGGTTAGGTGTAGGTCATTCGTACAAATTCATACGAATTGTGCAACTCGTAAAATACGTGCGATTTGGCAAAAATCACATGAATCTTTTTACGAGTGAGACCGTACAAATTAGCCACCTCGTAAAATATGTACAAATTGCCATGAGATCGGGCTGGGCATGCTCACATGCTTATCTAAGAGGAACTTAAATCTATTAAATTGGTTAAAGAAAAGGTTATTTCTTTCGTCTTGCTCTACAGGTATAAACTAAATGCATGGATTTTCCTTGATTTAGCAGTACACTGAAAAAAAGGGTGCAGAAACGATTTTTATTCACAAAGACAGAATAAAAACTGAAATAGTATTTTCTTATAAAACATACTCATATAATATATATAATATAATATATAAATAATAAAACATATAATTTTGTTTTATTCATTTATAAAGTAAATTGAGATTATTAAAATGATTCAAACTTTATAGAGAAGTTTGTTTGAAAGGGTGCAAAAAAAAAAAAATTCATTGCATATGAGACCCTTAATAATATTGAAGTATAGGCCTAATGTTTTTGGTAACTACAGGTAGGTGGATTTTTTATTTTATTTGTATTATTATTTCCACGAAACATACGCTGACTATGACCATTTAAATTTAGACTGGCTAACTAATTATGAAAAAATGTACAGAAGCCAACACTGGTGTCTCATATCTATTTCTGTTATTGGCAATATGTTTAAAGATGTGTCAGACCTTAATCGTCCATCCATGTGGGCCACTGATCCTGGTGACAGCGTGTGAATGTAGATTCCTGGACAGCCGCCAGCAGAAGGTACACAGCACAGGCCAATACCTAAACCTACACCAAACTCTGAGCCAATGCAGAAAACACACATTTAGAAATGCTCACGTTCATGATTGCATCGTAATCTGTTACTATAACATACGATTTTAGCAGGGCCATAATGTAATTAGAAATGGCCAGACTGTCCCCTTCAATATTTCATATTTGACAAAAAAAAATTAACAAGTCACATTTTTAGGCTCGCCTGCCATTCGTGAGATGGCCAATCAAATAAAAGAAGACGGGGCTTTACTTTTCACAGAAACCGAGCGCAGCGGCGAGGTAAAAAGCTAAACGTAATATCTGACAATTGTTTTATAATAAAAAATGTCCAATGACTAACAGTAATATCCAGTGATGCAAACTACTCAATTTGGCTGTTTTGAATTGAAAATATAGGCTGTCATTTCCGTGATCCATTTAATTCATAAAGGAATGTGATGAGGGAAGAAGCATTTTTCTGTTTTGCATTTTCAAAACATTAGGCATACAATTAAGAATGAATGGGTGAATATAGGCTTAAAGAAAAATATTAGCAAACAGTTCAACTAGATTAGCCTACTTCACAAAAAAATCTGATTATTGTCCTTTTAATGTTCTTCTTTCTTTTCCTTTATTCCCCTAAATCCATTTAAATCCTTGATTTATTTAATTCCATTCCCCATGGGGTCTAGACTTTATTTATATTTTACGTCCTAAAACATTGTTCCACCCCAACGTTCTACATGTTTACAATCTTGAAGTTTAGAGATGGCATTTGAAAGCTGTATATTTACTACATGTCTGTTCTTGAAACAAAGGCACAAAGCTATTGCACAGCTTCAAAATTTAACACACAAGGGACTATTTTTATACTGCTTTTATGATGTTGTTTGTCCTTTTGAAGTTTGACAGTGCAATTTACTCTTTTTTTTTCTTTTCAAAGCATACCATATATCTCCCTTTTTTCTATTGTAGGACAGAAAATCAAACAACATGATGACAGAACTTTCATTATTGGGTGAACTATGGCTTTAAGACAAAATTAAAGTAAAGATGAGACAACGTCCTTACTCTCAGGCAAGTATTTATAGTATCTCAAGGATTTGTGTTTGAATTTATGCTGTCGTGCAGCTACACAAATAAGACACAGTTTGGCTCTGAAGACGTTTATGTGCTAGGCTCAGAATGAACATGTTTGTGTGACCTGAAACTTCAGCAACAGCTGGCTGGAGCACATCACAGTGTTTATCACACCCAAGACAGTGTTCAGTTTTGATAGGGTGTGTTGTGCATATGTTTCCGAGCCTTCTGCATTAACACAGTTAACCAACAATTGCAATGCAGTTTTTTTAAACCAGTCAGAATTAGAAATGCAGGGATAGTCCATCCATAAATAAAATGCTGGTTAGTCATTTTTACTGTGCAGATATAGGCTTCAAAAAGCATGATAAATTACAAAATCCTAAAAATAGTCCATACATCTGCATTTTGCATTATATATAGCTTTGCATGAGAAAAAATTCAATTGCATTAAATTTAAGTCATATTAACTGCCTGGTAGACAAATCGAATTCTTTCACTGCCTTTGAAGTGTGTATGTGATGAAACTTTGATCAATGAGATTTGGATACTCACCCTTCTGCAGCGTGATCTCCATCATGACTCTGTCCTGGGCTTTTGCAGGGTTACTGTGGCAGTTATAGTCTCCCAGATCAGCACTGACTCGACTGATACCAGTGCTGGAGCTCAGAGATCTGGATCGGCATAACTGAGAGACCTGGCCATGGCTGCCCAGCACGGCGCCCATCCGCAGACTGGTCCTCACCACCAGCGTTAACAAACCCTTCTTCACTTGCTTCAGAAAGACAATCACAGTTTATTACTGGTAAAACATGATCGACATATTGTCTAGGTGGATTAATCAGCTGATATTGGGTCATTTTTTAGACCTTGTTTTATTATTATTATTATTTTTTTACTTTGTTCTTCTGTCATTTGCAACATTGAGTAAATGTTGTGTTAAATAAATGTTTTTTTAATACATTTAATATATTATATATATATATAGAGAGAGAGAGAGACAGAGACAGAGAGATACAGATTAAAACAATTATGCATTTGAAAAATGAGGAATTTTGCTGGCAAATCGTGATCAGCACAATATTCTTGAGCTTGTTTGTAACATTAACTATTATCTGTGATGCAATTTAAATTTTATAATTCAATATTTAATTTTATTTTTAAAAATTCTATAATTTTATAACAATTTTATCATTAAATGTAATTATTTTTGTATTTTATTTTGTATTTATATGTACAGCAAAAATAAGTATATCGTGTGGTATATACACTACTGTGATAAAAATGACTTAAGCCGTGATATATAATTTTGAACATACCATGTTATTGAAAAGTAAAAAAATAAATAAATTTATTAAAAATTAAAAAATATATATATTTTTTAAATTATTAATTGATATAATGCTGAAATAAAATACACGTGTTAGATGAAAAAAAAATATATATATATATATACATATTGTATTTTAATTTTTAAAAATAAATATAAGGTGAAATACATTTTCACTTCCAATCAACCAAATTACTGTGGCATTTTAATGTAGTTACTGTTACCAATATGCATTATGTGATTCTTCATTATGTGTGCCAGTTCATTAATTACAAGTCAACTTTGAAACATGAAGCCATCCGGATGAGGTTACTCACTTTAAACTTGTGTAAGGCATCTTCATGGGTCAGGCCGTGCAGAGATTCGCCATTCAATTCCAGTATCTCGTCTCCTGTAAACCAGAAACACTAATATAGTTTTCTATCCATTTCTGGGTAATGCAGCAGTGAGTGTTGATGGGAAAGCTTCATTTTGAAGTAAGTGTCTGGACAGATCTGGATAGATATACTCATGCATTACCAATTACATTGTGATATTTAACTAATGAGCCTACCTTCCTGTAGTCTTCCATCAGCAGCCGCTGCGCCTCCAGGAAAGATGGTCTTCACATAAATCCCCATTGGGCCGTACATGCTGTCTCTTCCTCCTACTATACTGAATCCCAGGCCCTGAAATACCAGGACAGTGTTTTTTTGGGGGGGGGGTTATGTCGAGAATTCAATGCATTGTATTATTTGTTGCATATACACATTTGGATACCTTTCCATGGCCCTTCATGAGGACAATGTTGGAGATGATGAAGGCCTGTACGCTGCTGCAGGAAGGGACCAAGTGTGCTGAACTTAGAGAGCGAGACGGTCTAACCACAGCCTGTAGAGACCAAAAAGAGCACAGATAATGTGGTAAGCAGGTCAACGGCCTACGTTCAGGGTCAAAAAGGGCAACATGAGATGTTTTCATTTCATAAAATTCTGCTACCCAGAGCAGAAGTGGCCATACTGTATTTGTGTTACATGTGCCATTCCCATGACATTCATTAAAAACAGCCACTCTGCTTATGTGGAGAGGGAAAGCACTTTGTAGAGAGCACTTCTAGAGAAGGAGAGATGCTTTGAGCACTTACTGCAACAGCCATTTATTTGATTACCAGTATAATGATGGCCTTATCAGATAAAGTGCAACAGCCAGTCACTGCCGTTCTCTCATCCAGAACTGTTCAAACAAAACACGTTCTGAACTTGAACAACTAAACAGCTGCACCATTGATTTATTTCAGTGTAAACTCCCATGACTTATTCACTAACCATCCATAAGTATTATCAGGCACTTTGCTATAATTAAACTCATTGTCATTCTTTTCGCAGTAAAGTCACCAGATTGGATCCACCACAACGTTACACTCACAATCAGCCTGCAAGATGAGTAACTGCACCAGGCAAATAGTGAGCATCACAATTTTTTAAGCTTGTTTGCACAGTTAATTGATTTGCATCACTTGCCATTAAAAAGGTTGAGATTTTGCTACATCTGGTATATCTATGACACAATTTAAATCATTTTTATAATGAAAATTTTATATTTGCACATTTCATTTTATAATTAAAAACTAATCACTTTATATTTTAATCATAAAATGCAATTATTTTTAATTTCATACTTATACATTTATGTACTTACATTTACAGCAATATATATATTGGCTGTATATCAGCACAGCTGTGATTCGGCTACAGACCGAGTGACGTAGGTAATCACAGCCATATTTTACGTCTACGGGTGTGATATTGCATTTATACAACAGTTCGACAGCACGAGTGTGTAAAAATAAATTAGGAACAACAACGGAGTTTCTTTAAAAGCCCTCTTTTGTGCAGAATTACTTCCTTCTGCCACGGATTCAAATCTAAAGTTGACAGTTTAACAGCTGAGCCCAAGCTCCATTACTAATTCGATAACGTCACTTTAGAACTAGTAACGAAGGAACATTGAGTTGCTTCATTAAAAGCTTATTGTATTAGGCTGTATTTTTTCTCGAGGCTAGCATATTTTTTCAATCGCTCTAAATGGGAGTGCTGCATTTTTTAAAACACCAGGAGCGTGCCAAGCGCTGTGCATCTTTTTTTACATTCAACCAAAAGTGACAGTGATGAGCGCTGCATTTTACCTGAACTTGAACATTCTTCAACTCTCGGCGCTGAGAAAAAAATGGCCGAACGCTCAGAGCTCAGCACGAAAAAGATGCTCAGTGCTCAGCATTCATTCATTCTTCAGCTCAACCTCATATTCACAATAAACATTAGTATGAATGTCTGCTGAGGAAAGCGATATCTTTGTCATACTATCCTTTCTTCTGTTAAGGTGATTTCCGATGACAGCACTGCTCACTGCATTTGTTGGATGTGTCAGCCAATCAGATTTGAGGACCAGAAAGAACTGTTGTATATATACATATACATACATAATACGCACACACACACACACACACACACATATATATATATATATAATTTTTTTTTTTTTTTTTTTTGGTGTATATCATTATGATAAAATTACTTATGCCGTGATATCATTTTGACCATACAAGTATTGTTACTGTTAACTAAACCTTTTTTTTTTTTTTTTATTGATATAAAGCTGAAATAAAATGTAAATATGTAAACAAAAATTGGAAATGTTCATTTCACAAATAATATAAGTTAAATAATTTTGCCTTAAAATACATCTGAGTACTAAAAGTACTAAAATTACTAGAACTAAAACTAAAAAAGGCTAATAAAAATGACAAAAACATAAGACAAAATTACTACATTTAATTATTTCAAAATTAAAATGAAAACTAAAAATATTAAAATTAAAAACTACTTTAGAATATTAATAAATACTATATAGACGTGAGATAGACCATGACAGTTTCTGAATGACAATCAATTTCTGGCAACAAAAAACACGTTCTTAAAAACAGTTAACAGAAGCCATTGACTTACATATGGAAAAAACTACAATGGCAATCAATGGCTACCATCAACTGTTTGGTTACCAACATTCTTCAAAATGTCTTCTTTTGTGCTCAACAGAAGAAAGAATCTCTTGCTACACTGATGTTTTTTTATTTTTGGGTGAACTTTCCCTTTAATGTGACCAAAACGGTCCAGATTCTGTGACCAGCTCTCCCTCCCTCACCTGTGGAATGCTGTGAGGGAATTCCAGCTGCTGAGAGAGAGACTTCCTGTTGCCGTAAAAGCCTGCGGTGGTGTGGGCGGGACACGGGAACAGCTCTGGCGTCTTCATAATGATGGTATCCAAGTCTCCGATCCAGTACGGGTGAACGCCTAAAACCATGTGGATATGTGGAGTTACATAAGACGTGCTCTCGATATTGGACAATGTGAACAGCATGTGAGCATCAGTGTAGCAAGAGTACAACATCATATGTTTATGTTCAGGAGCAGAAAAACATGTTCACATCTCCTGTGGGATATTCTCAAGAGTTCATGAAGTTATGTAATGAAAAAGGTCATGCAGTGTTGCATGTGTGTAGTCAGTGCTTGAACTGGGATTAGCACAGTTGAGTTATACTATAAACAAATACTGAGAGATGGATTGGGATAGTGCTATGACTCTTGTGTTCATGCAGGTTTGTCTCACTGGTGGAGTTGGAGCGAGATCTCTTGCAGGACGTCTCTTGGCAGCTCTGATCCTCGTTATCGCAGTTCTTGCTGTCATCGTCTGACACCTTAATAATTGGCATCTGCAAACATGCATATGGTATTAGTATGCTAGAAGAAATAGTATTCTAGAAATCATTTAGAAATAGGGCTGGGTGCCACGACAAATATGGTAGATATGTGTCGACCAAAACTGTATTCTTGATTTCAGTGTGTATATCAGCGGACAATGTGGCATTATGTTGTGGAGCAAAAAAACGCAGATTAATGCAAAAATGCACAATGAGATGTGTCCCAAACACTTCTTGGATTATCCTAAAAATGATCACTTGGTTATTTGATAAACCCTTTTCAGTCAGATTGTCAGCAAATGTAACTATATGTAAGTCAATGTGTAATTTATTTCTCATAATTGTCTTTATGTCTCACATTTGCAACTTTATTTCTCATAAATGTGACTTCATATCTTGTTATTGCCATTTTATATCTCACAGTTGGGACGTTATTCTCTTGTAACTTTATTTATTGTAATCATGACATTATATCTCACAATGCGACTTCACTAACATGGAAAAGTTTCAGTAAGATTTGTTTTTAAAGAAATTGATAAAGTGATCAAAAGTAAAGACATTTATAATGTTACAAAAGGTTTGTATTTCAAACAAATGCTGCTCTTTTGAAGAATTCTGAGATACAGTATAAATATACAGCCAAAGTCAAAAATTTACATACACCTTGCAAAATCTGCAAAATGTTAATTTTGTCCACAAGAGAAAATAGTTGCATTTATGAAAATGACGCAATTCAAAAGTTTACATACACTTGATTCTTAATATGATGTTGTTATCTGAATGATACACAGCTGTGTTTTTCCTCCAGCTCCCAAAAATTCTTTGGTTTTTCAGCATTTTTGTGTATTTGAATCCTTTCCAACAATGACTGTATGAATTTGAGATCCATCTTTTCACACTGAAGACAACTGAGGGACTCATATGCAACTATTACAGAAGGTTCAAACGCTCACTGATGCTTCAGAAGGAAAAACCATGCATCAAAAACTTTTTGAATTTGAAGATCAGGGTACATTGAACTTATTTTGTCTTCTGGGAAACATGTAAGTGTCTTCTGTAGCTTCTGAAAGGCAGTACTAAATGAAAAAAAAAAAAAAGAAAAATGTACACATCTTCATTCTGTTCAAAAGTTTTCATACTCTTGCATGGTTTTTCCTTCTGGAGCATCAGTGAGCATTTGAACCTTCTGTAATAGTTGCATATGAGTTGTCCTCAGTGTGAAAAAGATTTTTCTGAAGAACAGCGGGAATTTGAACTGTTCAGGGCAAGGGACTCATGAACAACTATTACTAAACAAAAAACACAGCTTTGGATCATTCAGGTAACAACCCAGTATTAAGAATCAAGCGTATATAAACTTTTGAACGGGGTCATTTTTATAAATTCAACGATTATTTTCTCTTGTGGACTATATGTAAACGTCTTTTATGTGAAATATCTTATTCAGGTCAGTACTAAATAAAAAAAAATAACATGCATTTTGTATGATCCCTCTTATTTTGGTAAAATAATTAAAATTTTGTAGATTCTGCAAGGTGTATGTAAACTTTTGACCTCAACTGTACATACATACATACATATATATATATATACGAAATGTTTCTTGAGCAGCAAATCAGCATATCATAATGATTTCTGAAGGATCATGTGACACTGAAGACTGGAGTAATGATGCTGAAAATTCAGCTTTGATCACAGGAATAAATAATATTTCAAATTGTATCCAAATTGTATCCGATTTTTTAAATTGTAATATTACATATTATTACTGTTTTTACTGTACCTTCGTTCAAATAATTGCAGCTTTGGTGAGCATAAGACACTTCAAAACCATAAAAATAAAATAATAAATAAATAATAATTAACTGTAGATATCTCAAAATATGACTTTTTTTTTAAATAATAATAATAAAAAAAGATATAAATAAGGCAGAAACTGGCATCCATAGCATATCCATTTCAGTCATACCACCCAGCCCTCTTTCAAAACACAACATATGACTCTAATTAAGCTAAAGATCACAAAGGTCACTTTGAATCTGAGGATTTTCCAGCTGAAGGGAAAAACAGGGTATGATCCCCACCTTCAAGTTATTGTTGTTTCCCATTGCCTCCTTTTCTCCATAAGTGTAGCCAAGCTGGTCTGATTCACTGACATTAGCGAACAGAGCTCTGCTTTCACATGGAGAGAAACCCTGCAGTACAAACAACAGATAAACATACTATGATTCTCCTCAAAATCTGAATGGGCCGTACCAAAAAAACCCTGTACTATTCTGTGTCTCTTTTTTCCATCCTGAATTAAATTAGTTTCTGCTGCATCTGGGATCTGCTCAGTGTCTTGAATGGATTCTGTGTTGGTTAAGGCCTGTTTAATCACATTTGATTGTGACATTTCTGCTCAAAGAGAGGTCAAACCAAGTATGCTTAGCTGGTTATGTGCGGTTTGCTAAGGTAAGCTTCACTATTACCAATACTTATATTTTGGGTCAGTCATTTGAAGAAGCCCATAACCCATGAGTATTAAACTTTGGTTGTAACTTGTCTCACACCATTTATGCAACAGATTATAGCTCAAATCATGTTGCTTTTGGAAGAGAAGTGAATTTTTATTTTTTACACTGAAAAAGGATCCAAACCATATCTAGTGAATTAATGGTGGGCTCTTTTGACTTACGCAAGGAAATACCCACCTAGTAACCATATATTTTAAATATATGTTGTAAACAGTGAAGCTTGATTAAATATATTTTTATATTTTAAAAAAATTAATTTAGTTTCAACCTTCATATACCAAAATAGACTTCAAAATGTATTTCAAGGGCAAGAAAATACATTTCCAATCTTAAAGTAGCCTACATTTAGGCTAAATGCAAATATAAATGGAATTAAAACCTACTAGATCAAAACTACTCACTAGATTTATAATGATATATATATATATATATATATATATATATATATATATATATATATATATATATATATATATACACACATACAAACACACAGCGGGTAAAATAAGTATTGAACACGTCACCATTTTTCTCATTAAATGGTGTAAAGTGCTGTTGACATGAAATTTTCACCAGATGTCGGTAACAACCCAAGTAATCCATACATACTAAGAAAACAATACAAATAAGTTCAGAAATTAAGTTATGTGTAATAAAATGGAATAACCCAGGGACAAAGTATTGAACACGCTTGCTGAAATTGATTTGAAATTGATACAA
The DNA here is from genome assembly GCA_036784905.1 of Acrossocheilus fasciatus. Classification (NCBI taxonomy): domain Eukaryota; kingdom Metazoa; phylum Chordata; class Actinopteri; order Cypriniformes; family Cyprinidae; genus Acrossocheilus; species Acrossocheilus fasciatus. The sequence goes on along the minus strand of CM071944.1, from coordinate 6,961,566 downwards.
AAGCCTTTGTTGGCAATGACAGCTTCATGACGCCTCCTGTATGGAGAAACTAGTCATATGCATTGCTCCACACAAACAGTCTTCAAATCTTGAAGGTTCCATGGGCCTCTTCTATGAACTCTGATCTCTAGTTCTTTCCATAAATGTTCTATTGGAATCAAGTCAGGTGATTGGCTGGCCATTCTAGCAGATTTACTTACTTTCTCTGAAACCAGTTGAGAGTTTGCTTGGCTGTGTGTTTGGGATCATTGTCTCGCTGAAATGTCCACCCTCATTTCATCTTCATCATCCTGGTAGATTGCAGCAGATTGTTATCAAGAATGTCTCTGTACATTTTTCCATTCATTCTTCCTTCAACTATATGAATTTTGCCAGTGCTACACCATGATGTTTTGGGGTGATGTGCAGTGCCATTTGACCTCCACACATGGTGTGTATTATGGCATCCAAAGAGTACAATTTTCTGTCTCATCTGACCAGACTATATTCTGCTAGTATTTCATAGGCTTGTCTAAATGTTGTGCAGAAAACTTTAAACGAGCTTCAACATGATTTTTCTTCAGCAAAAGAGCTTTGCGTGGTGAGCGTGCATACAGGCCACGGCAGTTGAGTGCATTACTTATTGTTTTCTTTGAAACAATTATACACTGTAAAAAAAATAAGTTGAGCCAACTTAAAATTAAGGCAACCAGCTTCAGCAGATTTTTTTTTAGTTTTCTCAACTTCGTCGTTTTAAGTTTATACAACAATAATTTGAGAATCTCCCACAAAAATAAGTTGAGCAAACTCAAAAATCTGCTGAAGCTGGTTGCCTTAAAATTTTAAATTGGCTCAACTTTTTTTTTTTTTTAACAGTGTACATGCTAATTCCTTGGCTCTTGGACAACTCTTCTGATAATTATTTTTACTCTTCTGTCAGAAATCTTGCGAGGAGCACCTGGTTGTGGCCGGTTTATGGTGAAGTTATGTTCTTTCCACTTCTGGATTATGGCCCCAAGAGTGCTCACTGGAACATTCAGGAGTACAGAAATCCTTCTGTAACCAATGCCATCAGTATGTTTTGCAACAGTAAAGTTGCGAAGGTCTTGAGAAAGCTCTTTGCTTTTACCCATCATGAAATGTTTCTTGTGTGACACGTTGGTCATGAGACACCTTTTTATAGGCCATCAGTTGGGACTGAACCAACTAATATTAATTTCCACTGACAAGAGGCAGGATTGCTTTCTAATTACTGATAGATTTCAGCTGGTGTCTTGGCTTTCCATGCCTTTTTGCACCTCCCTTTCTTCATGTGTTCAAAACTTTTCCCCTGTGTCATTCCACTTTATTACACATGACATCTGGTGAAAATTTCATGTCAGCAACACCTTTAGAAATATATTTACTGAGAAAAATGGTGACGTGTTCAATACTTATTTTACCTGCTGTATATATATATATATAAACACACAGTATATATTGTAAGCTATGTTATATGTTCGCACAAGTTATAGACAACTAAGTTTTTCTTCAAATGTGAGATATGTATTTTTTAACTGAAATACTATATAGAGGGCAAAATCTATGCTTTTAAAAAATATATTTATATTTCTTAAAAACATTTTTAAAAAATGGCCAAAATATGTATTGTTAGAAAATATATTTACATATAATTTTAAACATATTTTAACAAATATTTTTTGGGCTATTTTATGCATATTTTAAATGTATTTGAAAACATATTTTTTGATGTTTGCGTTCACATTTTCTTCAATTAATGTAAACCTCATGAAAATTGTTGACATTCATTTTATCTTCTTTTTGTAACGATTATCTTGTTTGCATAATAAATATAACCTATATCTCAGACCTACAAAGCAAAACAGTTCATTTTACTGAAAATAATCATGCAATGATTAAAAATGTTTCAGACGGTCTGAGTTCTTACATTTTTCCAAAGCAGACAGTTTCCTGATATTTTTGAACTTCACTGATTAGTTTAAGTATTTCTGTCTAATTGAAACCATTCTCAACTAAACAGCACGCTCATTTTGTTGGATTTTTCAAATTAAACAAGAACAATAGATGGTTTGTTTCAGAGAAATAACCTCCTAATTTTTGCATGGCAAAGTCCGCCTGCTGTCAGAGACATAGCTGAGTTTGTGGGAGTGCAGGAGTTATTTGGGATCTCGGCTGGTCGTCTGACATTTTCAGAATGCTTAGAATAGACGTTCATCTATCCCAACCCACAGAACTGGCCTCAGATCAGTTTAGAGGAATGCTGTGATGTTTGTAATGGACAAACAGCTGATAAAGTCTTACCTCAGTGCTGGTGGTTCTACACACAGTCTTCAGCACGGGCCTTTTCTCTGGATCAGCCTCCAGTTTTGTTTGATCGTTTACAATCTGTCCGTTAAATGGGGCAAGTCTGTCTCCAAAGTAGATATAAGTGTCCCTAGAGACAGAAAACAACAAAATATGTGCATTAAGGCACTTCTGTTTATGCTGTAATATGCAGAGAGCTGTGTGTGTGGTGTATGTTTACACACATGCATTTTTCATGGGAACATGTGAATAGGACATTTGTAAGAGGGTTCAACAGTAAGGATAGACAGATGGACCAGGGTCAGTGTGAGCACTTATTTACATGATTTAAGTGTTTATTATTATTATTATTATTATTATTATTAATAATGTTTTACTACTACTACAAAATATATTATTATTACATTAACATTATATTACTCTTAATGAATTAAAATGTATTCATAATAATATTATTTTAATGTTTTATATAATGTGAATAATTTTATTTAGTTCCACCATATTCTTCATTTATTAATAATAATAATAATAATAAGAGTACTGCATTAATTAACCATACAATTAATTTTAATTACAATTATTATTATTATTATTATTATTATTATTACTACTACTATTATTGAATTACTAAACATTTTAATTAGTTTTAATTCATTACAATTTATTAAAAATATATATAATTATTTTTCTTTAATTTAAATAATACACTTGATTTATTATTATTTTTGTTGTTGTTGAATTAATTAAACTTTTAATCATTTTTTATTTATTATTATTTATTATAAATTATTTTAATGTAATTCAAATAATTTTATTTAGAGTTCCTCTATATACTGAGAAGATTGCTTTATAAGTTTTGATTATGAACTGTTATATTTCACTTTTAATAATAAAAGTTATTGTTTGTAAATTTTCCTTGTGAGAAAATTCTTATAGAGTTAAACAAAAAAAAAATGTAGTAACACTTTGAATTAAAGATGAAATAAAGACTGAAATATATTTTCTTGTAAAACGTACTCCAATTATCTTTTTATGTTTTATATATAACTTTTTTCAACATATTAACTATAAAAAAGGCTTCAGTGAAATTACCTGCTCATTTGACCCAGCAGAAAGATCCTTATTGTTGAACCCTGTGTTTGGACAACATATAAAGCAGCAAAATGAGCTGATTATTACCTGTGTAAATCTTGTCCAACAGACGCACCATTGTTGCTTGACTGAAGTTTGTTATCACCCGCTTGCAGACCCTCCTCTCGTGTGGCGACACACATTCTCCAGAAACTGCTTTCCTGTTCCAGAGGAGCCATCAGATCACTCAGACAAGGGCACTACTATTCCTCCATATAAAAAGAGCTGTTAACAACCAAAAAAATCTACGGTTTGACAGCTGAGGTAAATGTGACCATAATAGCTGTGCTTTATTAGACCATGAACCACATCAGTGACCTTTACAGGCCCCGCTATAAAGAGCTGCAATGTTTCACAGAATTAACTAGATGAGAGTTAAAGAGAGCAGGAGAGAGCAGGTCATTTTAGCGGGGTAACTTCATATGTGAAGGGCTTAGGAAACAAAAATCATCATGATCAAAACTGTCAAGTGCTGGTAAAACCTTCAGTCCCGCTTTTGCTTGAAATACCATACTAACATACTACTCATACTATTTCTGCAATATGCAGTATGCTTGCTGTGCACAGTATGTGAATGTTCTGTGTGCATGAAATATTCAGATGATCAATTGTGAAACACTGTATCCCACAATGCAGAATGGTTGACTTGACCTTTCATTATCAGCGTTATAAATAAGTCATTTGGCTGTGATTTTTACATCTCCGTCTTGATGTTATTTCACCTTAATGGCAAGGACAAAAAAAGTAATATATATATATATATATATATATATATATAATTATACACAGAAGTAGGAATTTATAGTATATATATATATATATATATATATATATATATATATATATATATATATACTGTATATATCACATAATTTAGCATTTTAACACATTAAATAAGTAAAAAGATAATACAGTGAATATTTATATATAATATATATTTTTTGATGTTTTATTTCACCTTAGTGCAGAGGATACTTTTATAAAAAAAAGTATTTTATTTTAAATTATTATTATTATATTTAAATTAGTTTTAAATAATTTTATTATGTTTTAAAAATGAGAAATTATATATAATATTTTGTGTAGTATAATACAATGCATACCTTGTACGCCAAGTCAAACCTTAGTGCCAAGGATTAAAAAAGAGATTAAAATGCAAAATTATATATATATATATATATATATAGAGAGAGAGAGAGAGAGAGAGAGAGAGAGAGAGAGAGAGAGAGAGAGAGAGAGAGAGAGAGTTTAATAAGAGATTATAATATATAATATTTTGAAAATAATTTAACATTTTCTGTACCACTCACTTTCTGAAGTGTTATTATTGTGGCATTGTCTAACTGCAGCTAAAAGGAGCAAAATGAACTGTGGTTGGTCTCTTTTTATTTATTTATTTATTTTTGTCTAAATTGGCTGGTCTTGACCAGAGTAGGTTACAACCAGAGTTGGTATAACGCGTTACTCAGTACCGCGTTACTGTAGGCCCTAATCTAATTACTTTTCCTGATAACGCAGTAAAGTAATGAGTTACATTTTAAATTTATGTAATTTGATTATTGTTACTTGAGCGTCTCAAGCTTGGTTTCGCGCGGATGATTATCTTATAGCGCGCGATGTGCGTGGCGTGATCACATTAGCTGAGCTCAGACGGGAAAGACTGGACCTCGCGTTGGTTTCATACGGATTATTTTATCAGAGAATATTTGTTTTCGACATGACTTACTTCATTTAATAATAGATACTTCAAGCTTTCTTTATATATACTGTATTTCTCATGTCATTTTCGTTCATTTTAGTGACTCTTTTCAGGAAGATATTCACGGAGACTGAGAATGCAGAAAGCATTCTTTATTTTACAAAACCAAAAAAAAAAGAAAGAAAGGTGATATTGAGAGTGAATCAGGGTATACAAATAATAGGCCTACTTACGTATTTTTTTTTTCAGTCAATATGAAATGAATGAAAGAACTATGAGTTTCTCTTTGTAGTGTATTTTTTAGGTTTGATATCTTGAAAAGTAAAGTAAACTTGAAAGTAAAGTAATTAGTAATCTGATTACTTTTTAAATGCAGTAATCAGTAATGTAATCAAATTACAATTTTAAACAAGTAATTAGTAATTTGAAAGTGGATTACTTTTTTTTTTTTTTTTTTTGAATAAATCATTCATCTGGCTATATCATTCCTTTCTGAACATGGCATATCTCTTATTCACAAAGTCCCAGCAGTGCCATTACAGTATATATAAATGTTGTGCAAAGGTCAGGAGGTGTTTTATCAGTATGTTATGATTTAAGACTTTCCAGGAATGTCCTACAGTATGTGAGCTATATAAGCGCTGCGTTCTGTGTCTCTCTGTATCACAACAAGCTCTCTTTTGTGCAGGATTAATGAGTTGGGCAGAACCACAGAATCTCCCATCACACCAGCCATGTGATAATGATTCATTTCAGCAGGAGACGTCCCTGTGATCCAGGCAGGCAAGCCAGAATTAAGATTGCACGGAAAAGTTTTGAGAAATACTCTGGCATTCTCAGATATCATCATCGGGATTCATCAAATATAAAACTAATTCAATTTCAGATGTAAAGAAGCTCTACAGAAGATCATACAAGCGTCACAGTTCAATACTGTTTTACAATGTTTGTATATTATAGTTGTCTTACATAATCATTTTCAGATTGTACATAGCATTTCATTTTCACAGTCTTTGATATGAACATACTGTACAGTTCTTTTAATTTAAGTGCAAAGTTGTAATTTTTTTTTAAATTACTAAATTGTTACTGTATATTTACATACATACATACATACACACACACACACACACACACACACACACGTATGCATGTATGAATGTATGTATGTTACTTAAAAATGTATATACTGTATATTTTATATATTTTCTGCATAGTTCACTTGCAGAATGTGATACAACATACGTTATATTTTTTTCTATTATTGTGGCATCATCTATTTAATAACTGAATAATTTTATTTTTCTTTCCTTCTTTGACTTTGTTTATGTAAGCATTCCTTTTAATATTGTGTTTGCAATGTACTGTATAATAAATAAACTTGCTTTACTTAATATATGAACACTTCAGTGACTGGTGGACGCATGTGTTTTGTTCTATGCAATCCAAAGCAACACCTGCGCTAAAAAAAAGTTTCACCACTTACATTTCATTCATGAATTAAACATGACAGGAAAGCAGTGCATTAACAACTTCTGGAAAGCTCTTCCTAAAGTTACTTAGTTACTTAGATAGTCTAATAAACCTGGAAAGATATATTAAGAATATTGTTGGCTTTTTGAGCAATTGCTTTTGTTCTTCATTTTTAAGTCTGCTTAATGCATAATGCAAGCGTTCAGACATCTAATAGCTACCCAGAGGTATTCACATTTGGAAAAAGAGTGATAGAAACTTAAATGCAGGTCTGACAGAAGTTCATTCTTCTGTGATGTCATCAGATGCAACCAATAGGCAAGCCCAGCTGCTGTGATGTCATCAGTAACACCTACCTTGATGGAGAAGGACCTCCTCATAGTTCTTTTGGGGGCCTCTTGGCCCCTCTGAGGCGCCTGGATGCTGACGCTCCTCGTCATGTACTTTTCCGAATTTCCCATGGACCCTTCCAGCGGGTCCCTGCGGTGTGTCTCCTCCAGCCCGCCGTCCCAGGGCTCACGGTACCTCTCTTCTGGGCTGGACGCGTCCTCATTGGTGCTGGAGCTGCAGATGATGAGCGACCGTGACAGGATGGCCAGTTTCTTGGAGCGCAGTCCCGCTTTGCCCCTCTCCATCCTCTTGGTTCTCCTCCTGTGATGCAGCTGCTGGTGGTGGGTGTTTCTCAGAGGCAGGATGGCCACAGAGGGAGGTTCTCTCCCAGGATGCATCACTGCTAATGGAGGGGGCCGCTCTGCAGACGAGAGCAATTAGAAAATTCAGTTAGGAGTCCGTTCTGCCATCCTCCGTGCCCTAAGTGTTCTCAGAAATCACAGAGGCTACAGACACAGATAAGAGCGCTTTTCTTCTCTGATCCATGACGGAGGAAAAAAGAGAAAGTATTGCCCCATGACTGTGAGAGATTTTTGTGTGTGTGTATTCAATATGAGGGAAATACACAAGTGAAATGGACTGCACAGACATGAAAATAAAATAAAAATAATACAGTACAACAAAATTTAAATTGAAATAGAAATAAAATAAACTATTTACTCACCCTCATGCTGTTTTAATTCCAAATTGTAAAAAAGTTGTATACAAAACAAAAATTATTTCAGTATATTTTTACAAGAAAATACACTGTAAAAAAAAATATTTTTCAAAGTTGTAAATAAAGATTACTGAAGTTTAAAAGAAAATACTATTTTAGTCTTTCTAACATTTCACATTTTATTCAATGTTACTTGCCATTTCTTTGTAATTGTTTGTGAAACTTACTAGCAATTTCTGAGTGAAAACTGTTTATACACCAAAAAAAAAAAAATAATAATTCAGTTTACTTCTAAATGTTGCATTTAATTCAGTGTCACTTGCCATTCCTTTGTATTTATTTGTGAAATTTACTAGCAATTTCTGAGTGAAAATTGTTTCAAAGTAATGCTACACCATTTGTTGTTGCTTTTTCAGTGCATATGCTGCGTTTTCTTTTTTCAATGAAGCACAGAAGAATGCATCATGCAGCTGTTTCAAAGTGACAAAATCTTCAAAAAGGACAAAAAGCACCATGAAGTCCCATAAAACTTGAGCTTTTCTAATCCTTTTTTGGAGTTTGACAAATACAGTCACTTTAATCTGTTATAATAAAACATAAAGATACTTCAAAATCTTCCTTTTGAAGGAAAAAATAACATCATACAAGTTTGGACTGACATGAGGGTTACTAAACAAAGACAGAAATTTTATTTTTGGTTGAACTACCCCTTTAAGAGATTTTGAACATTTTGATCTTGGCTCTTCATTTAAATGTAGGACTGTCAAGTTACTTTTTCTAATTAGAAAACCCAGTCTGATGCAAATCTCTCAACAGAAATATATTATCTGTACAATATTGAGGAGTCTAAACCTAATGGTTTTGTTGTTTTCTTGCTTTACAGGCATGACGGGATCCGTCATGCATTATAAATGACCGGCTGCACATACATTACCAGTCATGTGAGATGAGCTCATATTCACGCTGACATGTGGGAATATACTGTGACTGCTAGCGTCTAAAGCGCCATGTACTGTACTTTGGTGAGAATGAAGTCATAGTCACCTGCTGGTGATAGTGAGCATTACTGCACTTCAAAGAGAAGATCGCTTGTTCAGCGTTTCATGACCTCTCAGATATTCATGCATTATGAAGTCCTTTTGTGGTATTGTCTGCAAGAAGCTTTGGGGTCTGAGACTCAACAGACTGATTCGTTGGAACGGTCAGTTAGTAAACTACCTGCACTTCCAGCAGCTGTTTGCTAATATTGCTCCTATTTACTTTTTTGCCACTCAAGTTTTGAAATGGGAGGGGCGGTACAGACAGATCATGTAAATCATATTTTTGTGTTACATACATACTATTTATCATGGTAGGATTTATAAAATTCACAAATTTTATCCTTCAGGCCTTGTAGCTAAATGTACCACACCGACTAGCCATTGAGATACAATATCACAGAGACACGCTTTGCTTAAATATTGTATATTTATCTGTTTTGATAAATAAATATGAGATCTATTGATCTATAGATTAAGTTTAAGTTGAGCATTTGCTTATTTCCAAGTCTACGTCAAAACTCTAATGTCAATAATTTGATAGGCCAATATATATATTTGTAATAATTTATAATAAAATTGTACAAAGTTGTAGGGTCAAAGGTAGGCTTCAATGTTTTTAAATTATTTCATTATTATTAATTTATTGCAACTCATTTTGGTGCATATAGTCAAGATTATGATTTGTCATGATATTATTTTACATTACAATATCCACTGTAAAGCTGTTTTTCACTTTGTCATTAATAACTTGTATTTGGCCATTGATTGATTGATTGATTGATCGATTGATTAAACTTTATTATCCACCATTGTGGAAATTTTCCTTTGGCTTCTCAAAAAAAAAAAAAAAAAAAAAAAAAACTTGCTCTCATATGGGTTGGAATGGCACGAGGGTGAGTAAAGTTTCATTTTTTGGGTGAACTATATGTCATAATACATCCTCCTTGTCAAACATTTATTTATATGATATTTAATCCACATCACTTTTACATCAATCACATTTATGGAAAGACATTACCCTCAATCTTATTCAGATTGCTCATATGAGAATTAAAATATTTCCCCTCCTTTGAAGTCTAGAAATATTATGACCTCCACAAATGAAACTTTATGAGAGCAGCTCCCACTCTTGGCCTTTAAACACTACATTACCCAGCAGCTCCTTTGTTTTCTCTGGCACTGATTGCCACAAAAAGTCCCAACTTCAAATACTGACAAATGACTCCAGCGTCCACAAAGTGTTGTAACGTTCTGGTGCTGCTGAAGTTTGATAGGGTAATTAGTCTACCGAGAGAGCTTTGTCTAGGCTCGTTAGCAGCATGGGTCCTGATGCAATGAACAGCGAGGCTCTGTTCCAGCACCTGGTGAGCTGCATTTGCAGAGAAGCCATTTAAAGTCATCTTATAGACGTGCTGCTGGTGTGAAGGATGTTCAGAAAGGTAGGAGAAACGCGCGTCAAGATACAAAAAGCGTCATTTAATTGACACAGTCTTTAAAGGTGTGTTCAAGTCATGTTGGGAAATATCGCATTTACAAATTGAACGCAAATCAATGCCGCCACAATGTTGTAATTATAAGGGGGAACCTCGGAACTTTCTGAGTTGGGGGCGTGAAAATATGGCAGACGCAGCGTCTGTACTGATAAATTTGTTGAAATTAATGAAATTATTATTTTTCATTTGCAATAAAATTGTTTAAGTTGCATGTACAAACATATGATAGTACTGTGCAGTTACAATAGAATATATAACCATTCAATTTACAGCATCTTCATACATTTAATAAAAACATAAAGCAAAAGCAAGGCTAATGCACATTCTTTTTATTCATCATTTTTTTTAGAATCAGGTTTGAAGAATTCTGCTAAATTATTGAAAACGTGCATTGCCATCGTGCATCTTGCTCCAACTTAAACACATCTGATGTTGTAATTATACCAAGAGGACTTGAATACACTGTAACCTTTGGTGCCAATATACTGGTGCCAAAGACACGATTTGTTTGTCATGAAATTATTTTTGGAGGATGATTGTCAGTTTGAATTATTTTAGTCACATTGTATTGTTATGTAGATATTTCTTAGCACCTAACCAACTTCTAAACCTAAACAATCTCAATATAGAACAATAAAAAATTATAGTCAAAATAATTTATAAAAACAAAATCATAGGTCAAGCCATTGCTTTGTGTAAGGAACAGTCTCAAAGGTGATCGCCATCCCATTTCAGCAGCCATATCACCCTGTAGCCCAAGACTGGTTGCCCACTGAAGCTAAGCAGGGTTGAGCCTGGTCAGTACCTGGATGGGAGACCTCCTGGGAAAACTAGATTGCTGCTGGAAGAGGTGTTAGTGAGGCCAGCAGGGGATACTCACACACCCTGTGGTCTGTGTGGGTCCTAACGCCCCAGTATACTGATACAAATATACACTATACTGTCAACAAGCACCGTCCTTCGGGTGAGATGTTAAACTGAGGTCCTGACTCTCTGTGGTCATTAAAAATCCCAGGATGTCCTTCAAAAAAACAGTAGGGGTGTAACCCCGGCATCCTGGCCAAATTCACCCATTGGCCTCTGACCATCATGGCCTCCTAATCATCCCCATATTCTGATTGGCTTCATCACTCTGGGTGCTTCTCAATATCCCTCCTCGTTTCCTCGCTCCTCCGTCCTCCATCGAGCTCAGCCATCTTGTAGGACAACTCAATTCTCTAATTACACCGTGAAGAGTGAGGAGGCTTCCTGAGAAGTCATGAACGAGGATACACAGGTGTATCCTTTGTGGAAGTGTTTTATCAGCTAAAGGTGACTAGGGCTGCACGATAAATCGAAGTGAAATCGAAATTAGGCAGAAGCTGCGATTGTCATGCGTATATCCTTCAGTGAAGCACGGTTCTGTGATCAGTAGTAAAACTCCATCCGAAGGCCAGAGGGCGCTCTTGCGCGGAAACTCCACCAAAGATGAAACCCAGGAAATGCCTATAGCTGCAGCTGAATTGCTCCATCTGAAAGCAGCTGATGGAGATTTACTACTAATCACAGAATGGCTTTACTGACAAGATGTGCAATCTCATTTGATTAATCATGCAGCCCTAAATGTGACGCACGTATAAATTCCCCTCCCCCTTCACATCTGTCGTAATAATTTATATTTTGTCATACATGTCATGTATTTCAACAGGGCAACTAGCTTTATTAATATTTATTATGAATGCCATAAGTAACGAGCTTTAACAACATAAGGGCAGATCCCTTTAGCGCAGCTAGTGACGCTTGCGAGGTCAAGAATATTCCAATGTTCATCATTTGATTCCTCCGTCCTCATTTCCTTTTCTTGCATCCTTCCCTTGTATCCTAAGGGGGGTGGAGCTAAGACACGAGGAAAGGTAGCGAGGAAAGGAAATGAGGATGCACAAATAAGAAATGAGAAGCACCCTCTGTCTCCTCTCCACCAGTAAGCTTGTGTGTGGCGGGCGGTTCTGGTGCAATATGGCTGCCGTTGCATCATCCAGGTGGATGCTGCACACTGGTGTTGTATGAGGAGATCCCTCCTCACATTGTAAGGTGCTTTGAGTGTCTAGAAAAGCGCTATATAAATGCAACAAATTATTATTTCATAGAAACACTCAAAACAAACCTGCAGACCTGCTCACATTCAAAAATGGCAACCTAAATAAGCGTTAACATGATAATGCGTTAAAGGCAGCTTTAATGTGAATTTCCATTGGCTCTTGTGTGTTGTGACCAATTGAGACATTTGGATTTATCTTTTGAGTGAGATGTGAATGTGACTGTTCAGTTCACAGAGCAGGAAGATTTTTAGCATTTTAAACTTTTAGTTTCACTTTGTTCCTTACATTAAGCTGTGCGTTGTTTGGCATTCTTTTATTGTGCTTTTTGTCATTTTTGTGACTACTTTGTTTGACTAATAGTAATATAGCTACAGCAATATGGCAAAATACATTCAAGATGGCAAATGAAGTGAGAGAAGTGCTTTTAATAATAAATATACTTAGAATTCATTCAACACCAGAAATGCCTAAAATGTCTAGATTTTGGCTTTGGTTTCATATTGACATGCTCTTTACAGTCCATTCTCTTTAGATCCCACCTTCTCACACCCCATGATTGGTCGATTTAAGCCTGCACACTATTGGTCAAACTACATTTCAGTCATTACATTACAAAAAAAAAAAAAAAAAAAGAGGCAAAACCCAGATATTTTAGGCAATTTAGAAATCCCGACCAACACATTTCTGGGAACAGGAAAACATATAGCTTACACCAAATTCTATTGAAACCAATTCTGAGTTGAGCTCCTGCCTTTGTATGGTGTTTCAAATGTATGTGCAGTAGACAGCAGGGCAACTCACAGTGTTTTAAAACAGAGCCTGTATATTTGTGGGGTCTTTTTTTCTAAATGGATGTCTGGATGAATCACTGAGATGTATTGGGTTATTCATGATGAAATATCAGCCTCGTGCTTGCCTGCTTTAGGCCAGAGCAAAAGTAGCAATATCTGCCAACATGTGTTGCAACTTGCAATCACTGAGATCAGTTCTCTGGCTGATACATCTATTCATTTAACAGATGCTTTTATCCAAAGCGACTACCATATGAGGAAACAAGTGTCTTCACTTTGTCGATCACATTTGTAAACATTTTAAGACTAGAGTAAATTGTTTAATCTGATCCTGGAACAAAACATATGTTTTCTTCATTGCAAGCATCATATGCATTCTTTTAAAAAGTGAAAAATATGCTAAAAAATGTTTGGCACATTGCAATATGGGTAAATTAATGTGAATAACTGTTTTTGCAGTGTGTAGCACCCAATGTTGTATTAAAACTTGCTGAATGAAAATGTCAAAAAAAAAGAAACATAGAAGAGTAAACAGACCTAAAATGGTAAGATGTAGGTGAAAGGTTTTAATGGCACATTCCGTCTATTTTTATGTTATTTGCAGCAATACTTTCCAACTGTGTGCAGAATATAATTTGCAGTAATTTCAGTGGCACAGTATGAAATTGTTTCCTGTTTGAAATGTGTTGACTCAACCATTGATGTAATGGTGCAGAGCCGTCATATAGTTTCGTTTGAAGACTTTTGAAAGAAAAATAGACCAAAAGCAACACTGATTCATGGAAATGATGAAGTGACAGGATGATTTGACAGAAGTAGCATTTAAATAAATCAATGACAATGAAAACCTTTAGAAAATGTGTTTGTTTGTTTGTTTGTTTGTTTGTTTGTTTGTTTGTTCCTGTCCACCCTGATGAACAGACAGCTTTTTATCAACAACAGCACAACCGAATAATGCATGAAACATTATGGTGGTTGCTGGGATGTTACTAGGTGGTTGCTAGAGTAATAATTGTTATTTGCAAACTAACTGAATACCTAGTTAAAGTCTTAGATTCCAGATTTCCATTGTTTCATTTTCACGTTTCTCTTGTTTATTACCCCTCTCTCTTAAACACCTCTGTCACTGTTTATGAAAGTATAAACAATTCCTCCTTTAATCAAAAGCATTTGTCAGATCTCAGCAAGCGGTGCTTTTTCTAATCAAACCATTTCCATATTATGCAATGATTAAAAAGCCGTCCAAGCAAACTCTGCATTCAATTACTCTGAGACACAACATTCAACTTTTTTATAATGGTAATAAATTGTATGTTACTCTCATAACTGCAATATGAATCAGCACATGTTATGCTTCCACTGATGCATTGGACAGATTGCCTGGTTTAGCTGGGACAACGTTGATGGATCTGTCTCCATCCGATCTAATTATGACAAACATTAGCGTCTGGAGTTCAGTATAGTATCAAAGGAAACATGCACAAGCTCTGGGATACATGCACAGCGATTGCATGCAATGCTACGGTATTTTCTCTGCATATGTTTGGTTGATGCCATTTAACCTGACATGGTGAACTGTGTTTGTGTCTTAACATCTGTTTCTGAGCTCTGAATCAGGTGTGGCTAAATGTCGCATGTAAGTTTCCACTGAAGAGGAATGAAAGACTCACCAAAGCTGAGCATTTTCGTGTCTTGCAGTGAAATGATCCCTGTGTTGTGAGTATCGTCCTAGCAGTTGTTTAGTAGAGTATTCCAGAGGGAAGACGCTGGTCAGTTCAGCATGATAAAAGTCCACTGCTGAACAAGTTCCCCCTCTATGCTCAGAAATGTCTCCCTCTCACTCGCTCTCTCTCACTCAGAGTAGTGCCAGAGGCTGTCAGTGAGTTAAGAGGAGCGTTTGTAACTGCCGCCTACCCTCCCTTTCCAGCGGCCAGCTGAACACAAGTGTGTCTCATAGAGCTGGCCACCAAATCACAGCCCCCTTCCTGTCTGACAGTTTAAAGAGAGAGGGAGAGAGAGACTTTCTCCATCTGTAAGGGACCTTACACCTAGTCAACACGCAAGGCTTTCTTTTGCTGGCCACCAGAGATGACTGAGAAGAGGATTTTCTCTGACTTAATCACTGCATTCTTAGCTAATAGAATATTGTAGTCGCATTTTGATTTTTGTGATAAATGGATTTATATTTGGATGATAAAGTAGCCTACATTTCTGTTAATATTTGCTGGTGTTTATGATTTATGTCTTTCTTCTTTGGCACACAAAAGGAGAAGTTTTGATAATTGTTCATGATACTTACTTCCATACAGTGTAATTGGATGGTGAGGATCTCAAAATTTACCAGAAAAATACCATAATACAATCATAGAAGTAGAAATAGGCTCACTTAAAATGCACTGTTTCAAAGTGGAAAAGTGTTCTATGGTCAGACAAGTCCAAATTTGACATTCTTGTTGGAAATCATGGACGCCATGTCCTCCGGGCTAAAGGGCTAAAGGGGATGGAGACCTAGCGTGTTATCAGCGTTCAGTTCAAAAGCCAGCATCTCTGATAGTATGGGGTGCATAAGTGCATATGGTATGGGCAGCTTGCATGTTTTGGAAGGCACTATGAATGCTGAAAGATATATAAAGGTTTTAGAACAACATATGCTTCCCTCCAGATGACGTGTATTTCAGCAGGACAATGCAAAACCACATACTGCAGCTATTACAACAGCATGGCTTCATAGTAGAAGAGTTCAGGTGCTGAATTGGCCTGCCTGCAGTCTAGATCTTTAACCTATAGAGAACATTTGTTGCATCATTAAACAAAAAATATGTCAAAGACGACCACAAACTCTTCAGCAGCTGGAAACCTATAAAAAAGCAAGACTGTAGTTTGCCAAAACTTATGTGACAAAACCACAATCCTTCTGGGAGAACGTACTGTGGACAGATGAGACAAATGTAGAGCTTTTTCGTAAAGGACATCATGGCACTGTTTACAGAAAAAGAAATGAGGCCTTCAAAGAAAAGAACACAGTCCCTAGAGTCAAACATGGTGGAGGTTCAAAGATGTTTTGGGGTTGCTTTGCTGCTTCTGGCACTGGATGCCTTGAGAGTGTTAACGGTGTCATGAAATCTGATGATTACCAAAGAATTTTGGGGCGCAACGTAGTGGCCAGTGTCAGAAAGCTGCAACTCCACCAGCGGTCATGGGTCTGCCAGCAGGACAATGACCCAAAACACACTTCAAAAAGCCCTCAGAAATGGTTACAAAAAAAGCACTGGAGAGTTCTGAAATGGCCAGCAATGAGTCCAGATCTGAATCCCATAGAACACCTGTGGAGAGATCTCAAAACAGCAGTTGGGAGAAGGCATCCTTCAAATCTGAATGACTTGGAGCAGTTTGCAAAAGAGTGGTCCAAAACTCCAGTAGAGAGGTGTAAGAAACTCATTCATGGTTACAGGAAGCAATTGATTTCAGTTATTTTTTCCAAAGGGGGTGCTACCAAATATTAAGTTAAGGGTGCCGATAATTTTGTCCAGTGCATTTTTGGGGTTCTGTGTGGAATTGTATCAGATTTGACTTTTCTTCTCTGTTTTTTTTTTTTTTTTTTTTTGTGTTGTTGCATTGCAAACAAAAAAGAAATAAACATGTGAGTACCAAAACAATTGCAACTGCAACAATTTTCTGAGAGATGGGTTGCATTTTCTGACAGAATTGCAAGGTTGCATATTTTTGGCCATTACTATATATAAAAATATCGGCATGCTTGGTAAATATGATCAAAGAAGGCTGTGAAAATTAATCTGCATTGTTAATCCTTTTGATCTTTTATTTTTTTTAAAAATCACAAAAATCTAACCTTTCATTAGATAATAAGAATTTAAAATGGGGGGAAATATCATTATGAAATAAATGTTTTTCTCAAATACATATTGGACACCCAATTATTGACACCTATAGAAATTCTTATGAGTAAAATATATCTGAAGTATATTATCCAGCCATGGCTTCCTGTTTCACAGAAATATAAATAGGAGGGAAAACAAAGCCCAAATTTCTTTAATCATCCATCAAAATAAGAAAAACCAAAGAATATATTTCTGATGTGCAGCAAAAGATAATTGAGCTTCACAAATTAGTGAAGTGGCTTTAAGAAAAGAGCTAGAGCAGTGAAAATTCACATTTCCACCATAAGGGCAATAATTATTTCCAATCAACATAAAATGTTACGAAACTGCCTGGAAGAGGACGTGTGTCTATATTGTCCTAATGCTCGGTGAGAAGGAGAGTTTGAGCGGCTAAAGACTCTCCAAGGACCGCAGCTGGAGAATTGCAGAAAATAGTTGAGTCTCGGGGTCAGAAAACCTTTAAAAGAAATTGTCAAACAGCACCTACATCACCACATGTTGTTTGGGAGGGTTTCAAGAAAAATTCTCCTCGCTCATCCAAAAACAAACTCCAGCATATTCAGTTATCAGACACGACTGGAACTTCAAATGGGACTGGCGTCTATGGTCAGATGAAACTAAAAAATGAGCTTTTTAGCAGCAAACACTCAAGATGGGTTTGGTGAACAGGGATAAAAAGTACCCCATGTGTACAATGAAATATACTGCTGTATTTTTGATGTTGTGGGCCTATATTTCTGCTGGAGGTCCTGGACATCTTGTTTAGACACATGGCATCATGGATTCTATCAAATACCAACAGATACAAAATCAATAAGTGACTGACTCTGTTAGAAATCTTATAATGGGCCATGTTTGGATCTTCCAACCGTACAATAATCCAAACACAAACTTCAAAAACAACACCAAAATGGGTCACTGAGCACAAAACCAAGCTTCTGCTGGTCATTCCAGTCCTCTGACCTGAACCCTGTAGAACATGAGTGAACTGAAGAGAAGAAGCACCAACATGGAGCTGTGAATCTAAAGGGTCTGGAGTGATTCTGGATGAAGGAATGGTCTCTGATCTCTTGTCAGGTGTTTTCTAACCTCATCAGACATTATAGGAGAACATTTAGAGCTGTTAAACTGACAAATGGAGGTTTCAAAAAGTACTGAATAAAAGGGTGCCGTTAATTGTGACCAATGTGTATTAGAGAAAAAAAACATTTATTTCATAATGATACCCCCCCCCCCCCCCATTTTAAATTCTTATTATCCAATGAAAGGTTAGATTTTTGTGAAATTATTAAATAAAAGATGAAAAGGATTAACAATCCACATTAATTTTCACAGCCTTCTTTGATCATATTTACCAAGTGTGCCGATATTTTTGGCCATGATTGTATGTATGTATGTATGTATGTATGTGTATATATATATATATATATATATATATATATATATATATATATATATATATATATATATACACACACACACACACACACACACATATGTATATACTATATGTGTGTGTGTGTGTGTGTGTGTGTGTGTGTGTGTGTGTGTGTATACACACACACACACACACACATATATATAGAGTATATACATATATAATATAATATATAAGTGATTTAAAGAAATCATTTTTGTATTAATTTTTAATACATTTTCTAATAATCAAAACATCCTAAAAATACATAATGTTTTTTTACAAAAATATCAAGCAACACTGATAATAATATAAAGCAACACTGATAAGCAAATCAGCATATTAGAATGATTTCTGAAGGATCACGTGACACTGAAGACTGGAGTAGTGATGCTGAAATTTCAGCATTGATCACAGGAATAAATTACATTTTAAAATATATTCAAATAGAAACCAGTTGTTTTGAATTGTAATAAGATTTCACAATATTTGTTTTTGCTGTAATGTTTATCAAATCAATGTATCCTTGGAGAGCAAAGGAGACTAAAACCATTTTAAAAAATGTCATCGACCCCAGACTTTTCAATGGCAGTGTGCTAAAAATTTAATTTTTCCATCTTTTAGTATAGCATCAAGCTAAAAGACTAAAAGATGCAAAACTCTGCTTATGATTTGATTGCGTCTGTAAGAAGAGCAGGACAACGATGGCAGCTTACAGTAATGCTATAAATACGAGCACTGCTGCAGTTACTATATAGCATCACTTCACCCAGAGGAATATCTAATTGCCATGAGGTTGCTCTTTAATAGCTCAGGAACTTTAATGGAGTTCTCTGTCATGTTTCATTTAAGTATCAGGTTTGTCTCATATGGTTTCCTAAAATTCCCCAGGAGATTTAAAAATAAATACATATGAATCAGTCGTTGACATACAGTGGGAGTAAAGAGTTGTAAAATTAACATGAATAACAGTTCAGATCATTTGCTTTTGGAGGAATTTGATGCAAAATATTTGAGTTCATATTGAAATTTCTGACTTGTTTGCAGAAGATCACAGTTTGGGACATTGTTAAAAATGTATTTACAACACTTTGACAAGCTATTTTGGAGATTACTGGAGGAAAAAAAGGAAATGTAGACTTAAAAAGTCTCCATTTAATCTTATTTAATGTTTTCAGCTTTATGTATTTTTTATCTGTTTTTGTTTTTTATAATCATACTTTTGAAAAAAATGAATGTTCAGCAATTCAAAATCAGTCAATAAACTGACAGCAGTGGCATCATTGTAATGTTTGTGATTGGTCTTCTTTGTTACACGTATTTGCATACTGAATTGTGATTGGTTTAGTCTCTTCCCATATTTGAACTATTTATATGCACCTTTTCACCTCACAACTGTTTTGCTTCTTGTGTGCAGCTGACAGAAAACAAAATGCATAATGCCAAAAACCAAAGACTACGACCTAAATGTACTTAAAACTTAATAATAATAATTTTTTTTTTTTTTTTACCCTGCAAGCAGCATCCTTCAGGAATTGCAAATCTAGTTAGCAGTCAAATCTTATCATTTTCATACAAGTGCCTTCAGTTTAGTTGATGATCCTTTTCAGGAACACTATGATTTTGTATCCAGCATTGGTTTCACTGTAGTCTTTCAGTGTCCAGATCTGGAGAGTTTGTAGATATGAAGGAGTTCTCTGTCTGAGTGTGTGTTTAAGTTAGTAGATGCACTTTTGCAGTACATACTGGGTTGATGTTAAATGAACTGCAGGGGTAATTTACTGTAATTAACCCCAGTCCTATAGCACAGAGAGTCTCTCAGTGTAGACACGCTCACATTCGCCCACACCACACACGCCTGGCCTGAATAGAGAGTCTGTGTGCAGACTGCAGAGCAGTGTATTTCTGACTGGATAAACAGGAATCCCTGTGCAAATACACAGTCCGGGGAGGACTCCACAAATAGATCGACTCTTAAGCCTGAAGTCAAACATTTTATGTTACATTTCAGTAGCATACAGCATATATATACAGTATTAATACATAAGTGGAAGCCTGTTTTTGCAACAAAATAAAAAAAGGTAATTGCAACTTTTTTTGGTCACACTTTATATTAGGTGGCCTTAACTACTATGTACTTACATCAAAAAATAAATACAATGTACTTATTGTGTTCATATTGTATTGCAAAACACTTCTGCTGTTATTGAGGTGGGATATGGGTAAGGTTAGGGACAGGTTAGGGTGGTATGGGTAGGTTTAAGGGTGGGTTAAGGTGTAAGGGATGGTCAACAGTGTAATTATAAATGTAATTACAGAAATTAATTACAGATGTAATTACATATAGGTGTTTTTAAAAATATAAGTACAATGTAAAAACATGTATGTACACAATAAGTGCATTGTACCAAATGATTAATTCATAATATTAACTTGCCAAGTTTACATTCTACAAGTATTAGTTTATATACTGTACCACAATTATGTTTGTTTGTTTTTTTTCTCAGAATTTTACTATGAGAAAAAAAAGTTTCCTTTTTTATTTTTTATCTCGTGGTGGAAACAAGTTTCCATATTAATGTATTGCATAACACAATATTTTGGTAAATTTCTATTTGCATAGCATTTTTCATTTAATCTGTTATTCCTTTTTAATTGTACTGTTTTTTTTTACTATTATTATTTTATTTTATTTTTTAGAGTGCTGAAAATTTGACATCAGCATTGTAAGTCTTGGAAATGGGTTGCAGGTCTGTTCTGATAATGTTGCAGGTACGGAGAATAACATTCAAATGTGACCCTGGAGCACAAAACCAGTCTTAAGTCACTGGGGTATATTTGTAGCAATAGCCAAATGCATTGTATGGGTCAAAATTATAGATTTTTCTTTTATGCCAAAAATCATTAGGATATCAAGTAAAGATCATGTTCCATGAAGATATTTAGTAAATTTCCTACTGTAAATATATCAAAACTTATTGTTTGATTTGTAATATGCATTTCTATGCAATTTTTGTGGTCCAGGGTCACAAATGATTAAATAATATAAATTATATTAAACTAAAAATGAAATAAAAACACACTGAGCAACATAAAGCCACATCCAGATTTGTTCCATTGATTTGAAGCAATGTTGTTTTACAAAATTGTATTGTATAATAATAGTTTTGAATATTTCCTATACATTAATTTCAGATTAATTTTAAGACTACTACTGTTACTACTACTACAACTACTAATATTAATAATAATTGTAATAGTGTCCTATTCTTCTTTCTTTCTTTTTTACATTTCTATAGCACTTACAATACACTTAGTTTCAAAGCAGATACACAGTAATAAACAATGATGCAATCTTTTTCAAATATGAGACAATTTCAAACAAAACAACAGTGTCATTAGTCAGCTTAAGTTTGTTATGAGTGCATTTAAGTGTCTTTCCATCATTACAGTGCTTTATAACAAACTCGCATCCTTGTATCTCATTGCTTGATAGACAGTGACGCCCTCTCCTGGCTGACAGCAGTATTATTTATATATCCTCTTTAGCTCACATGTATAGGATTTCCAGTCTGTTACTGCCATCTGGTGACCATCAGCTGTAATGCTCCACATGCTATATTCAGAATAGCATGCTACCATAATACCATTATGTAATATGTATACTGTGCACCGTAGGCACATGTTCTGTAAACATAACATAAAATATCCAAATGATCCAAGCAGGTCAACAACATTTGGAGAAAACTGTCATAATTGTCTCGAAGTACATACATGTTTTAAGATCTGTACTCATGGGACCATGTTAAGAGCCAATCACCTGAACTGTAAGTGTCATGTGACTACACTTGGTTATGCAATGCGTTGTTTCACATACCTGTATATTTAAAACAAAAAAAAATAGTAAGCAGTATACAGAATGCTGTGCTGTAATTGAGCAGTATTCCAGCTAACAAAACTATGTTCTAATATTGTTTCATAAATGTTTCCATTAAGTTATGAAAATATTATTTCGGAATGTTCCCTGAACATACAGTTGTTTAAATGCTTAAAAAAAAAATAAAAAAACATTGTATTTTTTTTCCATACTATAACAGTCAGTGGGACCTAAAACCATCTGGTTACCAACATTCTTCAGCATGTGAAAGCTAACAGCTAGCTTTCTCCACATCTTGACTGGCTGATTATATATTTCATTAGGTAATACAATGACAACCAAACATTTTTAAGTGGGACTGAAGTGTTCAAATATTTTTTGGGCCCCTATAGATTGTACCTAATGCCTCTGAAGACAACACAATACAACAAAAACATGCCCTTTGCATTCTTCAAGACATGCCTATCTCAGTTTTACATTCTTATTCTCATATTGACCTTACTGTCAACCTGTGGTGCTAGAGAGACAGTAAATAGAGTACTGAACCACCGCACTATAGAGACGGCGATGGTCTTCTGCTGTAAGACTGTGTGTGTGTGTGTGTGTGTGTGTGTGTGTGTGTGTGTGTGTGTGTGTGTGTGTGCCAGAGGAAATGAGCCCCACCTTAAAGAGGGGGAGGGAGAGAGAGAGAGAGAGACAGAGAGCCAAGAGGAAGACATTGTACTTTGGCTGCCCTGGTAAAGGAACACCCCCTCTCTCTGCCCTCCCACACCAACGCCGCTTTAAGCATGAAGTATTTTTAAACAATAACTGTGTGCACACACACAATTTTAGTTTATACCTATGTGTTTACTATAAAATTAAATCAAAATTTAAAAGTTAGATTTAAACATATGACCTAGGCACATTAACAACAGATTTAATAAAAAATACAATAATACAATAAGCTATATACAGAATAAAATAAAATAGAAGATCAACTCAAATGTATTATGTTTATATAAGATACTGTATGTTATGTAAGATATCTTTAAAGACACAATAATACAATATATATATATATATATATATATATACACACACACACACACAGGTGCTGGTCATATAATTAGAATATCATCAAAAAGTTGATTTATTTCACTAATTCCATTCAAAAAGTGAAACTTGTATATTATATTCATTCATTACACACAGACTGATATATTTCAAATGATTATTTCTTTTAATTTTGATGATTAGAGCTTACAGCTCATGAAAGCCAAAAATCAGTATCTCAAAATATTAGAATATTACTTAAGACCAATACAAAGAAAGGATTTTTAGAAATCTTGGCCAACTGAAAAGTATGAACATGAAAAGTACGAGCATGTACAGCACTCAATACTTAGTTGGAGCTCCTTTTGCCTGAATTACTGCAGCAATGCGGCGTGGCATGGAGTCGATCAGTCTGTGGCACTGCTCAGGTGTTATGAGAGCCCAGGTTGCTCTGATAGTGGCCTTCAGCTCTTCTGCATTGTTGGGTCTGGCATATCGCATCTTCCTCTTCACAATACCCCATAGATTTTCTATGGGGTTAAGGTCAGGCAAGTTTTCTGGCCAATTAAGAACAGGGATACCATGGTCCTTAAACCAGATACCGGTTGCTTTGGCACTGTGTGCAGGTGCCAAGTCCTGCTGGAAAATGAAATCTGCATCTCCATAAAGTTGGTCAGCAGCAGGAAGCATGAAGTGCTCTAAAACTTCCTGGTATATGGCTGTGTTGACCTTGGACCTCAGAAAACACAGTGGACCAACACCAGCAGATGACATGGCAGCCCAAACCATCACTGACTGTGGAAACTTTACACTGGACCTCAAGCAACGTGGATTGTGTGCCTCTCCTCTCTTCCTCCAGACTCTGGGACCCTGATTTCCAAAGGAAATGCAAAATTTACTTCCATCAGAGAACATAACTTTGGACCACTCAGCAGCAGTCCAGTCCTTTTTGTCTTTAGCCCAGGCGAGATGCTTCTGATGCTGTCTGTTGTTCAAGAGTGGCTTGACACATGGAAAGCGACAGCTGAAACCCATGTCTTGCATACGTCTGTGCGTAGTGGTTCTTGAAGCACTGACTCCAGCTGCAGTCCACTCTTTGTGAATCTCCCCCACATTTTTGAAAGGGTTTTGTTTCACAATCCGCTCCAGGGTGTGGTTATCCCTATTGCTTGTACACTTTTTTCTACCACATCTTTTCCTTCCCTTCACCTCTCTATTAATATGCTTGGACACAGAGCTCTGTGAACAGCCAGCCTCTTTTGCAATGACCTTTTGTGTCTTGCCCTCCTTGTGCAACATGTCAATGGTCGTCTTTTGGACAACTGTCAAGTCAGCAGTCTTCCCCATGATTGTGTAGCCTAGTGAACTAGACTGGGAGACCATTTAAAGGCCTTTGCAGGTGTTTTGAGTTAATTAGCTGATTAGAGTGTGGCACCAGGTGTCTTCAATATTGAACCTTTTCACAATATTCTAATTTTCTGAGATACCGAATTTGGGATTTTCCTTAGTTGTCAGTTATAATCATCAAAATTAAAAGAAATAAACATTTGAAATATATCAGTCTGTGTGTAATGAATGAATATAATATACAAGTTTCACTTTTTGAATGGAATTTGTGAAATAAATAAACTTTTTGATGATATTCTAATTATATGACCAGCACCTGTATATAAATATATATATGTTTGTTTGTTTGTGTGTGTGTGTGTGTGTGTGTGTGTATGTGTGTTTGTGTATAATTTAAAAAGTACTATAAATACAAAATAAATAAATTAATCTATAAATGGAATTCTAGACTATAAATTAAAAAAGTAATCAACTGAGAAAATTTATTTTATGTATTATTTTATATATTTATTAATTTTATATTTATTCTGTAATTCTAATATATTTAATATTATAAAAAAATGTAGTTATATACTTTAAATATATGATTCTATATAGGCCTATAGAAAAAACAACAAAATATTGTGAAATTCTCTATACATTTCAGCATTTATTTTTCTAACAGAGGCAAAGAGCAAAAGCAATATCCTGTTTCATCTAAATGTTGTCTTCTTCTACTTACTTAACTCATTATTTATTTAATCCCTCCCAGTCTTTTGAAAAATTATATTGCTAGCACTTCTCATGTTATTGCCTCCTTAAGATGTATCGCTTGTTATATTCTTCATTTGACCTTGGAAAAAGCATCTGCTAAATGAATAAATGTAAAAGAGAAAACTCTTGCCGGTAGCAAAACATCACGTGTGAGGTTCTGACCTCAAATCTGTCAGAGACTTTGGGATCGACTCAAACACACTCACACTTCCTCTCACACCTGCCATAACACTCTGAGCGCATGTGTGTGAACGTACGGCTCATGCAGGAATACTGCAGCGTGTGTGTGTGTGTGTGTGTGTGTGTGTGTGTGTGGCGGCTCCTCTGAGGCTTTAGCTAACAGATGCTAGTTTTCCATCAAGAACCATTTCTTTCTTGTCTATTGCACAATTGAGCCCTGTGCGAGTAAACACATTATTTATCTGTTTGTTCAGCATGCTGCCCGTCTGAGAAGGATGAAGTCATTCTCTGGGAATGTTCCCATAGGATGCTCATAGTGCTGCTTCATATTAGCAAATGGGAAGGTACGAAGATGGATTGCAACACAGATGCAGCCAAGGCTATTTTTCCCCTCTGGTCCTTCGTCCGTTAAACGTTTCGCCCTGAATTAGATAGAAGCTGTTGTGTGATGTTTTATTTTTTTTCTTTGGGCCATCGTTGGTGCAGAAATCAAAATGCAATGAAAAGTGCATGAAACAATGTAATGAACTACATTTTTGTGATACTGAAGACTGGAGTAATGATGCTGAAAATTCAGCTTTGCATCACAGGAATAAATTACATTTTAAAATATATTCCAATAGAAAAGAGTTAATGATGATAATAATTCACAATATTACTGTTTTTGCAGTATTTTTCATTAAATAAATGCATCCTTCATGAGCATAAGAGACATCTTTCAAAAACATTCAAAACAAATCTTATATGATTTCCCATTTTATATATATAGGCCTATATATTAAACTTGGCAGTTAAACCTAGCTAGTTCTCAAGGCAGCATTTCTACTTTATATTTAGTTTAAGTTGAATATATATATATATATATATATATATATATATATATATATATATATATATATATATATTATATTATATTTTTTTAAATTAAACTAAATAAAAATGAGAAATGCTGCTTTGACAATTAGCTAAGTTTAACTGTTTTATATTTTATTTCAGTTAATGTTTATTTTATTACGTAATGATTTTTTTTTTTAAAAAAAGGGATTTTTTTTAGCAATCAAATCCCTGATTCAAGCTGCAGACAGTTTCTTGTGCTTTTACAATGCCTCTGAGTATTTCCTCAACTCATCATCTGACAAAAGCAAACACACCTAATCAGACGTCTGCATTTGGCAGCGTGCAGCACGTCTGGCCCATAGCAGGGAAATAACTTTGTTCCCAGGCTTCATTAGACAATGACGCCATGCAGACAATGTCAGGAAAGGTTTCTCCGCTGTCATCCTCTTTAGTTTAGGACAATGAGGAACCGCCCCATCTAACCTTTGGTCCTGAGACAATAACAGGCCGTGGACAGGATCTGCTGGCTTTTGGTGAGAAAAAAGGTTTGGCTGTACTGATTGACTGAGCATTCTGTACAAACACAAAACCACTACTGTAAGACGAGAGCTGCAGAAATATAACGCAGAGAAATAGAGAGCAGTTGGTGGTTAAATGTAGGTCCTGCAGTATGAGAGGGCAGTGTGAAGAAACGACTGGTCCAAGGTCAGCCAAAGGGGAAGGATGAGGAATTCCAGCTCTGTCTGAATTCCTGCCAAACTCTATCTCTGTCTCAGGCTCAGAGGATTTCAGGGTGCTTTACGCTGAATATTCAGGGCAGATGTCAAGCTAACAGATGGCACAGGACAATGTATCCTCTCCACACCATTCACGTTAATATTACAGCACTCCCACACCTTTTGGATTTCCTCAGATGATTACTGGAAAGGTTTCTTTTTTATATAGATGACAGTGTGGAAATCACTGTTTTAAAATTCCCTGATTTTTCCAGGTTTCTCATGCCCCCGGGAATTTGGGTGCCATTTACAGTAATAGATGCATTTCCATTGTCAGTTCAGGAAATAAATTGATCATCAAGAGTCCTAGAAATTTCAAAATGGTCATTTCCACATCTGAAATGTCAAAGTTTAAATATATGTCAAATATAATAAAAATTAAATTAAATATAATAATAATAATATACATTAATATACAATATACATTAAAAATATACAATATTTTATCTATATCTTATGTAGAATGTATAGAATAAAATAATAAGTATATATATATATATATATATATATATATATATATATATATATATATCATGTGAGAAGGTGTTGTCTGTTACTAAGCCACTGTGTACACATTTCGATATATGACCTTTAAGCAGTTATTGGCAAAACATATCAATATTTACCAACTGTGATGCAGATTCAGTGAAATGCTAAAAATGAAACGTGACCTGCCCTTTGTAAACGTTGGCACAATGACCTGGGTGTGTGTTTTATGTGAGCAGAGGGACATCTGATACCATCGGTATCAAATCACACAGCACTGACATTTGGCCTCGGTTTCCAAGAGACGTCACTTCTGACCAAGAGCACAGCTGTTGTTTGACACACTAAACCTAAACCAGCCTACATGGGTAACTCAGTTTTTATCAAGAATATAGTTTATTCAAATTCTCATTCTTAAGTCTTCAACCTCTAACCTACTACAATTTGTAACCTATAACCCCTCTAAACTGGCAGATTATATTTAGGCCTAAATTTAAAATGTTTGTATTTGAATTGCATACAAAATTTCCATCCGTTTGGATTACGCAGTTTTCAGATAAACTGATAATCTAATGTGATGCATATTTGTCAGTCGAAATGAAACGGGCAATATTTCCATAATAGCTAGCTACTAATAAACTGAATGTGCTTTAAATACCAGGTTTATATGTTTATCGTCAAAAATTACAGAGTTAGCTGTATTTTAACCATGTGCATAAGCATGTTAAACAAGTTTTTACATTAAATATTTAAACTTAGACTTTAAACGTAAACTTTAAAGGTCCTGGAAATATCAGGGAATTTCCACAGCTGGAAAAGTCAAAGTTGAAACATACATTTTTAATAATATGTAATATGATACTATTATTATTATTGGGTCTTTAATGGCCATTTATAAACCTGAATTCTCTTATTTTGTCAATTTGAAGAATAAACTATTTGAATAAATGCATTTTGAAAATATGATTTTTATGATTTAAATAAATGCAAATAGTTAATAATAAATTACAAAATAAACTTAATACACTTGAAATGTTTTCTGTTTCATGTATGACTGACAAATGCGTTGCATTAAGTTTATTATAGTTTAATAATAATAATAAAAAATGTAATTCAATGCAATGCAATACAAATAAATAAATCTTTTTTCCTTCTTCTTTTTTTTTTTTTTTTTGGAGTGTAGTGGGTAGGACAGAAAGGGCAACAAAATAAAGTGTGCCGACTATAAATTCCCCTCACAGTGCTCTAGCCCGGAGGCAGCATGTTAACTAGATGCCAATGTCTGCCATTTGATAAGGTTTTTCCATAAATTATGAGCTCAGCGTCATTCTACTCACACCACATGCATCTTATTAGGTCTCAAATGTGTAACAAGGTGTTAATGCCACCAGAACAAATCCTTAGCACACTGAAGATTAGACTAAATTCCACAGCAACAGAACTGGCCAGGTGTGAGTTTATATTAGTTTGCCACAGATTTATATTAGATTGCCACAGGCACAAATAAACCTTTACATTTAATAATTTAGCAGATGCTTTTATCTAAAGCAACTCTAATCATTTCATTTGTTGAGAAGTGGTGTGCTAATACTTTTGTGATCAGTGAGTTTTGCCTGGCCTCACATCTAGTGAAATGTATTTATATCTACATTAACAATAATGCTATTTTCTGTACAGATACAGAGCTTACAAACTTAGCTTTTTCCCCTAAACGTGTCATTCAAATTTCATTTCAGATGTTAACATTCCTGACGTCTCTTTCTCCCACATCGGCCATATACGTCGGCCTGCTTTTGAGGGTGAGGTGTTTACACTGATAATAATGAAACTGAAACAGGACACTGGAGACTGGGGGAGAAGACAGACCCTCACAGCACACGAGGGGAACCGCATTAGGACGGAGAATAGCTTGCACTTCTCTCCTTTTTGCAGGAAATGGGCGAAACCTGGGCTGAAATTATTTCTCCGACATTTTGTGCTGTGAAGGAAGCGTCTCCTGATAGAAGAGGTCATTTGGCTTCCTGTTGTGCAGCAACAGTTTTTATGTTTTTCAGCATGAAAAGAGCATGACAGGAAGGGTCAGGGGGTTTGGTAGTTACAACAGTGAAATACACTGCCACATTAGCAGGATAAGTATCACAAAAACATATGATGGTCACACGTCACCACAAAAATTATTATATTTTATATAAATATTTAAATGACATTATTTTTTATTTATTTATCACAATTAAGCACAAAAAGCCCAAATTCTGACTATTGTAATGCTACTTTTCCCTGCAATTCTCTTTAAATCAGGTTTAAAATATTGTAAGATAACGACTGTATAAGTATTTTACTATATAAATTCTATATATGTAATAACTTTTTTGATTTACTTTATAAAGCATGTATAATTTTGTTTTGAATTACAAATTAATGCAAAAATTAACAGTAGATAGGTATAAGAAACAAATCTGAGTGCAATATTACTGTATATATGTAATAAAATTATATAATTTACTATGCAAGTCCTGATTTGTTTAGTAATTACAGTAATGAGAATTTTGGATGAAATATGCATGATTGTAATGGAAATAATGCACAAAATCACTACATTAACAGTAGATAGGCAAAAGAAAATATAAGAAAAAAAAACAATACAATTCACATAAATAATTTTGTTTTGAATTACATAGTAATGAGAATTTTGGATGAACTGTTATTAAAATTTTGCAAAAATTCACAGTAAATAGGCATATGAACAAAATAAGAAGTTTTTTTTTTCTTTCTTTTGATTTTTGGGTATAATGTGACGTGGCATATTCTTGAAACGTTTAGTGAGATTTACCTTAATGTAGATTGTTGTATTTACTTATACCTGAGATATAAAGCACTTTAACACCGAAATCTTACATTAATGGACTAATCAATGGTTTTCTGTACAGGAAACGTGTGTGATAAACTGCTACACTTTGGATGTGCGGCGGCAGAGATAAACATTCCAGACTTCAAACACACGGATGAAGGTAGCAGGAGGCTTATCTAGGACTATGATAACAAATGGAACACATCAGGAACTAATCAAAGAAGCTTCTGCGTAAAAACGCCCTTCAAAGGCATCGGGATTATTAGTTTAACATCTATCCACCTGTTTGGTGAAAGAAAAACTGATGCTTCACTAAAATATGAGTTTGTTTCACAAAAATGACTTAATAAACATGCCAGATTTCCTCTTATTTCTAATGCTAGGATGCATTATTTATGATAAATCGAAAGATTAATTTGCTCTGAGCACATATTTTGAATTTTCGCTCACCCAGTGAAAACCTTTGGTCTCGTTCATAGATTTAAAATAATCAAGTATTTTAATCTTTTGACTGACATGTCACACAATAACAGTTATGAGAAACAACATTTTTAATTACTTGAAATAAATACTCCAGTACATGCATGATAAAAAAATGAGGGCGTGGGCAAAGGGAAAAAACACAGCACATTAAAATATAATTGTAAGTCTGGTAAATAGTGTAAAACCTATGGCACACACTCACAGCAGCTTTTACTCGTTACAAATTCACACATGGAATACATTATTATGCTGATGATTTCTACAAATCTCAAATGACATCCATTCAGCTAGACACTGAGGTAAAGACTTTCAGTTTCATTTTAAGGCTTCTGTTGTAACGACCACTTTTGGCCATATTATATTCTCAACCGACACAGATTTTGCAAAAGTTGTCAGTTTTAGTAAAAGCTACTTCTTCCCCAATCACATCCAGTTTGAGAAAAACCTACAAACGTGAGCTTGAGTAAAGCCAACTGCCATGAAAAGTAAATTTAAACGTTTATTTACTACATTTAATCATACTACACTCTTAAAAATAAAAGTTCTTAATTGGCATTGAAGGTTCCACAAAGAATCTTTAACATCCACCGAACCTTTCAAATGCAGAAAAGGTTCTTTAGATAATGGTTCTTTTAAGAACTGTTCTCTGCAAGGTTCTTTTTCGGAACCCAAAATGATTCTTCAGTGGAATCGCTGTGAAAACCCTTTAGGCTGATGATACACAGGGCAACTTTTTGGGCAATTTATTTTTTTTAACAATGTTGCTTGGTCACTTTCCCGTTGAGAACAGGTAACAAATGATCTGGATACTTTAGATCAGTCGTGGGTCCTGTGTCTCACCTGGTTGCCCACTGACGGCAACATTGCTCAAAAAGTGGCCCCGTGTATCACCAGCCTTACGGAACCTTTATTTTTAAGAGCATATGTGGGGTTAAACCTGATTAGATTCTTTGGTACTTCAAAATAACGTGCCAGGGAGGAGTTTTAATTCACAGAATGAGAGTTAACTGGCGGTAAAGTTCTAGGTGAGGATCGTTCCCTTAGTGCCTGAGACAGGAGCGTGCATCCGTCCGAGACGGCGCATGCAGAGTTTCGCAGCCGCTCCCGATAGATGGGCATCTGGGAGCTGCTCTCGGGATGCTGGGAAATATCCCTGAGGCCCTGGGTCAGGAGCACGCAGGCCGAAACCACGCTCATGGCGCCACCCAGAACGGCCGTCTGCACCCCTTTGCCCTCTGGGGGGATGGTTGCGGCTTTGCCGAGGAACTGCGGCTCGGTGGCGAAACCCACCAAGGCGTGCACGGCCTGCACGAGCGGCCCGCTGAAGAGAACGCAGCGGTTGCGGGTCAGATCGCTCGGGCAGGCCTTTAGCTCACGCACGCATGCTAAAAGAGCCGTGGCACTCGTGCTCATGCACTTGACGCTGGCTTTGAACTGCTCCTTGGCGAACTTGTCCTTGGATTTATCACTGGCCAGAGAGGAGGCATCCGTAAGCGTGGTGAGGTTCTTCAGGATGTTCTGCGAGACTTCCAGAAGGAGCTGCGGAGTCAGGTCGACCAGAGCCGTTAAGCGGAGAACGTTGCATGTTTGCTCCACTTCTTGTCGGCATCGGGTGACTTTGTAGCGGTCAACCAGACCAGAAACGGCAGCCTGGGATCCTGGGATCTCCACGGCCGCCAGGTAAGCGGCGTGCGCCGAATACTCGGTCAGCGAGACCACTAGGTCCCCCATCTCGACCAGTCGGTCCCCGACTTCCACGAACTTCCCCATGTTGAGCTGGCTCTGGATATCGTGAACGATGATCGACAGCTCCTTGGTTCGCGCGATCACCGTGTCGCGACATTTCTCGAACGTCTCCGCTACGGGCATCCCGTCGGTATTCACCACCGGCCTGGTCTCGCTGGACAGCAGGAGCAGCTCCGCCACCAGCTGCATTTTGCTCTTGCATGCGTCACAGATGGATGAAAGTCTTTTCCTTTGTTGCAAGCTTCCGCAAAGGATGTTGGTAGAAACCTCACTATCTGATTTTCCCGAGCCACTACTAGCCATAGTAGTGTGGTCGCGCTAATGTTCAAAATAAAGATCACAACGTACGTTCCCTCGTGCGAACATGTGATTTATGTCATTTTCTTCAGTAAATAAAAAGATTCCCGCACCTTCTCAGGGAGAGTGAAACTGGCCAATAACGTCCTTCAGGAAAAAGTCCGCTCAGCTTTGAAAACTCAAAATAATATGAAACTTCACTCAATGCACCAATAAGGGAAGTACTTTAGAAAAAAATATTTGGATTTCGGGCAAAAGAGCTGATGAGAGCTGCAATTAAATATCCCTTCAAATGAATTGCCCGATGTTTAAATAATCAGATTTTAGGTGTGCACAATAACGAACACAGAATAGAATTCACAACTACCTCTGATAAGGTAGGCTACAGTCTGATCAGTTTCACAGGTTGTCAATGTCTCTCCAACAATGCAAAGAAACCAAAAACACTCTTTTCTACAAAAGGCTTCTGCAGTGCCATGTACAAGAAGATGCCCAGACGAAGGCAAAGTGCAGGTTGACTTCCAGAATCGCTACTTTTGCTGTGTGGAATCTGTCATTTCAGGTTTTCTTCGTGTCATGCACATTACATGCATTTAAATACATGTCCTGCTGCAATGTGATGCTGCTGATGATATATTGACCGTCTTGCTGACCCGCCGACCGAAGCGGGAGACGCGCAGGCGCCCCGCCGCCACTGCACCATCATCCCAGGACACCTCGGAAACTCATAAAACGTTCCCGAACGACTTTCAGCCGTTTCTTTTTCGTACACAATCCAAGTTCTGCGGGCAAACTCAGTTCCTTATGCATATCTATTGTCCATACGCCCTCTCCAGCAGGAAAGCATCGGTTGTCCAGTGGCAGATAGTTTCGCTTTTGCTTGCCATTCTTTAAACGCTCGGCTGAAAGTTTTAACGCGGTTTCCGCGATGATAGCAAACTCCGTTCGCTATTGAGACTCTCGCGCGTCGGTTGTAGTCTCCCGCTACATCTTGCGTATCAGGAAGCGGCGGGAGGGTGTGGCTGAATAGCCTGTTAGCTTCCCGCAAACTCTGGCTCTTTTATACCCTCCACAACCATTATTCCTGGTCAGCGAGACGAAATCCCTCCTTTTAAGTCTCCAGCCGCTCAAACGATACGCTTATTTTTCTGAGGTAACGTTAGTCGCGCGAGAAGTCGCGTTCATTCCTCACCCAGTCATCGTTTCCCGAGGCCCCGATGTGAGACTCAACTACCGGTCTGAGGGCAAAAGTTACACCCAAAGAGAAATTCCAGAGAAGTTCCTTGTGTTTCCCCTTTTCGTTTGTTTAGTTGTGTCTTGTTTCTGGTGTTTTGCCCCAGGTTTGCGCTTCCCTGTAAATCCAACAGGTTCTCTCGCGTGTGGGTATTTACTACTTTCACAATGTTCGCATTCAGAGCGGCATAGAGCGAATTATTGTTTAGTTTAGCGGGAACGCCGGCGGCATTATTCAGTTTTTGTATTCTAAAGGTCGGTCTTCTCAACTGAAACGTTTTTTCTTCTTCTTCTTCTTCTTCTTCTTCTTTTTTTCCTTCTGAACTACATATCACTGTGTTTTTACAATGAATATTATAAATATATATTTACATTGTATTTATATTCTATTCTATTTATATTGAATTATATATGAGGAGAATTATATTAGAATTGATCATTGCAATTAAACGAATAAATAAATTAGTAAATTAATAAAAATAAAGTGTGAATAAAAGGGGTCAATTGTGAGAGAAATTAAAATGTATTGCAACATTGCGTCGTATGTTTAATTATTTATCTATCATTTAAAGTAGCCTATATTTCATTATATGAATAAAATATACAAATATTAAATAAATAACTGCATGAATTAATTAGTAAATAAATAAATTCAAGCTAGAGGTACAAAACAAAAATAAGAAACATTGCGCTCCATTGTATACGTTATTTATTTATAATCGATTTATCTTGTTTTGTGCAAATATACATGTATTTATGTATCTATTATCCACGTTTTTTTGTATTTATTTTTAATTTGTGTAGGTTTGATCCTTAACAGGCATTTGGATTAACACAATCCAACAAAAATAATTTTGTTTTTATTTGATTAGCTTTCACTCGTCCTCTTTTGTATGGCACTGGAGGAATTCACTTGTAAATAATGGAAGTATACATACTTGTGGCGAGGGGTCTTTATAACGCTAATGGAAATAATAGTTCAAAAATAAATAAATCACCCTACCGCGCCGATAAACATATCAAACTGGCCTCAAAACAGCTGACTCATCTTGGGAAGGGAAATAGGATTCACCGCTGCAAATACTATGACGTAAATGCAGTAGAGTACTTTTCATTGGACAACAAGGGACGTTGGGAGCGCGAAGGAGCCAATCAGAATCAACAGGGTGGGGCTGCTGCACTGAAAACCCGCCTCTTTGGACATGGGAAGGGCTTTCAGCAACTTAAAGGGTCATATATGATGACAGGCTGAATATTGCATTGTTAGGACTTACAAACATACTATGAAGATTTCATATAAAACACTTAAGCTTATCTTTAACCCTTAACATTACATTCTACAATGATGCATTGTTCTACTCCATCAGTTTCAAACAACAGATGTTCTTCATATTCAATGCAGAGATCCCTGATGTACTTTGTTTGGTCTGATTCCTTATTAAATTCCAGCAGAATAAAGCTACTGGATTACACAAAGCATGTGTATGTAGTGTGTTAGATGTGAACTGGGGGCTGAGGCCGTGAATACTGCATGTCAGTTGTGCAGCTGCACAGGGCACTGTGCCATTGGGTGGGGTGTCCTGAGAGGAAACCGTTCTGATTCTGTTGAATGAGCCTCACACTTCATATGCGTCCCATGAACAAGCACTGTAGAGACCCAGCCTGTGCAGAGCTGGAAAAACATCAAGTAATTATTATATTATTATATTTTGTTACCTTTTATTTGGTATCAAAGGAGTTTAGCTATAATGCATGCACTTTTGCAAATATTGAACATTTATTATGCATACATAAATAAAACAAACAGAAAAAAAATACAATACGTAAAAATGTAAATAAATAAAAAGTTACACTCTCACTCTATACAAAGTAAAAATGTATAGCTTTGTATTTAAATGTTCATTAATTATAGATCATTTAAAACAGTTTTCAAAAATAGTCATTTTAGTGCATGCTATTATTTTATTATATATGTAATCTACTAATTATACTGACCTAAGATATGTAGCTATTTCAAAGATGCACAATGCACGATGTTTATTTTATTTTATCTTATTATTTACCATGCACACGCAATAACTTTCTCTACATTATATGTTTCTTCTTTTATACGTTCTTGTACTCAGGCTAATGCAAATAAAGTTTTTGAGGAGGGGGAAGGAAAGGTATGAAATAATCACAAACATGCATCAGAGACTCTTCGTAATGTATTTTGCATTTTATGCATCATATTCATATTATTCATCATTGCGTTTATTATCGTAATGCAATTATTTAACAGATTGTACTTTTTGTTACATTCTTTTTGCAAGAAATAAATGTTTTTTTTTTTTAAACTCTTAACAGTAAGACACGTGATCACGTTGACACGCCCCCTTCCTTAAACCCATGACTAGCGGAAAGGTTTCAACCAATCAGCGAGCTCCAGGTTTAAAGATGGCGTCTCACGTCAGCTGCAGGACTGTATCAGTATTGTTTTTCCTCATATTATTCATATCGGTTCATTGTACAGACACTAAACCAAAGAAGAAGAAAGATATAAGGGATTATAATGATGCGGATATGGCGAGACTGCTGGAGGAGTGGGAGGTATGAACGAACTAACGAACACACTGCTGCAATCATTCAGTCATGTGCCTCTCACTATAAAATACCATGGTAACCGCCGAAATACCGTCGATGCCACTGCAAAACCATAATAAACCAATATAGGATCTCGTTCAAACGAGTTTTCTGAATAAACGTTGTCATTTGGTTTATTTTCTGAACTCTACGCTTTATTTGTAGTAACAGTAACTGTCATAACTAATATTTTGACGAAAAGGGTTCAAATAAAGTATATTTCACACTAGCAACTTTTCTTATAGTTATTTGTAGTTATTCGTGTACACATTATTTAAAATGAAGTTTTTCATAATGTCTTATTACATTGCCTTACACTTATTTTGCATGAATATTGCATACAGTATACAGATGATAGATAGATAGATAGATAGACAGACAGACACATGTGGGAATGAAACGGGATGTGATTGGTGGATATCTTGCAAAGTTTAGCAGATTGACACATTTTATAAGGACACTCCTTGAGTCAAAGGTTGTCTTTGAAAGATCACGGTTCACAGAAATGAGCTAGATATTGTCACAGTCATATAACCTCCTGAGACCCTGCATCCTCATATGAGGACATTATATTTTAGTGAATTTCTCAGAGACTATACATGCCACAGTTTTATGTCTGTATGGATGTCCTGTACAGAGCACATTCAGGGCTTTTCAGAGATACTAAATGTTTGGATGTTTCACTACTCCCTCTCCATGGTCTTCAAAAATGTCTAATATTAATTTAGTGACACTCTTATGGAAATATGATAATGTTTTGTAATTGTCATTTTAATCTGACACATTTATAAACTGTGTGTCATAAATCAACCTCTCAGGAAAATGTTATGGGGTTTCAAATCAAAATATGACTTTTTGTTATGAAACAGGACGTTGATTTCATACATGTTCTTATATGAGGACACATTTTGGCAGAAACAACAAATGAATAGGGAAATATATTATATTTCAATGTTCCTATGAAATATTATATATTATTATGAACATTTTGTCAATTATTACTCCCATTATTACACTTCTTTTTTCATTACCTGTTGCCCCAAAAACACATTAATATGCAAATTAGATTTAGTTTATAGCTAAATTGTAAATAATGCGAAAACTCATTTATGGCCATTTTACACACATTTTGCATAAAGAAAAATGGTATATCAAATCATTCTGTTATAACGTAGTTGAGACTCATCTTTATTAAAAAAAAATGTTTAAAAAAAAATAAAAATCCTGAAAACTAAAAATGTATTGGTGATTTTTTTTTAAATCAGTTGTTTTTGCCTATGCATGTTCATTCATGTCTTTTTATAGCGTAACTTATGAATGAAATATCTATTAATTAAAAAAAAAAAGAAAAATTATGCTCTAAACAATGTAATGATTTTTAATGTAATTTTTTATTCCCGGGTCTCAGGAGGTTAGAAAGTATTAAAGCATACAGAGATGATGTAAAAGTTAAAGCTATTGAAATATTACCTGCATATATTTGCATTTAGAATCGACGCTGAACGATGCATTAAAGTTAGAAAATAATTATATAAGTAAGCCTATAAAATGGTTACAGTTTAAGGTTTTAAATGGTAAAAATTTAGTTTGAAAATGAATAATAACAAATTTTAAGTTTTGAAGTATAAATCTAAAATACTGAATGTTCACATTTGAAAATAAATCAAATTCATTAAAAATAAAAATGCATGACTTCCAACAGCAGGGTTACATTCAATAAGCTGAAAAATATTATATAATTTATAATGCGCAGTCCTGTCTACCAGTAATGTAAGTTTTGGCATTACGTCTTGAAAATATATTTTCTTTCTTCAGTGATTAGAAATCTTTTTCTTTATGACAGAAAGATGATGAGATCGAGGAGGGTGACTTGCCCGAGCACAAGCGGTCTCCTCCGCCCATCGACTTCTCTAAGATAGACGCGTCCAAACCAGAGGAGCTCCTGAAGATGTCCAAGAAGGGAAGGACTCTGATGGTGTTTGCCACCGTGTCAGGAAACCCCACGGAGAAGGAGACGGAGGAGGTCACCAGCCTGTGGCAGGGAAGCCTCTTCAATGCCAACTTTGATATTCAGAGGTAACAACCATATCACTATGCAGATGTGTCCATTTTAAAGATGTGCGATGAGGATATTGATCGACTGTCAAAGTAGTTATATTATAGGTTTATATCTGTGTGACATCAGGTGTAGATATTTCATAACAAGAAAAATGAAATGTAAAGCAGCTCCAAAAATGACAAAAGTGTCGTCATTTATCTTGTTTAACAAAAAAAACATTCTCTTCAAATGCAACTGAATAAAACAATAAAAAAATTTAAAAATAAATGAATAAAATACCTGTAACTTATAATGGGTTTCTTCTTTAGTTTGAATCTAGTCACGATCTTGAAAAGAATTGATTCAACTGTATAAAAGCGTGTAAACTGTTTGAACACAAAGTCTTGGAAAGGTTTAGAAAGTTCATTTTAAGGAACTGATTCAAAATAATTTACAGATTAATTTGAATTATTGCTCAGTTTTACTTCTGGAATCCCTACGTCTTCTTTTCATAGTGCATTAAATATATAGCAGCTTATTAATATGTTTATAATTAGACTTATTTGACTTGTTTTCCTGTTAAAATATCTAAAAATTCAAGAGACACATTAAGAAACTAAAGTGACTTGTTTTCGGAGAATCAGTCTTGTTTTCCAATTGCATTTTTCTTTTCCTTTTAAAATATCTAAATATCTTTGAAACCAGATAAGATTACTACAAGATCAATTTTAGATTTTAATACTCAATTTTTATAGATTTATAGATTTTATAGATCTGCACTGGCAGATATTTTCACTTGCTTTTAAATATAAACACATATTTTAAGTAAGTTTTTTAAAAAAGTGAAATAATCTGGTGTGATTGAATGTGATAAGAATGTGATTTTATTACAATACTGCTGTTTATTATTATGTGTAGTTTGGGAAACTAGTTTGATCCCAACACTGTTTAATTAAAACAAATTTCTGCCTTTTATTTTATGTCATACCAGGACTAAAATTTTATACCATGTCTTCATCATTTGTACAACTTTTTAAATACATTTTATGTTTGGATTTTATTTTTTACCCTCATCCCAAATGCAGACATTTAGTTTTAAAATATGAAAATTCAGCATAAACCATTATTACATTATTAATACTTTGATAATCAAAACAAGAAGTGAAATAAACATGAGCATGTATTATTTATATTTTTCATACTTAGAAAATATAAAAAAAACTTTATTTCAACTAGTTCCCAAGTCAGTGTTTCTCATTTACATTTAGCTTAACTTAAATAACTAAAACTGAAATAAAAATGCATAAAAATCATATATATATATATATATATATATATATATATATATATATATATATACAGTATATACAAATGACAAAAACACATACAAAATTATTAAAGTTTAAATTTAAATGAAAACAGAAAATATACTAATAAAAACAGAATCAAAATATTGATGAAAACTAGTGTAGTATCCTTTTATTTTATTTTTTAACAAAGCAGACAACAGTCAGTGAAGAGCATGTTTCATATGAAATATTAGACGTGAAGTGTGGAGAGAAAAGTTAAAATTGAGGTAAATATCATCTGAGAACATTCATTTAATTTAATTTCATTATAACATTTTATGCATCATTTCCAATCAAGCTGTAATTTTGTAAATTTATGCAAAAAGTCTAAAATAATTTGTGTGTGTTTTGTATACATAAGCTAGGGAAAATATCATTAGAAGGACAAAGGAGTAAGTCAATTTATAAATATAAATATAAATATATTAAACCATCTGCTGAAGAAACTCCTCATGGTCCCCACCCCAACATCAACACACACTAGACACATACCATCAATCAACTTCAGCTTATTTTATAGTGTTTGCTAAGGAAAAAGACACATTCCAGCATCACTGTTGTGCCGCTTTAAATGCCTTTGTGTTGATGGAAATCTACGGAAGCCCGTTTTTGCCATTGAAATAATTTGTGTGTGTTTTGTATACATAAGCTAGGCAAAATATCATTAGAAGGACAAAGGAGTAAGTCAATTTATTAAAATAAATAAATATATATATATATATATATATACACACACACACACACACACACACACACACACACACACACATACTTATTTATTTATTTATTTATTTTTATTTATGAATTTAATTTCCAACATAGATTGTTAGATGTGGTAAAAAATGACATTTTTAATGGTTCAAGGGGAAGAAGTGAAATTGCAAAAGTTAAAGTGTTTTGGGGAGTTTTTTTGTTTTAAAGAGTCCATAGAATGTTGTGATGCTAGAAACAAATTATGTATTTAACAACGATACTTTAAGAAGTAAATTTGAATCAGAACTTCTGTGTGGCACAGCCCTACATTTTGAAGCTCTCCTTCTCTATCTCTTGAAATGCTCTTTGGCACTCTGTCACCAGTCACTATAATCACTGTTTGTATCTTTCTCATCAGATTTGTGGTGGGATCCAACCGAGTCATCTTCATGCTGCGTGACGGGAGCTATGCCTGGGAGATTAAAGACTTCCTGGTCGCTCAGGACCGCTGTGAGGATGTGACCGTGGAAGGGCAGGTGTACCCTGGTAAAGCTGCCAAGAAAGATGCCAAGGGGAACAAGCAAAACGAGACCAAGAAGAAAGGAGACAAGAAAGCAGCCAACAGAGCAAATAAAAGCAAGCAGGAGCTTTGATACACAAGCCTCAAAGGCACAGCATCTTAATGGGACTGAAGGAGTGTTTCTCTAACAGGTGTTACTAGGTACTTTGACACACAGGTTGATGAGTCAAATCTGTAATCTTTATTTCAGTTTCTTTGATTTATTTACTGTAACTCGCCTTATTTTTTTCACAGTCTGAATCAAAGAATAAACCACTTTTACAATTACATTGCCATGCATTGAATTATTTGCAGTTGGTGCCAAACTGTGTTCAAATTTTCAAATGCAGAAAAGCGTAGCACTTAAAGGAATAGTTCACCCAAAAATGAAAATATGCAGAAAAACTGCTCACCTTCAGGCCATCCAAAATGTACATTTTTGTATGTTTTTTTAGAGTTTGTTTCTTCATCAGAACAAATTGAGAAATTGAACATTACTCACTAATGGATCATCTGCAGTGAATGAGTGCCATCAGAATCAGAGTCCAAACAGCTGAAAAAAAGCTGCGTGTTTGTGTTTTCAAGCGATTAATCGCATCCAAAATAAAAGTTTTTACATTATATATGTGTGTGTACTGTGCATATTTATTATGTATATATAAATACACACACATACAGTATATATTTTGAAAATATGTACATGTATTTACATGTATATGTATTTAAATATACATAATGAATATACACAGTACACACATCTATTATGTAAACAAAACCTTATTTTGGATGTGATTAGTCATTTGACAGCACTAAACAAATCCTTCATCAAGGTGTTTAAACTTTACGCAGTTGCTTATGGCCAAAATATGAGTCCATAATGTTGCATCCTCCAGTCAAAAAGTCTATCCTCTTGTCCTTGCACATCAAAATCCACCCACATATTTGTTTAGAACAGTTTTGGACTGCTTGTAATCGATGTTTAATCTGTGCATATTTCTCTCCTGATTCAGATTAGATGACTTTTTAACTGGAAAACGCAATGTTATCCGTTAAAGTTAAAAGCACCTTGATGGATTTTTTACTTATAAACATGCAGCTTTTCTCTTCACAAGATGTTAACTGATGGACTGGAGTGGTGTGGATTACTTGTAGATTATTTGTGATATTTTTATCAGCTGTTTGGACTCATTCTGACGGCACCCATTCCCTTTAGTGGATACATTGGTGAGCAAATGATGTACTGCACAATTTCTAAAAAAAAATCGTTTAAATCTTGGATGGCCTGAGGGTGAGT
Source organism: Acrossocheilus fasciatus (assembly GCA_036784905.1). Taxonomy (NCBI): domain Eukaryota; kingdom Metazoa; phylum Chordata; class Actinopteri; order Cypriniformes; family Cyprinidae; genus Acrossocheilus; species Acrossocheilus fasciatus. The sequence continues at coordinate 6,918,740 of CM071944.1, read as the reverse complement.
ACATTTTCTGCAGATTTAATTATTGTGTGAACTGTTTAAAGCCTAAAACAATGCTATTTTTCCCCACACCCCTTAGTCTAGACATTTCTCATTTTCAGCTGCATACATTTTCTTTTATTCTATCATTTCCGTTGACATTTTTTTTTTATTATTCAACAAGCTAGTACACAAGCAGTCTGAGCTCAACAGCGGTAGAGAATATCTGATTTATCTGAAGGTTTACATAACAACTTGTTGAAGGATGCTGGAATGCATTTGAAGGATGTGGCAGAAATGAACTGATCTAGAATCAGTCAAACAGCTTCTGGCAAAAGAAAATGAGTTTAGCAGCGGCAGAGTCATTGCCCCAGTTTGAAAGAGAGCAACATTAGGCGCTAATAGAGTAATCGATCATCCTTTCTCTTTTGAAGCCCCATATGCCATGATACCAGGGAAAACATAAGTACACCTCATGGAAATCTGTGAGCTTTTCAGCACTTTACTGAATGATAAATGTGATCTAATTGAAATAAAAAATGTTTTTTTTTGTTTGCAATCATCCATTAAACATTCATCCATTCTTGCAGGCGTTGGTTGTTCATCATCATCGTCATCATTGACACATTTTGTCCAATCCTTCCAGAACTGGGATGATAATGGCAAACTAATAGAGAGCCCTAATGGAAAATCCATTGCGTAGTTTCAATACTAAATGTTTCTTTACAAACAAACAGATTTTTATTTATAAGTACATTTTCTGAATAAGAACTGTATGTATAAAGAGCTTTTGTTATTCTGTCTTCTGCTTCCAGAAGAAACCATAATAGTCATCAAACTGCATTTGTTTGATTCATGATGTTGTAATTGCAGTTTTATAATTCTATTGAATATCTAGTTTATTTGCTACTAAAAGCTTCAAAACTACTATCTTTAAAAAGCCATGAACCAGGTGAATGCAGACAAATCCAGTTCTCAGATCAGTTCTTTCACTAATAGGGCCAGATGCATAAACAGCCTGTATGTTAAGACAGTAGTGTCTTAAGAACTAGTCTGACCAACTAGCAGTTAACCAAAGGGTAATCAGTCTTATTTTTTAGATTCAACTTAGACTAATCCACATTTTTCTGTAACTGAATTAAAAAAAATAAAAAATCATATCCAGTCTTAAAGAAAAAATTGGCTGAATAACTTTTAAGATTAGTCTAAATCTTTTATGTAACCGGCCCATAATGTTAATGATATCAAACAGCCTTTTGAATATAATTTGCTCTCTAGAAGACATGTTTGCATGTATGTTCGGTAGACTTGCCATTTGAGTCTCCAGCTGATGACTTCAGTATTGGCAACAAATAAACAACAATAAAAAATAAATGTCTTGGAGAGCCTCATTTTTGAGAGGATGAACATTTGACAAGAGGATGACCGTTTATATGAGTGTCATCTATTTGTCATGTGAGAAAAGCAGCCGCATTGACCGCATTTGTAATTGCTTTGGACACGACTGATGCTCTGCATTAAATTAGGTCAAATAAGATTTGACACTCCAGAAAACATAGCCAGTAACTCATGATGACATTCAAGAATGCTAGTGCAGTTTCCCACGTCTAACACAAGTAACACTTCCACAGTGACCGTATATAGCGCTTTCAGGGTGCTTTACTGTGCAAACAGGTCCAGATCTTTAGTGTACATGTACGTATGTCCAGAATGCAGGATCCACCCTAGTCCAGGATTGGCCTCCATGGTCATATTTCCAAACCATCTGCTGAAGAAACTCCTCATGGTCCCCCACCCCAACATCAACACACACTAGACACATACCATCAATCAACATCAGCTTATTTTATAGTGTTTGCTAAGGAAAGACACATTCCTGCATCACTGTTGTGCCGCTTTAAATGCCCTTTGTGTTGACAGAAATCTATCAAAGCCTGTTTTTGCCATTGAATTAAAAAAAAAAATTAACTTTTTTACTTTTTTTCCTCTCGCAATTGCCAGTTTACATATCTCAATTCTGAAAAAATAAATAATTGTCAGAAAAAGTCAGAATTGTGTGATATAAACTCGCAATTGCAAGAAAAAGTCAGAATTGCGAGTTTGTTTCGCAATTCTGACTTTTTCTTGCAATTGCGAGTTTATATCAGACAATTCTGACTTTGTTTTCTCGCAATTGCCAGTTTACATATCGCAATTCTGATAAAATAAATAATTGTCAGAAAGTCAGAATTGTGTGATTTAAACTCGCAATTGCAAGAAAAAGTCAGAATTGCGAGACAAACTCACAATTGCAAGTTTATGACGCAATTCTGACTTTTCTGGGGAAGAGACTATTTTCTGTAATTTCACAATTCTGACTTTATAAGCTGCAATTGTGAGTTTATATCTCACAATGTTGACTATTTCTTTAAATTGTGAGTTTATATCTCACAATTTTGACTTTCAGTCAGAATTGTAAGAAAAAGTTGCAATTTCCTTTTTATTTTATTTTTTTTTTCAGTGGTGGAAACAAACTTCTATATCTGTACTTGAACCCAGCTATAGAAAAGGAAAGTTCACCAAAAACGTGCATGTATATGTATTATATGTATATATAGAAACATAGTATCACTCCAACAATATGAGGAAAAAAGATTTATTTCTGTACAAAAGTCTTTATATTTTTTTCTTATCTAAAGTAATACATTTTTATTACTTGGAAATCATTCACATTTACATCACACCCATATACAACTCAAAGTTAATGTCATGTATATTTGAATTATACACTGAAGTGAAAATTGTACTTAAAGTTTTAGTTTTTACAGATAGGACAGAATTACATTACAACTTAAAAGTCCCTTAAAAGACGTCCCTTCTGGATTTTTTGTAATAGTGCCTGTACAATAAATAAGTATAAAATATATCTCTGTTATCAATCAGGATTTTTTGTATTTTTTTTTTTAGAAACACACAAAACATACAAAAACACTAACAAATTACAATCTCCGAAAAAAGACCAGCTATTTCGGCAAAGGGACAATGTCGTACTTCTTGCCAAATGGAAGAAAAGCCAATTCATCACAGATTTGATCATTTTATGATAAGACTGACATCTACTAATGCTCAGATTCAAATCCATTCTAGACTATTCGATTTAAAGGAACGGTTCACCAGAAAATGAGAATTGTGTCCATATTTGTTCACGCGTCTTGAAGCTGTATGGTGCTTTCAGAAGTTATGCTTGGAAAAAAATATAAAACTTGTTACATTGAACGAAATGAGGTGTAAATAAATGAGTGAAATTTTCATTTTTGGGTGACCAGTTCCTTTAAGGCCGGATTGGGTTTTTTTTGCTGGCTCTCTCGTTCAACAAAAATGAAACCAACTCTTGTGCGTGACAATTAAAACGAGGGAACCTCACGACATTTACAATCTGAAACCTCTTTTTCTACATATTTAGAAAAAACATGTTGAAACATGAAGGCAAACATCACTGAGAGGGACAAAAACAAGGAATGTTGCAATTGTTTTTAGTTTTTTTTTTTCTTGTTTTTCTCCCGTCGAAACTCAAGTATAATCAACTGACGACACGATCCAAAAAAATCACAACGTCCACGTTGTCACATACAATGGAATCCGCTGGGAGGGGTTTTTAGGTAACATAAACACATGCTGGGCTGTGATTGGTGCTTTAGGTTCAGTAGTCCTGGCGCGCGGCTGTAGCTGGGCTCGTCCGGCAGTGCTGCTACTGCGAGTCTGAGATGTCCTGCGGCATGTGTCGCTCGTCTTCATAGCTTCATCATCTTAATCACAGGGATGGGCAGCACTTGGTGGAGTTTGGCCCGCTCTTCATCAACACTCATCCTCACCCAGTCTGGCCGGAAGGAGCCTTTGAAGCCCACAAAGGCGAGTTTGTCTGGAAACAAAAACACCACAAAATGATTTTTAACGTCCTCATTCATGACAAAAATTTTGGTTAAGGCCAATTTATGTGCATCAACCTTTGCCAAACTGCAAACTGTAAAAAAAAAAGTCAAGTACTAAATTATACAGACTTTGATGGTGTGGTGCTTATTTAACAGCTTTCTGGAATACCTCATTCTGATTGGTCAATCGTGACATTCTTTGGTTAAATCTTTTTGTGTAATAAGGCTAAACTGTATGACCGTCATCCCTGTAGTGTAGTTTAGCTGTGCTAGTTTCATGTCTCCCATATCATTCAACACTTTTTATTCATATAATAATCTCAAATCAATATTTATTTTATTTAATTAAGCCATGAAATAACAGGAAAATATAAAGTTGATCAGTATCATAAAATCTTGAGTTGGAATGCTTTCATTTCTATTCCTTTGGGTTTCAGTACAGACTGGTCATGCGTCGGTGGTCTGTGAGACATTCGGTGTTGTTCACGGAACGAGCCGGTGGGAAGCACTTGGAATGTAAACTTAAGGGGCTTTGCCTGCTGGAATGACAATTCAATATGATAAATATAATATGTGAAGGGAGGGTCGAGAGGAAGGACCCTGCTGCTCTGGTATGTGTGTGTGTGTGTGTGTGTGTGTCCAGCCCAAAAAACAGCTTCTCTTCACACAACTCGACTCTCTTTCTTTCATTGTCTGGGGGCTTCACTGTCTTTTTTTGTGGTAATTCATCATAAAGTATCCCAGATACCATTGGGATGAAACTCTATGGCTAAAAATAAGTGTGAATCGGTATCTGAGACACGTACAGATACACTACACTTCAAAAGTTTGGGTTCAGTCTTTTTTTTTTTTATGTTTTTGTCTCTTAAGTCTCTTATGCTCACCAAAGCTGCATTTACTTGATCAGTATTTATTTTCAATAAAAACTGAAAAAATGTGAAATATTATTACAATTTTAAAGAGCTATTGTGTATTTGAATATATTTTATAATGTAATTTATTCCTGTGATGCAAAGCTGAATTTTCAGCAGCAATTACATTTGAAATAAAAATTGTTTGTAGCATAATAAATGTCCTTACTGTCACTTTTGATCAGTTTACTTTAGTCTAGATGAATAAAAGTATTAATTTCTTTAAAACAAAAATCTTTCTGACCCTAAACTTTTGTATAGTAGACCAAAATACATTAAGATCTATTTTGCTTGGTCACATGTGTTTCCTAGTATGCACATTTGTTTCAAACCTATAAATAATGTAAATTCCATTAGGTACTGATAATGTGAGACGTCTATCACAATCCTGAATTATTATGAGTAAAACTTGTTACCTTTCAACTTCACCGTCTGATCTGCTCCAAGGGTATCGAGAATTTTGGTCCATGGCCCTCTGGTGACCAGTTTCCCTTTAGAGGTGATCAAAACCACTGACCTGCAAGGGCAGAAAATTAGTTTCTATCAGACACAGCAGTTAAAAATAGAGAAATGTGGTTTCAACGCCCCTGAAATCAAGCTGCACTTTTATTTTACTTTACCTACATAAAACTTGTGAAATTGTTGTTTAGTTGGCTATTTTTCAGTGGCCGCCCAAGCTAAATGTCAAGGCCACTGATGCATATGTTCACATGCAATTTGTATCTCCCTATATGACTGTGTGATTATCTCCCGTTCGCTGCTTTTATGTGAGAATCCAAACACTCCTGCAGCGGTGCTACCCAACTTAACCGTGCAGAACGGATCAAATATCTGCACGGCCCACTTCACAGCACAGACCAATTTGGAAAGTGCAGCGTGTCACACAAAGCCTGTGTGATCCACTCGAATTCAACACATAATTCTCTACAGCGAAGCGCTACAGGAAGTGAAACATCTCAGATGGCTTCACGCTTAGCTGATAATGAGATGCTGTAAATCTAAAAAAAAAAAAAAAAAATGCTGCTTTAAAAGCTGAAACAAAAGAAATCATTTTTGACCTGTTAAAATTAATTTACAGAAGAAACAATGGTTTCAATGCCACAGAATAGTCGTTTCTGTGTGTAGTAACATTTAATTGCGTGTGCATTTCATCCGTATGCATGTAAACTAAAGATTCATGCATATATTTTTCTTTTAATCTTACAGCTCAAACATTTGGGGTGCTCACTAAAACTGAAAAAAAAAAAAAAACTTAAAAAACCCCCACCAATATTGTGAAATATTACAATTTAAAATAACTGTTTTCTATTTGAATATATTTTACAACGCAATTTATTCCTGTGATGCAAAGTTGAATTTTCAGCATCATTATTCCAGTCATTAGCGTCACACGATCCTTCAAAAATCATTCTAATATGCTAATTTGCTGCTCAAGAAACATTTATTATTATCAGTTTACTTTTGATGAATTGAATGCATCCCTGCTGAATAAAAACCCTAGTAATTAGAATAGAATTGTCTAAAAGTAGATCATTTCATTTCATTGCATGTGCATTTGATTTTGCATGGATGTAAATTATTCATGCATATATTCTGTATTAGTCTTACTCGTCTTTGAGATTTGTGATGTAGTTCTCTATCTGAGCTGGAATTCCCATCAGGATTGAGTTCCTGAAGCCTTTAGACTCCAGGATTTTACCGCTGTGGCCGTCGATTACAGTCAGATGAATGCCGTCCTCTGATTGGTAGATCTTCTTTCCATTCACCTACAGAAACAATAACTTTACTTTCGTTTTATTTATTTTTTTATTTCAATATTTCACTTGGTCTGTCCAATCCATCTTTCCATAGATTAAAAAAATAAAAAATAAAATAAAAAAAAACTCAAAATTACATCAGTATTCATTTATCTGTATGAAAATATAATATAATATAATATCAAGGCCAGAGTGGGCGATCAGCTAGACCTAGATTAAACCAGCTAAACATCAGCAAACCACCTTAGGCTTAGGCAGGCTAACTAGTGAATGAGAACTGATTTTCCGGTCCCACTTTATATTAGGTGGCCTTAACTACTATGTACTTACATTTAAATTAATCATTTGGTACAATGCACTTATTGTGTACATATATGTTCTTACATGGTACTTATATTGTTAATAATACCTTTGTGTAATTACATCTGTAATTACATTTATAATTACACTGTTAACCCACCCCTTACACCTTAACCCACCCTTAAACCTACCCAGACCACCAAACCTGTCCCTAACCTTACCCGTATCCCACCTCAATAGCAGCAGAAGTGTTTTGCAATACAATAGTACATTATACTTATTTTTTGATGTAAGTACATAGTAGTTAAGGCCACCTAATATAAAGTGGGACTGAGTTTCCTCAGTTCTTTGTAAAACTCATTATTAATGACACATTACTAAGAGTTTGTACCTCAGTATAGGCGAAGTCCTCTTTGATGTGGAAGAAGCGTGTGTTATATGACTCCAGTTTGACTTCAAGGAAGTGCTCCAGTGTGTGAGGCTGTAAAGCAAAGAAGAAAATTTGAGATTGCAATAATATAACATTTAATAATATCTTCTTACTAGATGTTTGCACTTACATCTTGCATACATAATATCTGAACTTATATACAATAAACCTTAAGTGTCACTGTGGTTAAACTAATGTGGCCTGAACTTGTGAGGAAACGCCAATAGGAGAAATAACATCATATGAACATGCTGGCACTCAGGGAGATGCAGTTAATGATATTATATATATATATATATATATATATATATATATATATATATATATATATATATATATATATATATATGTGAAAGATTAATATGCTTCCTCTGCTTGGCTGAATAAGTATTATCAGTAATTTTACTCTAATGGCAATGTATAGGTGCTTTTCTATGCAATTAAAGTGAAATAACTGAACATAAATATAGCAGCCTGATAAAAATGCTCATTTTAGAAGAACATTTCAGACGGCATTTAGAGGCTTTTGCATCTGAACTCTTCATATATACTAACCAATATACTATATAGGCTAAGCAAGACTTGTAATAGCACTTGCACGTTGTTGCTCTTTTGTTGGTTTTGATTGCTTCTAATGTCTTCATTTGTAAGTCGCTTTATATAAATGTGTCTGCTAAATGACTAAATATAAATAATTAACATATACTGTATATAATTAACATTGACATATTTTATATATAATTTATTAAAAAAAATTCAAATGTTAAAATGTAATTAAATGTAAATTGTAAATGTATAATATATAAATTGTATTGTATGTTTTTTTTTTTATGAAGAAGAAGAAGAAGAAGAATACCCATATTGGTTGAGCCACTCATTTTTTTAACACACACATATAAAATGTAGAAATATATATCAATAATATAAATCATTATATAATATATATACTGTATATTATATTTGTATAATTCATATATATTTATATTTATGTGGGTATAGACATTTAGAAACAGTTTCCTCCATCACAATAGAGGACCCTTTCCAGCAAAAGTTTACAGAAACAGGTGTGCAAAATACAATAACTATCCAGTTGAACAAATGCTCACGCTGCATATTATCATTTATCCTGCAGGAGACAATCAAACACCTGCAAGACTAACAAAAGCACTGCTATTTGGTTTCTTTATACATCATCTTCAGAGCATCAGGCAAGTTGCAGCAATCCAGCAGGAACGTCCCACATCCGACCCGCAGCATCACGCTAGACTTCAAACACAGATGCTTTGTAAAGTCAAAAGTGTCTCCTCACCAGTTTGGAGCGAGGCAGTTTTTTGGGCATAGGCACATCTACGACGGGCATCTCGGTGTATCTGGGGTAGGCTTCAGCCATACAGTCACTGGGGCCGCTGCCGGGGGGAATCAACGCTTTGATCTTCACTCTTTCACAACCCTTCACCGAGCAGAACGCATAGTCTTCCTTCTCATTGTGTGCTTTGATTTTAAGGAAGAGCAGCCTGCGGGGAAGACGGCAGACAGACATGAGAGAGAGAGAAACACAGAGATCAGCATACGGAGGGCAGCGACAGCAGGAGTTTGGAAGCAGTGACACTTTTAAAACCACTTCAAAACTTATAATTGACAAAACTGCAGCGTTTAGCATCCAGCCTCCTGGGTAATTTCACAGCAGTTCCAATCGAGTGATATTCCTCATTCCTAAAATTTAATTATGTTTCATTAGCAAAGGAAGACTGACATAGCTAAATTAAGAACAGCTATTTTTTCATCCTCTATCAAAACACAGATGTCTTATAATAACTGCTACTATTAGGCCAGGCAGTAGAAAAAAAAAAACACGTGTTTAATTGAAAAAATTTACCGTCCATTTCCTTTAATGCTGCAAACATATTTAATTCAACATCATAATGGATTTTACCAGTTCTGTGTGCTTGTTTTTTTTCTTTTAAAACTTTATTAGTTTTCACACATGCATCCGTTTATTAATAAAAGATGGAGAAATACCTTTTTTATGGGTCATTAATTTAAAAAATAACACCAGATGGGACATTTGGCAACAGTAAAATCATTCACACTCTTTTTATGGTCAAATAAAATCATCACCAAAGTTCAACAAGCAAAATAATCACCCACGAGCAAAACATACAAACCGATAAAAGAAAGCATCTATCAAAACATAATGTAAATGCAATATTATGTCCATAAACTGTGGGGTAAATTTGTTTTTATTATTGACTGTTTGCATATTTTATTTCAGTTTTTTGTGCAAAAGATTTTTTAAGACTATGAATCAATTAAAAAAAAAAAAAAAAAAAAAAAAATATATATATTATATATATATATATATATATATATATATATATATATATATATATATATATATATATATATATATATATATATATATATATATATATATATTTATTTATTTATTTATTTATTTATTTATTTATACAACACTTCTTTCTGGTCCTCGAATCTGATTGGCTGTTAAGAATGTCGATATTAGGATCCAGCAGTACTCCAACAGCCGTTTCACCGTTTTATCACTGCGCTTGCCGAAGTTGTCGTATTTCACGAATTTTTGCGAATTTCATGGCACATGCCCAAATCCTCTATAATTTTAAAAACAATACTGTTTTGTCACAGAATGTTGTTTTAAGAGCATTTTAGGCGAGAATGTACTTGTTTGGACTTCAAATATGCGGTTTGTTAATAAAGATAACGTATATTTGAAAATTTGCATCAACGTTTTTGGAGATCAGCGAGATCAGCGTCAGCGGGCGCTCATAATCCCTCCGAGAGCGGACTCACGTCGGCCAGATCTTCTGGAATTTACTGCTGGCTTTGATGTCTCTATAGCAGTTAAACATGAGATATATTTTGTTTTGGGTAAATTGTTACATGTCTGTCTGTCCTAGTCCTCACTTTCCTTATTTGGTTTAGTTCCTGCCCTCATTAGTTGATTATCGTTTGATTGTCTCCACCTGTGTTTGATCATGTTGTTTGCTCTTTTGTTCCGGTCCCTTTTTTTTTTTTTTTGTTCCAGTCCCTTTAAAAGTCTTGAGTTCTCCCTTTGAGTTTGTCCATGATTAAGTTAAGTACGTTATGTATGATGTGTGTATGTTCTGTGCTCTACCTATCATCATTAAAGAAACTACCTTTTGTAACCGTCGCCTCCTCGTACTCCTTGAAGGACACACCACCATAACATAAATCTAACGGGCAGTCTTTGGTCTCAATCTATTATTTGTTCCAGAGCAAATAGTTTTGGCAAAATCTCATGTTTATGTAACTTCAATGCTGTATATCAGAGCGCTACCTTTGTACTTTTGACTGAATTGCCTAGGAACTTTTATATGGATGTTGTTGATTATGAAATATTATTATTCAACAAATAATATTTCGTATAAATAATAGTAGTATTTAGTATTGGTAAACAGTATGTGTGTTCGTAATGGTGACTTTAGTTTCCTTGTTCCAAGAGACTTTTTCACAAGTCAGTTTTGAAAAAAAGGAAGTTATTGTTTCTTTCAAAACCAGCTTGTACGCAGCCAACATGCACTGAGCAGCGCTGTCATCAGAAATCACCCTTAACCCTTGTGTGCTCCTCATTTGGGAGTCACACTCGTGGACTTCACGGTCAAAAGTGACCGGACACCTGAAATGTATTTTTTTTTTATCTTCAGTAAAATCAATCTAATATATTTTTGTTCAATAATATTTTTTCCTTTGTATTTTGAGAGAATTTTATGGTACCAATTAATAATTATGATCAATTTGTCCCCTTAAAAATAGTACAACATTTTTTTTCTAATTTTTTAAAATTATTTTTCAATTTATGCAGTATTTCAGATGAAAATAGGCCTTTAAAATCCAATTTTTGAATGCAGATTAGCATCTCCTGGTGTGAGCAAAGAAAGAAAAAACATGTAATTTCATGGTGTAACCACTAGTTGACTGTATAGGACTCTATAGAGAGGCTTGTGAATTCCCTAGTTGTTTTTAGACATAATTGTTTACTTTTATTAGGTTGTGGATATAAATGTATATTTAGCCATTCTCAAAGACTACGTTTTGTCAAGGTTTATATATATATATATATATATATATATATATATATATATATATATATATATATATATTTTTTTTTTTTTTTTGCATTATTATTATTATTATTATGTTATTGCATTATTATTACTACAGTCAACCCTGAAAACAGAAAGCATTTTGTTACACAAAACATTAAAACTCCAGAGCCTAATCCTTCTGGGTCTGATCTTATTTCAGTCTTCTAACTCGTTTTGGCTATATGGTTATAGCCATACCAATTCATTTGAGTGTGTATAATTGTGTATGTGTGTGTGTCTGTGAGCGTCTGTGAGTGGATGTATCTGTTTTATACTCTTGATGCATAACCCATTTCTTGCTGTCCACTTTTTTACTGCATTGTAGTTGAATTATTGATTTTATTTTATATAGTTGCAGTGTTACAGGCACACCAATTCATTGGGGGGGGGGGGGGGGGGGTACAAGTGTGTGAGTGTGCATGAGTGTGAATGGATGTGTTGATTTTGCACTCTAGATGTTTTAGAGTTTCACCCCTTCATTGCTGTGCAACGAGCCAATTGGACATTGAATATGAGATTGATCTGAAGAATGAATGCTGTATCAGATGCAGGTAATCACGATTGCTCAGTCAACATCTCTCTCATAATACTCTAACAACACATAATATACCACTTTTAATACAGTAATACAATAAGCTTTTAATGAAGTAACTCAATGTTCCTTCATTAATTGTTCTAAAGTGACATTTTGGAATTAGTAACAGAGGCTTGGGCTCAGCTGTTAAACTGTCAAAATGAGATTTGAATCGTGGCAGGTGGAAGTAGTTCTGCACAAAAGAGGGCTTTTAAAGACACTGTTGTTATTTTTTTAATGGATTTACACACTCGTGCCGTCAAACTGTTGTATAAACGCAATATCAGACGAGTTATGAGATATGGCTGTATATCGGCAATTTACATATATACTGTGTATGTATATATATATACACACACACATATTATATATATATATATGTATATATACATACACATATTATATATATATGTATATATACATACATATATATATATATATATATATATATATACACATACATACACATATTATATATATATATATATATATATATATATATACACATACACATATTATATATATATATATATATATATATATATATATATACACACATACACATATTATATATGTATGTATGTATGTATATATATATACACACACTATATACTGTACATATACTGTGTGTATATATATGTATTATGTATAGTACAATTAATATTAAATATTAATTATATATTAAAAGTAAAAAAAAGATTATATTAAAATTAATATTGATATATTAATACAAGCTGGGAGCCACTAGGAGCTTAAAATTGTTAAATAAATTGATTATTTGTATACTGATTTAAATAATTAGAATTGCATTTGGTGAACTACTGTGGTATTTAGTACACATGCACCAACACTGACTCTGGGTTGACTTTTCCTGATCTTGTTCTCACACTTTTCTGCATCAGTTCCTGTCTTCTCTTAACTATTCTTATCAATAAAGAGGCCATTTCTATTTGGTATGGCTTCTTTCTACATTCACTTGCACCACACCAGCAGCTGCAGAGAGATAGTGTCACACAGGGACTATATGAAGCCAGCTGTTATCTGTCCATGCGGAAACACATCTGCTCTTACCCAGTGTCCTCCTCCCAGTAGTAATATCCTCTCGTCTGGTGAGAGTGGCCCATCTTTTCTCTCTGAGTGGTCCTCATGAACACCCCAGTCTTCCTCGTCTCTTTGGTGAGGCGGTTGTGGATGTCGGAGATTATGGTGAACTCTGTGCCTTTAGGGTAGCAGATGCCCATGTTTATCCAGTCATTTCTGGAAAAGAAGCAACAACACTGCAGTATGAGTAAAGCACGCTAATTGAAGACTGGCAGATTCACAGTAGTGTATTAGTATTAGCATCAATCACTAGGGGGCGCAATAGTCCTGGTTCAGAGGATCTGGATCATTTGGAAAGCAACATGCTGTGCATTTTATTAAATATAATTAATAAACTGTGTTATGAATGTTGCTATTTGAATCTGGGATTGACATAAAAGTGTGAATGATGTGTAATGCTTTATTCTGGCAGCTGTTCATGAATCACTGGATTATCCTTTGTTAAAAAAGTAAAATATTCATATAAATATCAACAAAGAAAATTAAAGAAACAACAGCATGCAGCTCTTAACTGTTTCTTAAGTAAAAATTGCTTTATGTTTTTACAAGTAATTATTCAGTACAAATAAACAGTCAGTAATTAAACAAAGTACAAAGAAACTAATTACAAGCAAGTCAGCATAAATAAAGATACTAAGAGACAAATGAAGTAAAGAGTGCTTAAAATATTCCAGTAAACATTCAGAAATGAAACTAATAATAAAGCAATCACATTCAGAATGATATACATTAATTACTGTCATAATATGATAAATTAATAGTGATTATGTTGGAGTTTTACTGACAAGTAGATTTTTAATTAAATACAGCTGTACAGTTTTTTTTTGGCCTAATTTAGTGTTCACATTTGATCCTTGTGAGCTCATTACAGCTACTTAAGTTATCCAGCCAAGAGCAGTGAGTAATTTCCATGATTTGCTGTTAATATTGTGGTTTGATTATAATTAATGACACAGCGACAGGTCTATTAGGCTGCATTTACACCCGAAGGCCTCATATACATATTCAGATGACATAAAAATATTGGCTGATGTTCTAAGCACTCCTCCGATCTACCATTGATTGGACAAACAGAACGCCCCGCCCCCAAATTCTGTCTATGGACATGTCTATGGACATGTGATCAGCTAAGGACAAAATAGAATTACTATTATTCCAAATAATATTATTTAAATTATACAAATTAAATACATCAATAAAGAAATATACTACTATTGCAACAGTACTAAAAAAATATATAAAAAGTATTTAATAACAATTATTATTAATAATAATAGTAATCATTAATAATAGCTCCAATAGAAAACTATAGAGCTTTTTTATTTTGATGGAAAACTGTTGAGAGACCCTAAAGCTGCTCTCTTGCTGACAACAGATATCAATTATTAAATCATTGAACACACTTTGAATTTTGACAACAAAATAAGCTTGAACCTGAGTGAAGTAAAAGCTAGCAAAACTATAGTGTGATGCAGAAATGATGTATTTTTGTAGGGGTAAACCTGGAAACAAGATGCATTTGAGCACTTCCAGTTCAATTGTCCTGAAGTCAGCGTGTTTTTGAAGGGTTGTGTGGTGGTGTGGTGAACAAACACCCAAAATAGACTATATATCTCAAAATTTCAAGATTTATTTATTTATTTTTTAAAATAAAGATTGAATGAGTTTTCAGGAGCTTAGTGCTGGTAATGTTGAAGACTCATGCAGCTGTGATATAGTTTGTTTATAGCCTATGTTTAGCTTTTTACTTCTGGTGATCGTATTTAGGCTTCAATTTGTGAAGACTATCATGATGAACCAAAACCAGTAAGAACCATAAACTTTTCTCAGTCACAGACCTTATTTCCAGCATTAATCAAAAAGCCAATGAAAAAATCCTATTGGGTTTTCGCCGAGGGAACCAGGGTAATATGAACTTCTGGGGTGGCCTACAAAAACACGTGCTCACTGCAGCACACAGTCAATGCAGTCGATCTTTTGCTGACCTGTTGAAGTTGATGAGCCAGATGGTGACCTCGGCAGGAGCTGCTTGGTCCCAGTGCATGGTGTATCCTTTACCCAGCATGACCACAGGCTGGAATTGCTGGTAGTGGTTCCTCTTTCCCAGAGCACCAACCAGCTCCAGAGGCATGTCTGGATACTCATCCTTCACCATCTTCATGTTCAGGTTGGCTGGGTTTCGGGTCTGGACATAAATCTGAAATATTTTGCATGGTATTTAAGTGCGCGTGAAAAAAAATCCCAGAGTGTTTGACAGCTTTGACAGACTGATTGCCTTTCCCTCGGAAAATGAATTTCAAAGAAGACTAAAGGCCCATTCACACCAAGGACGATAACTATAAAGATAACGATATAGTTCTAAAAAATCGTTCTCAATATTAAAGTGCCCCTATTATGGATTTTTGAAAATGACCTTTCATGCAGTGTGTAACACAGCTCTAAGTGAATGAAAACATCCTGCAAAGTTTTAAATCTGAAAGTGAACCGTGTATAAAGCTATTGTCTCTCAAAAGAAAGAGTCCACTCTGAATCACTGAAATGAGTCATTTTTAAAATGAATCCCAAGCCATTTCATGTTGAAGTCAACATTAAACAGTAGCATATTGCCCACCCACTTATTGGTCTTTTCGCTTTGGTCTGAATGAAAATGCAAATTCATTCTTTGCCACTAGGTGCCGCTTTTGGAGCAGTAAAAATAGCGGTTTCCCAGGTAACGGCTGTACACAAAGCAGCACTGCAAAATGCTGCTTTATCAGGGATTACAGGCATGATGAAATGAAAATGAGACCAATCAGATCAATCACCACAGATTAGCGTCACGCAAAGGAGGGGTTTGGAAAAATGAATCGTTGAGCAAGAAAGGTAAAAATAAATGCATATTATAAGACAATGAAAGTGTATTTTGACCTTGCATGCATGTCAACCTGTTGTTGGGGACTCCCAAAACCAAAATATGAACCTTTCATTACCCATAATAGGGACACTTCAAAGAACAGCAGAGTCCACACCACAGCTATAACGATAAAGGCACAGAGAAACGATATCGTTGCAATCACTTTCATAATGATTTTTTTTTCCAGCTGATGAATGATAAAAACATTGACACCCAATCAAAATCCATCCTGCTATAACGAGCTTGAGAATTTAAAGCGACAGATCCGCTGGTGTGGACCCTAATATCTTTATCTTAATAATTATCATTCTTTGTGTGAACGGGGCTTAGCAAGGCTGTCCGGCTTTGTAAACACAGTTCTTGGAATGTACTGAACAAGGTGCTGCTGTTTGCGTGTAGATGCTTGTGTACCGACCGGCTGAATGAAGGCCGCTGACACCAAACATGGGAATGTTTTGGGAGTAACAGGAGGGTGTAGGTTGGACTCACCTGGGCGTAGTGCCCGCTGCAGATGGCAGCTCTCCAGTCAGGGATGTCAATGCAGTCGGGGTGTCTCAGGAGCCAGTTGTCCTCTTTGACTAGGAAAGCACCCGGGTATTCGCTAACCGAGCCGTCGATGTCATGGAAAATGGTTGTCTTGTCGCCGTCCATCTCCATCTTGTTGAACCAGGGGCCCGGTTCACCAAAGAACACACGTGAGGTGATCTAGAGCCACGATTACAGAAAAGGGAACGGCAAACATGGGAAATTATTCATGGCTTGTCTGTATTCTCTGAATACAATTTTTGATGTGTGGTTTTTTTTTTTTTTTTAGTCCAATAGCTGTAACAGATCACATTTAGTAACAGTTTTGGTTCTACAAAAATTTGTAAAAAAAAAAGAAAAAAAAAAGAAAAAAAAAGTAATTTATTCCTGTGATGCAAAACTGAATTTTCAGCATCATTACTCCAGTCTTCAGTGTTACATGATCCTTCAGAAATCATTCTAATGTGCTGATCTGTGATCAAGGGAACATTTCTGATTATTATCAATTTTCAAAACAAACACAAAAAAATAAAATAAAATAAATAAAACAAAACAAAACATTTTATCAGAATTATTTGATGAACCAAAAGATTTTACAGTATTTATTTAATATATAAATCTTTTAAAACATAAATGTCACTTTTGATCAATTTAATGCAGCTAATTAAAAGTATTAATTTCTTTAAAAAAAAAAAATATTGTACAAATTGTACTGACGCCAATTTTTTAACAGTAGTGTATATTAAATAACCATTTTCATATTTGGATATTCTGGTTAATTAAACAATTAAAAAAATAAAATGAAAGTAATATTATAATACTATTATTTATTAATATTTATGACTCTAAACTCTGATTGGATGAGCCATGTTTAGAACTGTTACTAATTCTCACACCTGTGTGATCACATTTGTTAGATTCTATATTACTGTGACAAGATGCAATGTTGCTCAGCAACCATAAACCCAAAAGATTCCAATTTGTTACATTTATATTAGTTCTTTCATGCTTTGACTTGTTTGGGATGCATGTATTCATGTTTCTTTGTTGTTTCCATATGGAAATATCATAAAGCAATGCTGTCTACTTATAGCAAGTATATATGCTTGCGCAAATTTATCATCATAAACAATGCTCACAATATCTCTACTGTCGCACATTATGCACCGCCACACAATCCTAATCAGATTTCTGCTCTAGACTGCTGCAGCCAATGAAGCCTCATATCTGACTATTGGAAGTGACAGGAGGGTGGGAGAGAGATGATTATAACCAGAGGAAGGACAACCTCTGTCAGTGAGAAGACGCTCTAAATTGTTATAATCCTCTTTGACATCCTGCACAAAATCAATCAGAGTTCCTGGAATAGCTCAGAGACAGTGACCCCATCAACTGTTATTAAGCAGCACAAAGAGCGCTGACATACATTTTGTCACAGGGTCACAGAGAGCACAGAGGTCTGGATGAGAGCAGACATTGCTCGAGGGGCGGTGCTTACCGGCACGTCATTGAAGGTGATGTCAGTAACGTTGTTGTTCGGGCAGCTCTGCCATGAGTTGTTCAGGCGGAAGCCAAAAGCGCTGGTGTGTCGGCCGTTGAGAGCGATGAATTTGCGGAAAGTGCAGTTCTGGATGTTGATCGGCCCGTCGTAGATTTGCATTCCACGAATGGGGAAGTCCCTGCAGGGCAGACGGCAATGACATCCATAAACTGGTTTACACTCGTCAAATAATGATGGGACATTTATTCCATGTAATGCATTGGAATGTGGAGAGTTTAAAATATGAACTGAGAAAAAAATTGACAAAATCAGAAACTAGATGCACCAAATGAGAGAATTTCATTTTATTATTATTTATATACTACAGTTTATTAATGTGAATGTTTGAATTAGCCTCTAATTTAAGTTTTTTTTTCTTAGATTTTTAAGTAATTTTGTTATATAATTTTGTTATTTATTTATTTTAAATAAAACAATTATTTTATTTTTATTTTAGTTAAGTTATAGTAATTTTAGTGATTCAACCTAAACTTATTTTATTGAGTTTCCAATGCAAACGTTTGAATTTTTATTTAGTTTTTCATATAATATTTAGGTTTCATTTTTTTCAGCTTTATCTCAATTAAAAAAAAAACAGTATATAAGAAACAGTTAATAGTTTTGCTTTAATGACAATAACAGTGAATTGAATAACAAAAATATAGACTTATAAGCATTGATAAAATATTTTTTTGCCTTGTGATAATGTGATTGATATAGCTTTTTTAATGTTGTTATTGTTATTATTATTCATACTATTTGAGTTAGCTTTAATTTTTATACTATCTGTAATTATAGTTCGTTTTTTTGTAATTTTGTTGCTTTTGTCATTTTTTATTCATTTTTTTTAAATATTACTCTTTATGTTCAATTTATTTTCATTATAGTTTTAGTTCGTTTACATTTATTTCCAGTTAGTGATTTTAGTGATTCAACTTAAACTTATTTCAGTTCGCCACCAATGCAAACTTTCAAATTTTTTAGTTTTTAATGTAATATTTATATTTATATTTCAGCTTTATTTCAATGAACAAAATGTTTTCAATAGCTTTAGTTAATGACAATAACCCCGAATTGAATAACAAAATAATGATTTATGCTTTCATACATTATTACTGTTTGCTTTGTCTTGGGAAGAAAACTTTGAAATGACTGAGATAACTTTTTACTTTTATTATAATTATTATTATTTTCATTATTTAAAAAAGACTAGCGTATGACCTCTGTGGGTTTAGTCATATGGAATGAAGCGTACTGCTGTTCTTACTATTTTCATCCTCATTTTGAACAGCTATAACTTTCTTTCCCAGTGGTGGAAACTCGCCAAACTTGGCATGCATGAAGGGTCTGGGGGTTAATTATATTTTCTTTCATTTTGGGATGGATGGTCGCCTAGCAACTAGCAGTTACATTTTCAATATTTCAAACATCAGCTGCCTTGTCTGAGCTTAAAATTTCACAGTCCTTCTCATAAGTGATAAATTTTCCCAAAGGACCCATAAGTTTCGCCCTGTAAGTTGTTTTATCATTATTTATTTTCTTCTCATCAACAGCTTATCAGATGGAGATTTTTTTTTGCATGGCATCTTTGGATAGCCAGTATAAGTTTGCATAATTGTTTTTTTTCCTGAATGTTCACATTACAGTGCATGACTCTCAATGCATCTGACAATAATGTTAAAGGTGAAGTGTAGTGAATTTATAAATTACAACTAGCACAAAATTGCAATTTTGCTTAAATCAATGGATTTTGCAATTCTGTTTGCTGCCACTTCACCTTTAAAATGTGGCTAATCCTTTTTACAATCAACTGTTCTTTCAACAGAACAATTCTAATGACAGTGACGGATGAATTGTCAAATTAAAGCTCTTTTCCACAATCTAAAAGAATAATGCTTGAAGTTTAAAGAAGGCACCTGACGCTTTTAAGAGAAAAAGGGAGAGATTTTTTTTCTTTCAGTTTGACTCTCATGGGTGCAATAAAGATGGTGATAAAAGTGTTTTATCATTCAATTTTTGTAAACACCCATGCAAAATCCAGCATTTTCTATAGGAGCAGAAGACAGAGAATATAAAGTGACAGGTGCTGAGCTGCAATATTACAGATGAAAGTCAAGCACATGAAATCCTCAAGCCCTGTCAGGTATAAAGGAGTCTAGAGATAAATTGCTCTGAGACGTCAGAGAAAACAAAGTAAAAGCTGAAACTTTGGATTGATTTCTTCCCAATTGTAAACACAAAACTCACTAAGCATATTTCATCTTTACAGCAGTTTCCTTTACCGGCTGGATTCCACTAATTGTAGCTTGCAGCTATATTTATTTTCGCTATTTAGTTTACTGTAGGTGTTACGGAAAGTACACACACTTCACCTTCAATCAACATGAAGTCAAAATAGACTTTCTTAAAGGAATAGTTCTCCCAAAAATGAACATTTACTCACCCTCAGGCCATCCAAAACGTGGATGAGTTTGTTTCATCATCAGAACAGATTTGGAGAAATGTAGCATTACATCACTTGCTCACCAAAGGATGCTCTGCAGTGAATGGGTGCCGTCAGAATGAGAGTCCAAACAGCTGATAAAAACATCACGATAATCCACAAGTAATCCACACCACTCCA
This sequence comes from Acrossocheilus fasciatus, assembly GCA_036784905.1. NCBI lineage: Eukaryota > Metazoa > Chordata > Actinopteri > Cypriniformes > Cyprinidae > Acrossocheilus > Acrossocheilus fasciatus. The sequence goes on along the minus strand of CM071944.1, from coordinate 6,898,057 downwards.
GTCCAACAATAAGCATCTTATGAAGTGAAAGACCATGTGTGTAAAAAAATAAATCCACCATTAATGCATCAAACCATTGTTTCCGTCTAAATAAAATATGAGTCCATAATAACGCTTCCTCCTTCCTCCAAATCCATCTCCTGTTGTCCTCTCACATCACAATCCAATGACATATTTGTTAATGAACTGCTTCAGACTGTTTTCGCTTGAAAACAGTGCTTGCTCTGTGCATATTTCTCTCCTGATTCAGATGAGATGACTTTTTCACTGGAAAAAGCAATATTATGGATAGAAGACTTGTACTTTAATGATTTTTCTTACAGATGCACAGCTTTTTGTTTCACAAGATGTTAACTGATGGACTGGAGTGGTGTGGATTGCATGTGGATTATTGTGATGTTTTTTTTATCAGCTGTTTGGACGCTCATTCTGACGGCACCCATTCACTGCAGAAGATCCATTGGTGAGCAAGTGATGTAATGCTACATTTCTCCAAATCTGTTCTGGTGAATAAACAAAGTCATCTACATCTTGGATGGATTGACAGTGAAGAAATTTTCATCATTTCATTTACATTTTTAGGTGAACTACTCCTTTAATAAATATTCATGGTTTTATTTCAGAGAAACAACAATGCACTTCATTCCTTTTTGATTGACATTACAATGTCTTGATCCAATCAATTCCTGATGGATAAAAATCAAGCCCTACCCAACATTTTTAAACTTTGATTATCTTGTCGCATATAAATGGAAAATATGCGCATATATTAACAGAAGTAAATTGGTTGCAAATGCAGATTCATACTGACAACTCACTTAAGCCTACAGGCAACAAGTAGCTGAAGGCTCTATCAATGTTTTGTCATTTGTAACGATTTCTTTCAGTGTTTTAAAAACAGTTCTTTCAGTTCACCAGCTCTAGGACAGCTGTGATATCTCAGGACAGCTAATTCGGTGATATCTGTCAGATAATGGGCATATTTTTTGAGTGCCGTTCCACAAAATATGGCTTACAGCACCTTTAAGACGTTTCTGGGAAAAATGTGGGCATTAATAGGTCAAAGTCAAAACCAAGGTCAGAGTGATTTTTCTCTTTGCAAGGCCACTGAAACGAACAAATGTCTCCCTGGAAACCTTGGTGCACACTTCCACACCATTTACAATGCTTTAAATAGTGTTTTCAAGTGCAAAAACAAGATAAATGGTAAACTGATGTTCACAACACTCACACTCCTCTGGGCAGAGACCTGCCGAGATGATCGGGGCCGCCAGGACCCCAGGATTGATCAATCAAGTCGGGCATCCCTCTGTTCCCGCTCTCTCCCACAAACAGAGAGTTCTTCACCTCCTGACGGGAGCCGTCGTCATCTGGGAAGGTTCCTCCACTGTGCACGAACACAGAAGCACAAAGTGAGAAAAACTGCGTGCGAATCCACACCTTTTGAGAATAAATTACTTTCACATTCCCACAAAAGCCCTGACTCCTTCCCTGCATCTTAAGAAGCCGCCCATATAAGGCATTTTCCAATTACAGGCACAACGCCCTGCACTATAATGAATTCAGCAAATATGAACACATTTCATTTTTAGACTGCTGAAATGTGTGCAAAGAAAATAATAGAATAAAGGGAAAAATGGTGATTAGCCGGTTTACCTGGCGAGAGTCAGGCCGATTCCATTATCAGCGAACCTGCGTGCAATTAAGATGAAGGAACATGTCAATGCTGACCGCATGCCATGCACACCGCAATAACGCTCAACACACAATCACAACTGACTCACATGCATGATTGAAGTCATAAATCTGAGCCAGAGATGACAACAGAATGAGAATTGATTTGCCAACTGTAGTTATTTGACTGAAGCTCTGTTAAAACCCTCACAAGCATATAACTTTTAAAAATGCAGTACATTTAAATCATCAATTTTAATGAAGCCCTTTAGTGGACGTTGCATTTTATCATACAGTGATAATTCAGATTCATCATACAAAAACAAATACTCAAGATACTAAACTTTTATTTGGATAAAAATAAAACAAAACAAAAAACTAAATAAAATAAAATGCTGCATAAATGAGATAAATGTCACACAATGGCATAAATACCAGTGGAAAATTTAAGAATAAATGTCCCATCTGGCTTGGATTGAAACAAAACAGGCTCAAACGATGTCCACAATCACATAATTACCTGTGGGAATCGTCACATTAAATTATTGAAAAATAAAGTAAAATAAAATGAAATAAAATAAAGCTTACTGGCAATCGTCCAGCCAAACGTCTCCTCCTCTCAGCCATGCACCATGGTCCTGGTTCTTGTAGGCCACAAAATGGTGAACTAGAGCAGGAACTCGTGGTTTGAAGGGGTCTGCATCCTGGTGAGGGCCATACCTGCCAAAGAAAGGTACAGGATGAATGCAAATGAACTGGATAAATTGTGTAGCTTATTGTCCCTGCTGAAAAGACCAGAGTGGCCCAGGCTGGTTCGGAGGATCAGCACAGTGATGTTATTAACTAATCTGGTCTGCTGGTTAACTAGCATCTCTTTCATGATCTTTGCGGTCGCCAAAGTTGTAGTATATTGTCTTCTTCAGAAGCCTTCAAATACAGTAGTCAACGTTTGAAGTGGATCAAAAAGACAAGAACGGGTATTGTTTTGGTTTTAGGACAACTTTGATGAAGGTTTTGATCCACTTCAAATGTTCACTACTGTATATAGCACAAGTCATATGCACTACTTCTGCGAGATTTTGTGAGTTTTGTCATTTCAGGAACTGCAAATGCTAACCTCGCGCCCACGAGGGAGAGGTAGGGTCTCTTGTCCTTCGCATTAGCCTCGGTCGTCTTTACTCCATTATCGAGGATCATCCCCGCCTACCATAAAACATAAACATCAAAACATGAAAAACTAGACCTCGGTGCTTTATTTCAACCTAACAGGGCAGATGACATGAGTGTCATACTACATCCCGATTAATATACTAACATATACAGCATTCTGCTCACTCTTCAGCAAGTATTATGCAGATTTTATAAACTCAAATTAAGAGAATATATTAAGAGGATAAATTAACACATCACACTAGAACAATTTACAATGAACTAGTGAAGGCAAAAATTCAACAATAACACTGAAAATGAATATTTCTTGAGCAGCAAATCAGCATACCAGAATGATTTCTGAAGGATCATGTGACACTGAAGACTGGAGTAATGATGCTGAAAATTCGGCTTTGCATCTCAGAAATAAATTACATTTTTACAATATATTCAAATAGAAAACAGTTATTTAAAATGTAATATCGTTTCACAATTTTACTGTATTTTTTAATCAGTCTTGGTGAGCAGGAGAGGCTTTATCAGAAACATTCAAAAATCTTACCGATTTTAGAAGAATCTTTTTATCTAAATAAAACTTCTAAAAACACCAGCTTGCATGCAACAAAAGCATCTCAGTTCCCCTCATTGTAAAAGCTTGGTGTCATAAAGATAAGTTGCACTGTACTGTGGATGGTACTGTATTTCAGCACAAAGACACCAACCCTGGATTCCCCAGCCCTTAAATCATGTTTTATTAAAGGGCTAAGTAGCTAGCAGCTCAAAATGAGTTATATTTCAATTACGGTGGCCGCACTGAGAATGACGCCATAGATTACAGCGGGAGGGCGAGAGAAAGCGTTTGCCCGCTTCCTCTTTTTGAACAACAAGCTCATCAATCTCAAGCATCGGCCTTTTAATGGTGTATACAAAAGAGCGGCGCTAGCGGCACCTATATCTCCGGTGCCGTGGCCCACTTTCATTCACACACACACACACACACACACACTCACCCTGTAATTGGAATGAGCTCTGTTATTAATGAACAGCCCCATGGGTGTATGTTCGGACTTGCCGGGGGAGTACATGCCCTCTGATGGACCAGTGGGGACATGGTGGAAAATGAACCAGAATCCTGTTTCCTGCAAGACCACACACACACACACACACACACACAGATATTACATGTGCACGGAGACGGTGCTAATGGGCGTCCTAATGACACAAAAAGCATTGAGAATGAGCTCACAGCGGTATATAAAAAACATCCGAGGCTAAGCAACACATGCCACTGTATGATCCATCACAAATAAGCATGGTAGGTGGAAAGAAGCTACCGAGATACCGTGGCACCATTAATCAGAGGCATTGCTGTGGTAACGAGACTAACCTCGGATCCGGCCGCAGCACAGTTGATGAGATTGTTATTGGGGTTAGCCATCCAGAAGGTGGAGGTGGCGCTGAGAAAGAGAGAAAAGGACACTGATTAGATTGTTCTGATGCCACAAACATAAACAAACACGGCTGATATTTAGCACATGTCCAGTCTTAACCTCATCACAACCAGATTATTATTGGCTCTACTGTAACTACATGTGGAAAAAAACATGAGAGATTTGTCCCTTTCTGCTTGTGCCACTTTATTATTGACAGGAAAACAAGAGAGAATGGGATCAGAACACAAACCGCAGACATAGCCGTGATTCCCACATGATTCTATCTATCTATCTATCTATCTATCTATCTATCTATCTATCTATCTATCTATCTATCTATCTATCTATCTATCTATCTATCTATCTATCTATCTATCTATCTATCTATCTATCTACCTGCCTCTCTATCTATCTATCTACCTGCCTCTCTATTTATCTATCTACCTGCCTCTCTATCTATCTATCTACCTGCCTCTCTATCTATCTATCTATCTATCTATCTATCTATCTATCTATCTATCTATCTATCTATCTATCTATCTATCTATCTATCTATCTATCTATCTATCTATCTATCTATCTATCTATCTATCTATCTATCTATCTGCCTCTCTATCTGCCTCTCTATCTATCTATCTATCTATCTATCTATCTATCTATCTATCTACCTGCCTCTCTATCTATCTATCTACCTGCCTCTCTATCTATCTATCTACCTGCCTCTCTATCTATCTACCTATCTATCTATCTATCTATCTACCTATCTATCTATCTATCTATCTATCTACCTATCTACCTACCTATCTATCTATCTATCTATCTACCTGCCTCTCTATCTATCTACCTATCTATCTATCTATCTATCTATCTACTTGCCTCTCTATCTATCTATCTATCTATCTATCTATCTATCTATCTATCTATCTATCTATCTACTTGCCTCTCTATCTATCTATCTATCTGCCTCTCTATCTATCTATCTATCTATCTATCTATCTATCTATCTATCTATCTATCTATCTATCTATCTATCTATCTATCTATCTATCTATCTATCTATCTATCTATCTATCTATCTATCTATCTATCTATCTATCTATCTATCTATCTATCTATCTATCTATCTATCTATCTGCCTCTCTATCTATCTATCTATCTATCTGCCTCTCTATCTATCTATCTATCTATCTATCTATCTATCTATCTATCTATCTATCTATCTATCTATCTATCTATCTATCTATCTATCTATCTATCTATCTATCTATCTATCTATCTATCTATCTATCTATCTATCTATCTATCTATCTACCTGCCTCTCTCTCTATCTATCTACCTATCTACCTATCTATCTCTGTCAGTCCATCCATCCATCTACCTCTTTTTCTACCTACCTATCTACCCACCTACCTACCTACCTCTCTATCTACCTATCTACCTATCTACCTATCTATCTGTCAGTCCGTCCATCCATCTACCTGCCTCTCTATCTATCTATCTATCTATCTATCTATCTATCTATCTATCTATCTATCTATCTGTCAGTCCGTCCATCCATCTACCTGCCTCTCTATCTATCTATCTATCTATCTATCTATCTATCTATCTATCTATCTATCTATCTATCTATCTATCTATCTGTCAGTCCGTCCATCCATCTACCTGCCTCTCTATCTATCTATCTATCTATCTATCTATCTATCTATCTATCTATCTATCTATCTATCTATCTATCTATCTATCTATCTATCTATCTATCTATCTATCTATCTATCTATCTATCTATCTATCTATCTATCTATCTATCTATCTATCTGTCGTCAGTCTGTCCGTCCGTCCATCCATCCGTCTGTCTTTCTGTCTGTCTGTCTGTCTGTCTACCTGTTTAGTCTGTCATCAGTCTGTCCGTCTATCCATCCATCCATCCATCCATCTGCCCGCCCGCCATTTCATCTATTGTTTTATAATTCTATCTATCTATCCATGTATGACGTGATATGAAATTATATGCAAAATCTTACTGCAAAATTTTAATATGTGATTTAATCACAAATGACTAAAGTGGTGATATTCCAGGATCTCTGGCAGTGTCTTCTTCTATAATTTAAGAGCTGTGAAGCTTTATCCTCTCTATCGACCGAATTTCAATCTAAAAGGTGCGCCGTTCATGCAATATATATGAGAGCAATTAGCAATTTAATACAATTTAATGCTAACGATTTGAAAGCCGGTTCATTCCACATGCTACACAGAACCATCTAAATGCACTGAAAAGGTATGAAGATAAACATCCGTGTGGGGGAAAAAGCATCAGTTGCCTGTTTACATGTTTGTGTCGCATTGGTGCCATTCTTAAGATGTGTAACTAGACATCGTTAGAAATGAAGGATTCAATTCCATAAGTATTCACCTCATCCTAACGCCGCACTCATAACCGCACTTCAAAGCAATTCCAAGCTCTCGGCAACTCTGCGGTACAAATTAAACATATTTACTGTCAACACCAAACCCAGTTTTCCCAACCCAGACAGTTTCGCTGCCAGAGTTTAGCAGGGTTTCTTAATGTGGTGATGTTGTTATTTTAATTAGCAAAGATTATCTGAGGTTCTAAGAATGCGAGTGCATCTTAGGATAAAAATCATTACACAATAATGAGCTCGGGCGGAAACGATCATCAGTGCGGCCGCATGTTGTGTTGTTGCTTTCTTAAGAGGAAGCCTTGATTAAAGAATACCTCCGAGTGAGAAAACAACTAAAAAAGGGTTTGTTTGAGGCATGAGTCAACAGAATGTAGCTAGTATAATGATGATGGCTACGGCATCTCTTAACGATACAAAAAAATTAGAGCTGCACGATTTGCAGCATGAGCCATATTGCAATTAGTTTGACAAATACTAGAAATGCAATTTGAACAGCAATATGATAATTGAACATTTCATTGCTGAGATATAAAAGCATTAATAAATAGAACATTGCTGAGATACAAAAGATAAAAGACTAAAATAAACCGAACAAGGGTTGGTTTGCGATGGTTGACTAGTTATCCAAGAGCCATTTGGTTCCATGAGGTAAACTAGTTCATTTATATATTTATGTATATGTGCATATACAAATACTGTATATACATAAATTAGTCGATAGCAGGGTTCATTAACTATCACTAAAACTACTAAAAACATTCTGTTAACTGAAAAAAGCTGAAATCAAATAAAATATAAATATTAGATGAACAACTTTAGAAATGTAACATTTTTTTTTTAAAAAGTTAGAATTTCTAAAATCACAAAAATTACCATACTGAATAAATAAAAACTAAAATTGAATAAATAAATAAAATAAAAATAAACCTAAATAGTAATATTTAAATAATAAAAAAATTTATAAAATGACAAAATAACTAACTTATAAAAGAAATTGTGAAAACTGAAAATAAAGGCTTTTTTAAAATAAAAGCTATGACTATATGTATATGTATATGTATCTGATCTATAATTCTGAAATTCTGATCTTCAGTATGTCTATTTTATATACCTATTTTTAGTTTTGATCCTAGAATTGGCTCTATATTCCTAAGGCAAAATCGAATTTCTTAGTTCATTCTTTTCATTTTAGGGTGACATATTCTTGGGTTTCTTGAGGTAAAATCATCTACACCATTCGGTGAGTGTTACCTGCAGTCCTGGCGCGGTTTGGCCACGTATCCAGGATAAGCTCCGTTGGTTATGTCACGGCACATCTTGCTGTCTCTGTCAGAGGGCAGCAGTGTGCTCGCCTTCACCAGCAGACCCAGACAATGGTCAAACGTGTTCCTCTCCTCCGGTCCATCCTCAGTGAAGAAGCAGTGTCCTAAAGCATCATAGCCGACAACATCCTTCACCTAGCAGGAAATTAACAACATTAGAAAACAGAAGATGAGGTTTTTAGCAAATGTAATGAGGGCAAATACTGAAAACTTCACATAAAGTGAAAACTAACTAAAAGAATACCCAATGACTCATCACTTACTGTTCAAATCAATCAGAATCAAAAATGGAAAAAGAGAGTCTTTGTCTGTGAATATTTTAATTTAAAACGGCTTAAAACATAGCTGACAAGCTTTATTGATCAATTTTATGCTGCTTTTTGAAGCTTGATAATTTAAATCCCCATTCACAAAGTTCTGATATCCATCCAACATCTTATGCATGTAACAGAAGAAATGAATCAGAATCAAAAATGGAAGCAGAGGATTTTCGTCTGTGAATATTTCTCTTGAAAAATGGCTTTCAAAAAATTTTAAATATGGAGCATATGGAGCATGGAGAGTCATATTTGCAAATTTTAGGCTGTATTTTGAAGCTTGATAGTTTAAATCCCCATCCACAAAGTTTGGACATCCATTAAACGTCATGAAAGAAACATAAAGGTTTGGAAAGACATGAAGGTGAGTAAACAGTGACAAAATTCTCATTTTCTATTCATTCATGTAATAATGTATAATAAATATTATCAGAGAAAAACAGCTTTAGAAGACTTAACCCTCTGGTGCTGTTCGGTCATTTTTAACCAAAATAAATAAATAAATAAAATAACATTGTGGTTTTTTACAATTTTATTTTTTTTTTTTTTACTTCATCTGAATAGTACGAAACTTGGTAAAGGATTTTGGCGCTTGCTATGTGAGCACACACAAAAAAGGGATAAATGGTCCTAAAAAAAACCTTGTTCTGTTCGCAGTCAAAAATGGCTACATCAGAACTGAATAGAAATTGAATTTCATACAGTGGAAAAGTTTGGTCATTGCGCACCAATCAAAAACTTACTGAAAACTATTTTTTTAAGATATCAACCTTAAATTTGGAACACAACATCTTTAAATTCATGGGTTAGATTTTCACACAGCTTTAGACTAAAACTAAATAAATAAAAATAGTATTTTGTGCATTTTTCATAATAACACAATTAAGCTTCTATGACTTAAATGCATTCAAGATTTACGACAGTTTATGCTGTAAATTTTATTTTCAGGTATATGCTTAAAAAGTGGTTAACAGTTAATAAATGGATCATAACTATTCAATAAATATAATTTAGTACTATAAAAATCCCTTAAAAATACAAAATATTAAATAAAAAGCATTATCAAACTAAAATATAGTACATTTATTTCAGAGGAAAAAAAAAAAAAAAAAAACGCCACGTGAGCAGCACCAGATGGTGAAAATATAGCGCACAAGTCATATTGATAACTTTTATTTATCAGTTTAAAAACCCATCCACAAAGTTTGCACATCCATCCAAACATCACTTTTTGCATGTTGTAGAAGAAACACAGGTTTGGAAGGACACGAAGGTGAGTAAACCATTTCTATTCCTTTGTGTAATGCTCATGGTAACCAACAACGCAACATAAAAACCACTACAAGATGTTTCCATAAAAGATGTCAGCTATCTTCTATTTTCGAACACCTGCTGTGAATACACATTTCTAAAAGCCTCAGGTGAAGCTGAAATGCTGCAGTTTTGCCATCAAATACGACGCTGATGGAAACATCATCTACTCAGTGAATGCTGGCAAACAAACATGGTTTTTGGGACAGAAAGCAATTCCATTAATCCTTTCAAAGAAATAGGTGAATTGTAAACCATCTCAGTGTGTAACACAACTACTGCTGGGCAGAAGAACATTTAGCCTTGTTAAACGCATTAGAGGCAACCCTCATCAAAGAGTTATTCACGTCAGAGCTCTGAGGTTGGTGCATCCCCCCCGCTGGCTCCAAAATAAAATCATAGCATGCTATCACGAATGCATAATGCGGCTTCAGTGTACCGTAACCTTTCACCTCGCCTCCTGTGAAGAAAATACAGCAGCTTACAGTAGCGCTCCAACATCTTCGAGAAGTGTTTGAACAGCAGCTCCGTGCTTTAGAAAAGCCAAGGACAGACTGCGATGCAATAAATTGCAGATTCACATTCCTGTTCTGTTGAGCTCTGACAATCCATATTTCATTTAACTAGAGAGAGTCAAAAGATGCCAAGTACTCTTTTCAGCTCTGATATGATGTAAACAATACTAGATGGCATCACTATCTGCAAAACAGCTGGATATCATGCAAGTGTGAAACAGAAAGCCTAGTTCGTCAATTACAAGGTTTTGACTACAAGATTTAGTTTCCTGACTTGCCTGTTTTCCATCCCTAAAGCTTCAATTTAAGTCTTGCAAAAAGTGAAGAGGTGTGGCCTGTCAATCAAAATCAGACAGATGATTGACAGCTAGAGATCACTAAGAATGGAGGAGCAGCTACTGCAGGAAGGCATTCAGCCATATTGAGGTTTTATAGACCTTTCAGGCTTTCTGCTTTTAACCTGTCTTTAACTACCGGTCTTGGTTACGTAAAAGGGTTACAAAAAGCTTAATTCAAAATCCATTCTCTGAAAATCCTGAAAGTCTCATTTCTTCTCAAGAAAATGTATCGTGTTTGAAGTATTTTACGCATTTATACAGATAAAAATGTTTCTCAAGTAAATTGATTTTGTTTAAAGAATTTTTATACACTGAAGCAAAATAAAAAAAATAAAAAAATAAAATTAAAAAGAGCTTCTCAAGTAAATTTAACATTGATTTAGGGATTTTTAGATATTTAAAGAAATAAAATTAAATAAAAAATCTTCAAGTACATTTATCTTGTTTTAAGCATTTTAAGATATTCATACAAAACAAAAATGTTCAAATTTGGTTTTCATGTAACTGTATCTCGTTTTAAGGATGTTGAGATATTTATACTAATCCATCCATATTGTTAACTTTTTTTTAACCTGTCTTAAACTACTTTTTCAGATATGCACCATTAACGTGATTTATTTTTCATACTTCACTGGCAAATTGTTTGCCAACTCACTAGATTAGTTTATACTTAAAGTAAAAGGTATATTTCTCACTTCTCAATTTCTCACTGGGTTACGAAAAAATTAATTCAGGATCCATTCTCTGAAAAGTCTTATATTAAGTCTTATCTTATATATTTTGCTTCTCAAATAATTTTGTTGTTTTATGGATGCTTAGATATTTTTTACTGTTTCAGTGAATTTTGAGTAAATATTGTGTCCCAGCGCTGTGTGAAGACTGAGGGAATGATAAACAAAACATTGCATTCTATCAAAACAAAGCACTAAAGATTCCGTTATATTAATGGTTATCTTCATTCACACATAACCTCTGTGTCTGAAACTCACCAGCAGCCCATTGGTGCCGTGGACGGTGACGCATCGGGAGAAGGTGTGATGAATGGACAGGTCTTTCACATAAGTTGGCGGGTTGTAGCCTCCCTTCTCATCCACATCCCCGTTCATATGGAAGTGGATTGGGTAGTGACCCATAGACTGCTGCCCCATGTGCTTAAACTCCACCCCTTCCACATGCACCGAGCGGAAACCTCGCTCCGCCTGAAGAATAAAACATAAGCAGGAAAAATCACACTCTTTTGTGCTATTTTTGACTTTAACGGTGCTATTTATGGCTTTTAATGATATTCATATCGGTCTTGGATGCTAAAAAATATTTACTTGTTTGCCTGCATGTCATGTTTGTATGGAAGCTAATTGGAACTTTTATCTCACAATTTGGACTTCATTCTTGCAATAGCAGTTCATATCTTATAATTGTGACCTTTTTTTGCAGTTCTGAGAGAAAAAAGTCAGAATTGCAAGAATTACACAACTGCAGAACTGTGAGATAAAAAAGTTGCAATTACCTTTTTTACTTTTTATTCAGTTGCAGAAAAAAAAAAAAGCAAGACGAGATGAATGCTTCAAAAAAATGAGATGAAAACTCGGAATTCTTAGAAAAATGTCAGAATTACAAAATGTAAACTGAAAAATGAAAAAAAAAAAAAAAGTCAAAATTGAGAAATGTGAAATCAGAATTTGCGAGAAAGCAAAGCAGAATTGCAAGAAAAAAGTCAAAATTGTGTGTAAAAAAAGTAGCAACTACCTTTTTATTTTTTTATTCTGTGGCGGAAACATGCGACCATTAACTGACATCAGAAAACCTTGAACATGCAAGTGTGCTGTTAAATTATTCAAACATGTACATGTTTTATAATTTTATAATTAATGTCTTACTTGACATTTGTGTAATTAATTCTGAAATTTACTAGCAATTTCTGAGTGAAAACTGTCAAAAACTTTTTTCAGTGTTTCAAGTAAATATTTTAAGTCAAAGGGGTTTGGCTGACAAAAAAAGTTTTAGAATCCCTGAAACAAAAAACAAAAGATTCCATTCTATTAATCTGTGTATTAATATCCTAGTTGGGTGATCTGATCACAAGTGGTCCCGGGGTCTATGCAAGTTGTGCTCCTTAACATGGAAATTCGAAATCTGAAAGAGAATCTAGATGAAAGAACATCAAAAGTGAGAAATGTAAATATCATCACACTTTCAGAATAAGATTTGAGACATGCACTCGAGTCTATGTGTGAATATATACAGGGGCGGGAAGTAAAGGTGTCAGCTAGATTGATTTCCTCTCTTCTCTCGTTCTCACACGTCTGGCAGAATGTTCGCTTTCGGATTTCAGCGCTGCCTTTTTTGTGACCTACATCAGATCGTTTCAAGTCAAAGGACGTGAAATATGTTGCACGTCATATCTGCGCGATGCAGTAGAATGCGAGTGAAAGTAAGATGATTTGACGTTTCCCAGGGGAAGGTGGCACACTTTGGCTCCAATTAATGTCTTTCATCTTTTTGGATGGCCAACTGTACGGTTTCACCCCGGCCTGACATTTCTCTAAATGTTTCATAAATTAGATTAGCTGCCTGGCAAATATCATAAGAATGTGACAGTACGGCCTCGGAAGGCGGTTTTTATGACCTCCCTTGTGGTTGAAAACCATAACACAAGCCCAAATCGTCCGGTCGGGTGTTAAGTGTGTCAGTGGGTTCATTGCTCTAAACAAGCAGGCCAAACATGTTTTCAAATGGGTGTGTGAGTGAAGAGCATTTTTGACTGACATGATGACCTAAACACAGATACAGCTCTTATTAAATTACTGTACTCATTCCAACCAAATAATTAAACCATTCATGAGCCCGCCACCAATATTTTTGTTGTTGAACAGTTTTTTGATCTCATATAACTTAATTTAAGGGCCTGCAATAATACGGTTTGACCAGTGTGGCGCAGTAGAGCAAGACCGTGATTCAGCTTTCCCACATGCAACGCAATTAAGAAGACACAGCGCTATGTCATAGTACAAACAAAGCCAAACCAGTAGAGTTTGGGAAAGGTTCCTGTCCAAGTAGGGGAGGAAAGAAATGAGAGTGTGGATCTTTTCGCAAAAGAAATAATAAAACATGAAATAGTTGATATACAAGTACCATTAGATGACATAGACATAGACGACATCTATACAGTGTACAAAAACATGTAGGCATGAGTATGAGGCTGAACAGGAACCCAAAGGAGGAGATGATAATTAAACATCTTAGAATAAGCCATACTGTATTAAATCTAACATTACATAGAATAGGAAGACTGGACTTCCATCCTGCTGCAATGCACAAGAAATGGTACCGGAAAATAAAGTTAGAGATGCAAAACATGACAAAACATGACAAATGAGAATTTGCTTGGGGAAACATCTGAGAAAGTTTGTAGTCTCCTAATGAATTATCTGAGAAATACTGAGAATTTAGTTTGTGTGTTTTTTTCCTGTCAATCTTCTGTCCACTCTCCAGTCCAGTAGGTGGCGGTAATGCTCCTTTAAGTTGGTTTGCCAGCCATCATTAAAAGCAAAAGAAGAAGAGTTTGGGAAAGTTTTACAAAACTACAAACAGAAAATGCTGTTGTGTGAAGGCCCCAAAACGCTTATGGCGAAGTTCTTTGTCGTTCTTCGTTTAGGGGAAAACAGAAGTTCGATATAAGCAAGCGGTGGTTAAATGTTAGTGAACAACGCGATGCTGCTGAGAGCAGGATTTAGATGGTTGTGTGATTTTCTCTCAATAACAAAATAAACACATAAACATGACAGCAGTGAGAAAACAGCAGTTAAGAAAGCATCTGATCATAGAGATGTAGCTCTATAATTGGCAATCCAGCAAATTCACATAGCATTTATTCATATAGCGCTTTATACAATCGATTACTTTAAAGTACAGAGCTTTACATAATTAAACATGAAAAAAGTGTCACTGTCATTTCAGTTGAAATTACAACTTGATTTTCTGCTTTAGAGCAGCTCTACATATATATTAAAACGTTTAGCATATGCATAACTCAACATTTTAAATGAATTACAAAAGCTGAATAATCGATCAATGCCTACTGATTAATCTGTGAAATAATCGGTGATTCGTTGATTAATCATTCTATTAAGCATTAGATTAATCGATTATCAAAATCTGTTTATGCTCAAGTTGTTCTGAGTGATTGCTAAGGAGTTTCGAGAATAATCTGTCTGGTTTCTAGGGTGTTATTAAATGGTTGCTTCTAGGTGGAGACTAAAAACAAACAAGACTTCAAAATAGTCTGTGAAATGAAACATCCTAGCAGTAATTATTTAAGTAATAAATACTAATACAAATACACTGTTGAGAGCCATTTGGATTTGGAAGGACATGAGGTTTAGTAAACAATGACAGAATTTATATTTTTGGGCTGCTATTCTTAGTAAGAATTACAACAATTTACTTATTTGAACATTTATTACTGTAAAATCATTACTGTGAGGCAGGTTTTGGCAAAAGCAGTTTCCTCACAACTTGAAAGACATGGATGGCCTAGTTGTTGCACATGGAAATTTCTTCTTGAGTGGAGAAACGGGCCAACCTTCTGCATGACAGCGAAGGTGAGGAGGGGAAAGGAACAGTCAGATCTGGGCCAATTACTAGAGAGGTCAGACGCTTGAGTCGCCCCATCACGTACACACACACACATGCACACTGACAGGCCCTTCGCAGGAGCCAAAGCCAAAAAAAATGTCCGTTCTGCTAGTTTGACAGAGTGTTAATGTCTAGCTAGAGGTGCCATCGCTGTAATATCTCATTCTGAGGGTGTGAACATCCATGTTCGGGTGAGCTAGTGGACGGATGGAGGCACTACAAGACAACGGTAGATGGTATTTACAAATTAATGTGTGTTTGAAGTGACAGGAGTGTCGGGTTACCTTAAGATGGCCACCAAACGTGTCAAAGGAGAAGAACTTGCAGGCTTCGTTGCCGTAACAGGTCGGCTCCATCTCGCCTCTGATCAAAATGTTGCGAGTCAGCAGTCCGACCTCTGCCCGCATGTCCACACCGTCCACCTCCTCTCCGATGTGAAGGTACGCTGGTTTACCTGGAGGACATACACACACATACACACAACTTCATCACACCTCAGCAATGTAATCTTTTTTAATAGGTGCGTCCCAATTTGCATACTCGTGCACTATTCTGTGCTGTTTTGTAGTGTAAATAGTGCAAGCAGAGCGTTCACACTGAAAATTACAAATAAAACAAGTCCACTTTATATACCTGGATGATGCACTTAATCAAAAAATGAAGTGTGGAATGTTGCATATAATTTGTACATAATGCCAAATTTTATATTTTTGTGTAATTTATATAATTTGAAGCAGAACAACAGTATTTTGTGTATGTGTACTAAGACAAATTTCCATAGAAAAGTATTTTTAATTGCATTTTATTGCCATCCCAAAAATGATACTAAAAAGCATAATATTTGGACATGTATCATGGTTACCATAGTTTTTACAGACATATACCATGGTAAGACCATTGAAACACCATGGTGCATGAAAGATAGATAGATAGGTTTATTGTGTCTACCAGTAGACATTCCCCCAGCCCCAGATATATCTCTCAATCAATCATTGTCTGATCTGTTTGTCTTCCTCCTCCTTCAGAAAAAGTCAGTCTCACACATAATATATGAAGTTCTCAGAGTTTCTGGACACCACAAGTTCTGCAGCCGGACTGAGATTCGGCAGCAGGCATACAGAGAAAAAGAGATTAGGAGAGAAACAATACATGCAGATATATATGAGAAAAGCCGAGAGGGAAAAATAGGCCAAATGAGAGAGAGCAAGCGAGACAATTCTTGAGTTATCATATATTTTTGTGGGAATTTCATGGCTCAAATTGGAGAAGGCGTAGAGGGACAGAGAGAAAGAGAGAGATGTCATTCCACCCTCAGACATTCTTCCTGCCTGACCCAGATACTGGGCTGAAGAGGCTCCAGGACTCAGAGCTCATCGGATAATCACAAACAGGGATGCCCAGCTCTCTCCTTTCCCACATTGTCTTCCTCCGACACGTCCCGAGAGACTGGGCCATGTTGACAAATTGCTCCTCCTAATGGATGAGATCCTCTCAACGCTCATTTATTCATTTTTAAAATGACTACAGTCACTATACGGCCAGACCTTGAGTCTGTCTAACAATCAAGGGAGACTTACAGATGTGTCTGGCACAGGAGCAGGACACGGAGAAAGAGACCCAGAGGAAAGAGAAATCACAAACCAGATCTCTTTAATTCCTCAAATGCTTCTCCTTGGCACATAGAGATCTTTGCCAAAGTCTTCTGCTTCTCAGATTTTCCTGTGTAGAAGACTTTAATAACTTCATACATTTCAGAAGAGAACTCAAAACTAAGTCTCCAACCACTTTTTGTGCAATTCTGTAACAGTCAAAGTGAAAATGCATAAAAATTGTGAAATTTGCTGTCTCCAGCCTGTTATCAAAGCTATTTACACACACACATATATATATATATATATATATATATACATATATATATATATATATATATATATATATATATATATATATATATATATAGCTTTTTTTGTATTATCCTGTATGAAAGACTTTAGGGTCCATAAAAAACGATAAAATAAAAATCAATGAATCAAGCAATATTATTATGTAATATAATTAAAAATGATTAATTATAATTTAAAAAATTATAATTATATAATTAATCATATTTAGGGTCCATAAATTTAATTAAATTAATTTTAAATACAATTTAATAATAAAAATATAACAGAGTTAACACTCCTTTAAAAATTACAGAGAAACAGTGCTTTAAAAGGAACAATATTATGAACATGGGTGCTGACCGTAGGCTAATTATGTCATGTGACACGATATTAATTTGAGTTCTCATTAAAAAGTGTTTTTGCAATATTTGAAGCATAGAATTTATGCACTATAGTTAAACATTACGATCTGCTAAACCTTCTTCCGCAAAACAAATAAAGAAAGAAAGAAATTAGTAAAATAACATAATAATAATCCTTGGATGAAAGCTGGCTAAAGTCTCCAGGTGTAGTCAAATATCAAAAGTCTGCAATCCATTTCATTATGAGCTCCAAAATGTCTAATCAAAATCCTCCCTATTCACTTAATTGAGAACTTGAGTTTCCTGAGCAGAAACTCTTTTGGGTTTCTAAAATGAAGACAGATTTCATATCCCTGACTGTTTCCATTTAAAAACAAACAGCAGTCTGCAACTGCCTAATTGTTGCACACTATTTTATTGCCTGCATGCTGATAAGATGAATGCTAATCTATTTCAATCACGCAACTCAGTGTATCCACACGCTTAGAATCACCATTAAATGAGCTGATGGCCAGCTGGCACCAAACACACAGATGACGAACGGGTCAAAGTTCAGAACAAACAGGGTTCAACAGATTGAAACTGCTTCCCGGCCAGCAGTGGGGCAAATCCAACAGATGGGTGTCTTTCCATCACCACACACACACACACACAGAGTAACCTGCAAACCCCACTGAGTCAAAATCTATGTATTAAGTATGAACCATTAGTAGTTAGTGCATTTGCTCTGACACAATGAGCTTTGGTGCTTATGCAGGCAATAGGAGTTTGAATCTGGCTCACTGCATTTTCCGGTTTATTAGACAGTGTTCTGGCCAGTTGCTAGCACTTTGCTAAACGTCGACAGATTTAAATGAGGGTCATCAGTTCAACTGAATCAGAATCATTTTAAAAGAATGATTCATTGACAGTTCAACACATGCATTCATTCAGTTCCCAAAGAGAGTGTGAACAGACGAGGTGTTTTGAAAAATGGGATGGAAAAAGGAAAGAAGTGTACAAGCACAGACCCTCATACACACACATACACATGCACACACTCGTCCTGTGACTACACATCCACACCCACACAACCAAAATACTTACATACTCCACCAAAAAACATTGACACCTAATTCACAGCCAAGCAAAAATACTCACCGCCCATCAACACCCAGCTAAATGACACATGCACACAGAGCGATGCTCCATCAACACATGATTGCCTTCACTTATGAACAAATGGAATGATCCAATCAGGGTGGGACGATGGGCGGGTTTGGGCAAGTCTGATCCTCCTAATTAAAAGAATATTCTTGGTTAAGTTTATCACATTTGTATAAACGTTTTGAGATGAAAAGTCATTTAAATTGTCCTTTTAACAGTGGGACTACTTTTGAGAAGTGAACTTGAATTAGTTATGCATTATAGAGCTAGAGTTTTGCTTCATATAAACAATAAAATAACAAAACAATTTTTATAATATTATAAAAAAAAAAAAAAAAAAAAAATATATATATATATATATATATATATATATATATATATATAATAAAATAATCTAAAATAAAATAAATATACAAAAATAAAAACAATATAATATAAAATAGCAATTAAAATAAAATAACTCATATTTTATAATGTAACATGAAACCTTTAGAACTTGCTTCAAACATTAATACTACATAATGATGTCCAGTCATAAAATAATATAAAATAAATCAAAATAGAAACTAAAATAAAAAAACTCTATATTTTATAAATACTATAATATATATAATGTTTCAGTGCTGATTGATGTGTACAATCAACAAAATTAAATTAAAATAATATTTTATAATATTAATAATAAATAATAATGAACAAAAATAAAATCATATAAAATAAAAATAATAAATATACAAAAATAATATAAAATAATAAAAAATAGCAACTAAAAACAAAACAAAACTCACATTTTTAAATGTAATAAAATATGAAACCAAAATATGAAAGGGTGTCCAGTTATATAGGAGTTTGATGTTAAAATCCTGCCAAGCCAACAATAAACTACTCTAATATGTATAAAAATGCATAAGCTATATCTTTTGGTGCTGAATGAGGTGTATAATCAACATCTCTCTTGTTCTGTCCGCCTTCTTTTTTCACTGAACGTATAGGCAATACATTCAGGCATTGTTTTCTACAAATTTGGTCTATAGAAGGCATTTCTGAAGACAGAACAATCACGCTGCCTACCTTTCTGAACAGTGTTTTGTGTTGTAAGTGCGCCTACGATGCCTTAAAACACTTCCACTGTGTGATTCGCACACTTGATACAATCGAGCTCGTTTCTAATGCCGAGCAATACGTGTTTCGACAAACAAACACGCGTGTTCGCTCAGCATGAGACAGGCATCTCCATAGACAACTGAAGAGGATTAAATGAGTTTCCTCAGGGCTGGAAAACTGTCTAATGGCTTTCATAACAGTCTTAAAGTGAGAGAGCGTCCTACACTTCCGCATCAGAGACAGAAACACGGAGAGACAAGCGCTCGCCATCAATCTCCTGTGAGAGCATCATTAGCACCGTATCAGCAACACGCATCTTTGAATTCGTCGTGATGAATACACCAGGCGCTTTGTTTTTGTGACATCTTCCCTTGTTTGCCGTCGCCCACGTGCGATGCAAACCTGCTCTAATCGAGCAGGCAGTCGAGACAAATTACGACCCCGGCGGATAATGAATGCGCGACCTCTGCTTCGTCAGAGGTCTCGGTGCGCAAACACGTGTGCATGCACACATCCAGGCCTTGATTCTCAAGCAGACATGCATTCGGTGCCATTAAGGTCTTAATTATGGCCTCTATTGAGAAATTACCCAGTAAACACACACATTCACTGTCACACACACACCGAACAGCCAGGGGTTGCTGGCAGAAGGACCTACGTGAGCAGACTTTCAATACGGTTCCAGTTGTGTCCATCTTTAATTAGTGTGTGTGTGTGTGTGTGCGTGCGTGTGTGTCACAGTGACGTGCACACAAGCTGAGCAGACCTTGACCTGTAATCTTAGTAACATCGTGTATATATATATATATATATATATATATATATAGAGTAACACCTCATTATCTTTAATTCAGTTATGGAACGAACTGTATCCGAGGTGAGATGTTAATTCCCATTCGACAGACACTGGTTGCACACACACACACACACACACACACACACACACACACACACAAAAAAAAAACAGTAAACTTACACTGAAGAAGGAAGCTGAGCCATAGATTCCAGAATATTATTCTTTGCTCACATTGCACAGAAATTGTTCAAATTACTCATATCCAGTCTTAAGGACTAACTGTCATTTTGTAAGCGATTATTTCATATCTGTTTTTTCAATATCTGGTATGTCTTTGTTAGTTAAGTTACTTATATGTGACTAAAGTAATGTAATGACAATAAAAATGTACAATACTATTTAAAAATTTGGGGTTAGAAAGAAAGAAATTACATATTTTATTCAGCAAGGATGCATTCATGTATCAAATGTGACTGCTGAAGCTGTGTTTTAATGTTATGAAAGATTCCTATGAAAATAAATGTTGTTCTTTTGAACTTTGTTATTCATCAAAAAATCCTGAAAAAAATGGATCAAGATTTTCACAAACATATGAAGCATCACAACTGTTTTCAGTGTTGATACTAAGAAGAAATATTATTTTCAAAATAGCAATCAAGCGTTTTAGACTATGCAAATCAGCATATTAGAATATTAGAATGATTTCTGAAGGATTATGTGTATGTGTGTTTGTGTTTGGTGTGTGTATGTATGTATACACACACACACACACACACACACACACACACAAAATATAATTGTATATACAATAATATACAACATACAATATTGTGTATCTTGTATATACAATATTAAAAAAATATTAAAATGGAAATCTGTCATAGTTATAATTAATAAATGGGCTTATATACAATGCAAATATATAATATATTATTTGAGCTGCAAATCAGTATATTAGAATGACTTCTGAAAGATCATGTGACACTGAAGACTGGAGTAATAATGCTGAAAATACAGCTTTGCATCACAGGAATAAATTATATGTATGTGTATATATACACATAAATATTATGCTGTTGTTTTAATGCCTAAAAATTAAAGCAACAGCATAATATTGCATGCTATAAATGGCGAGCATCACTAATTTTTCATTCACTCTCTTTTCTTTTATTGTTGATGCTTGTCTATATAGATCCAATGGCACTAGACATGTCAAGATGGCAGGTTTGATTATCAAAGAATGCATGTACTGATAAAATGCACTAAGTCACTTTAGATAAAAGCATCAGCCAAATGCATTCATGTATACATCTATTCAATGTGTGCCTTCTCATCTGACAGATGTTTACTCAAATATGACAATTAAAATATAAGACGGTTTCCAGATGATGCAAGTCTCTATGCATTATAGACAACTTTGCATGACGCAGCTAAAGACCTTCCTAACATAAATATATTCCCATTACACAGCCATGCATGTTGCATTATGACTTGGCAATGAAACAACAAATGTCAGCATTTCCAAAATGCAATGCACTCAGCTAAATGTCATGGTTTAGACAATGTGATAAATACAGTCGTCCAAGTGAATCAGCGACGTTTACCTGCACAAACCCCCCAGAGCAACTTGTGCAATGACAGGAATAGATATTATTGGGGTTTAATAAACAGCAGCTTTGTCTGGTAGCATGAGTCACTCTGCTGAAGGAGCGAGGAACTGACTTGACTTGGCTCTTAAAATAGATCCATCCTGTCTGCTGAACGGAGAGCTGTCACAAAAAATTATGAGGAGGCTTGAGATGAGGAATCAACAATGGAACAGCTGGAAATGCTTTTAATGATGTTGAAACAGTTGTTTTGGAGAGAGACAGAAAGCGAGAGATGAAAAGACAGATGAGAGGCTAAAAGAGACAGATACAAAAAAAAAGTGTGAAGTTGGGAAAACAACAACAAAGTCTAAGCAACTACCACAGAACGAGAGTTTTCCTGCACACACGAGCACATTTCTCAGCAAAACCTGCTCCCATTAGGTGGCATGTTCATATGATGGACAGTTTTTCAGATTCAATCATTCATTTGTAAAGAATCAAACTGGCTCTGCATGTCCAGGTGGTACAGACAGTCATTTTTGGCAGCATTGTGCTGGTTGCTATAGTAATGAAGTAGGTGCCAGGTGACACCAAGTGATGTTGTACAACAACTGAGATCAGCAAACTGGCAGTACACACAGAAAACTGTCACACAATACATGACGACATTCAATAACTAGCCTTTTACTTTTCCAGATGAAAATGTGAGTGATGCTTTTCTGTGCAAAACAAAAGGCATCTTTGGTGGCTGTCAACATAATGAAATAAAGTAGTAACACTGATTACACGTATATTAGCATTTAAAGGGAGGGTCTAATGCTACAGGTACAGTACTTCATGCATATTCTGAGTTATTTACACTGTTAAAGAGTTGGATTCTCATGCTAAAGCTGGCCAAAGTTTCAAAAAATCATTTGGACGTATGACAGAGCATTTCTGTGCCAAATACACTCCTTCCAGTTTCGTAAAGTTTTTTTCGAGCATGGCTCTTCATGACGACATGAAGGGTGGAAAAATCCCCTTAAATAATAGTAGACATAATAATAATAATAATAAATAATGATAATTAAAGAAAAAAAATATTGAACTAATATCACAAAAGCACAAATATACCTATATTGGTTCCATATAGGCTACATCTTCATGTTAATCGAGTTTGGGCTGTTTCTAGGATTTTGTCAAAAATCCCCCACCGTGGCTCCGCCCCCCAGCACCCCCCAGATAAAATATGTTCCTGCGGCTATGCAACGAAGTAACTCACTGTTGTGGAAACAAACTAGCTAGTCACAACTGTTTCCCAAAAATGGTCGTATCTCCATCGATTGAATCACATTAGTTCAACAACATAGAGCCCGTGTCAATGGCATCACACGCATGTGGTTGAGGAATAACTTCTGCCATGTAACTGATTAGAGATCTCTAAGATGCTGCTGTATTGACAATGGCAGCAGATGACTAATTTAATATTTTTTGTTCCCTGTCGTTTTGCTTTTTTTGATGACTGATTTATTGCGGGTTCCCACTTACGTCATCTTCCGGGGTTCCCTTAGGTATTTATGCACATGTGCACTGTTCAAAACGGTGCTTATCGAGGACGCGCAAAAACACACAGATTAAAATGCATTTATATTAAGATAGAATGGAATATATAGATTGTACTGCATGTTAGCTGGCTTATTGTGTCCAAGAGCATATTTATTTAAGCCCATATGTCTTACTAACAAGATGCTTCTATGCTTCTAACCACAGGTCGAGAGCTGTAGTTCCAACCACGTAAGTTTGTGGCGCTGTTTGCGAATGTTCGTTTGAACTATGGTTTCGGGAACTATGTTGGTGATGAAGGAACTTGTATTTCACAATATTACTATTTTTACTGTATTTTCAGTCAAATAAATGCAGCCTTGTTAAGCATAAGAGTCTTCTTACCGACCCAAAACCTTTTAACAGTACAAGCACATTTTTTTATCTATTTTTTAAAAACATTTTTATTTAACTTATTTTTTATTTTTAATATGCAAAAATCTGATTTCAAATCACACACATTTGTTAATATCAGGTTTTGTTGTTTTTTTTGCTATAAATGGCAAGCATCACTTATTTTCTTCAGAATTTTGTTCTTTATGTTTTTCTATGTATAGATACATATGCATTCATTCCTGTAGCTCAAATGGCATTAGAAACATCAAGGTTGCAGGTTTGATTACCAAAGAATGCATGTACTGATAAAATGCACAGCTTGAACACACTACACTGTAAGTCACTTTAGATTAAAAGGAACGAATGAATGAATGAATGAATGAATGAATACATAATAATTTTTTTGTTTGGATAAATTGGGTGGAAATCTGCCATACCTATAATTTATAAATGGGCTTATATAAAATGCATATATATATATACACACACACACACACACACACACACACACACACACACACACACACACACACACACACACACACACACATTATTAGGAATAAAAACAATGTAATAAGGTCAATGAATTGGATGGAGATCTACCATAGCTATAATTTTTTTAATTGGCTTCTATAAAATGCAAATATATAATACATAAAAAATAAAAATATTATAAGGAATAAACAAAACCTAAAGCAGTGAATAATCGGATAGAGATCTGTCATAGTTAAAATTTAGCAATTTATATAGTCAACTTTGACAATATAAACTGGTAAAATAAGGTAAACAAGGCATTAGTGAAAGTTATTCTTGTAATGATGGAAACAAATGTTTTTCAAATGTAAGTGGATGAACTAGTTTTAGCTTCAGTGATTCAATTCGATTTAATTCAACTTTGAGCTGTAATTCTTTGATGACTTTGACAACTCTTGGCATATAAAATAGCTGAACTATCTTACACTATCACACATAGATTTTTTTTTTTAATTAGATTGCTTGAACTACAATTATGTGTCCTCTTTTAAGTATTTAGTTCCTTTGATATGCAAAAGATGCAAAGAAAGACATAAAGCCCTAGCCTTTGTTTCCAGAGGTTCTGTGTTTGATTGTAATGGAAAGCTGGATTAATTATTCAGAACATTAAAAACATACATTTAACAAGCCACACACAGTCTACTCCAACAGAAAGAAAACATGAAGGAGCTTTAGAAATAAAGAGACAGTGTCTGAAAAGAGGAACCGTCTTACTATTACTTGACAGGAGCAATTACACTGATGTCCCGCAAAGTAATGTATGGAAAGAGGAAAAGGCTCTTTGGAAAATCCTCAATGAAAAAGCAAAATATTAAAGCCAAACTGCTTATTAAATATGAGCAATGCTTGGCAATGACATGCAAAGTAACCGAGCTGGCTAATTCCTCATTGCATGTGGTGGATTTGGACTGACTGTGTTTGAAACAACATGCTTTTCATACCACATAGGCTTCTACTATATATTTTGTTTAATATAGTAGGCTATTTGGGGATTAAAGAATTTTTCTCTGCATAATATCACACATGAAATGTCCCTATTATCTGAGAAGTACTACTGGAAATAGGTGTTATGAGAAATCACACCCTTCCTAGGCTCTCTAAACAGCAAAAAGAACCTGAGCGCAAACTGTGCATCTTATCCAATAAGAAAACACTGCTGACTAGCTGATATGTTTAGAAAAGAACGCTTTGGAATGTTTTGGAAAAATGTCGAAGCTATTGGGAGGTGTTCTAACTGCTACAAATGATGCGTTCTATTCAAAGTCTGTGAAATATTATGTGGAATATTCCGGTCTCATATTCCAATAACAAAGACGTTCCATTGCTCAACTCTTGTATTAAGAAACAAATTGGAATATAGCATTTGCTTTAGAGATGTTTGGATATCAACAACATAGTCCCTTGACGTTGTATTACAGGAACATTCTAAATTAGAATCTTTTTAGTAACCATGGCGATTTCAGTTAAAATGCCATTTAGAACACTGAACTTCTCAGATCTTAAAGGTCCCCAGAAATGCTTTGAAACACGCAGCATTATATTCTATGTGTTGACGTCATTTTAACTGAAACAGGAAGACAGGGCGGGACATATCAAGCAGCCCCACCCCTTTTTAAAATAGCAAATAACGTTTGTTTATATCACAGCTTGGTATAAGTCACTCAGAGCCGTTGAGCTCCGTAAAGCCACATTTGACAGGGTATGACAGCCACAATCTCATCCATATTGTTATAAAATATAGCATTCTGTGTAGAATTCAAATAGGTCTGATACGTTTTGTGGTCTGCGCCGACTCGTGCATGTGATCTGCTCCGTGCTATAGTGTCTCTGGACCGGAGAAGAGTGTGTGTGGTTAGCGTGACACAGCGCAAAACCAGACTTCTTTTTTTCCTCAATGGAAATCATATTTACACTGTCTGAATCGTTCCCTGTCCCCTATATAGTGCACTACGTGCCATTCACCGTACAGAAAATATTAATTCTGTGAACAAGTGACCTATTTCAGCCGCAGCTTCAGCATCTATTTATAGTGTGAGGGCGGGTGCTTCGAATTCTAGAGCATTTGATTGGACAGAAAGTCTGATGAGAAGATGAAATACGATGTGACGTTAAAAAAGTGACGAACTGCAAGCTTTGAATGCTTATATCTTCTAAATGTGAATTTTGTCACTGTTTTGGAGTACACTGGCATACAGATAACCTTAAGACTAACATATTAATACTAACACCCAAAAAACTTCAATTTTGATTTCACTGGACCTTTAAGTCTGAAGATAGCATGCTTCTGTAATATGGCCTTTCACAACCACATTGCAAAGGATCAACAATGCAGCTGACATTTGTTTTGCAGGTGTAAAAGTGATTTACTGTGTGGTTAATGTGGAAATGATTACACGGATGAATTTTATTTGATTAACCCTCATGTTCTGTTCTAGTCGTTTTGACTTTGCGAGGATTTTCTTTTTCCTGGAAATGCTAGTAGTTCATATTATCGCATTGGACTTACTGACTTTTTAAAAACTTTTGTGCCTTTGTTACACTTCTAGTGTTGCTTATGAAAAATGGCTTGCCTACAAAAAAATTGCTTCTAAATCTCTCATTATGCGATATTATTACCAAATACTGGTTTCGATCTTTTTGTCACATTGTTTTCTTTCAATTAGCAAAGGTTTTTATTTCTTTGTGGAACTGAGTGATTGTAGTCCTCATTGATCTGAGGTTATGCCAGTGGCGCCTACAGAAATTTTTCATAGGGGTGGCCAGATGGGGCCACTTAAAATCTTGGGGTGGCACACCAAATCTATAAACCTTAATTTCAGAATTTTATTCTACTGTTGTAGTAAACTGTCTGAGCGCGCAACAGCGGCATGGACGGAGGGGCGGGGGAGAGGGCTGGCTACTGTGTGCGATCGAAGGTCTAGAGCGGCTTGCCTGCCTGGCTGTGCATTAGGGATGAAATGCATAACTGATGCTACTAAAATTTATACTGGCCAGTGGGGTGGCCAGGAGTCGGCCAGGGGTGGCCGTGGGTTATGCACCTCAGTTTTTCAGTGAACATTGCCAAAACTATCCACAAATAATGCTCTTTTCACTCAGAAACCGAGGTGCAAAAGCTCATAGCAATGAGGACTGACTAATCTGTTCCAAAAAGAAACACAAAACCTGTGCTAATTGAAAGAAGACGTGTTGACAATTCAAGACTTGGTGATAATTTAGCATAATGAGAGATTTACAAGGAAAAAGGCTGGCCATTTTTTACAGGGAACACCAATTTAGGTAAACGATTTTTAGCACAGCACAAGAGTTAAAGGTGATTTTTTTTTTTTTTGCTGTTAAAATATATCCATTATGGCCCTTTTCTGAGTTGAATAAAACATAACAGTCCAGCGGAAGTTATCAAAATGGAAAATGTCGCTAACAGCGTCATTAAACGATTACAGACAATGTGGAAACTTCACACACACTTTGTACAGACATCTGTAATGACTTTCAGTGCAAAACATTATAAGTGAATCTAGATTCTGTCTGGTTTAATTTTCTGTCTGGCATGCATCAGTAAAAAACACTGGAGAGAAAAAAAAGCAGATTGTTTGAGGTAGAGATGTGGACTGGATTGATGGGATCTGTCAGCAGTCCTGAGTCACTGCACAAATAATAAGGGCAAACTGTTAAAAGAATGCAAAAGTACATTGTGTCCTTTCTGTGCGCAGTACAGTTGCGTGTGTTTAGTACGAGCAGGTAATTGGAGACTGTTCACAACATCTTCAGAGAGAGCAATTATCTGTGAGATTTGAAAGTTGACAGCAGACGTGCTTGTTTTGCATAATTATTTATCAGAAACATGATGAATTCAAATCCTACTGCTTGTAGTAATACAATGCAGCAAAAAATTATTAATCCTTTTTGTCTCGTTGTCCAGTAAAAATATTTAAACTTTTAAAACATAATTTAAACTGACTTATTTTTAGAGAACATATCCTGAATGACCATATCCTTTATTTTTCCTACCTTATTTCCAGAAGCAAAAGTTTAGTAGATAATAAAAATTGAATCTTGAATTTATCTTGAATTATGTTAATGTTTCTTAACCCATGGCATTTTTTCACGTTTAAAGGCACAGTTCATCCAAAAATGAAAATGTGCTCACCCTCAGGCCATCCAAAATGTAGATGAGTTTGTTTCTTCATCAAGATGTAAAAGAGTTTCTTCATCGGAACAGATTTGGAGAAATTTAGCATTACATTACTTGCTCACCAATGGATCCTCTGCATTGAATGGGTGCCGTCAGAATGGGAAACATGCAGACTTTGGCTTATCGGGATGTTAATTGATGGACTGGAGCGTTGTGGTTTACTTGTGGATTATTATGAGGTTTTTATCAGCTGTTTGGACTCTTATTCTGACGGCACCCATTCACTGCAGAGGATACATTGGTGAGCAAGTGATGTGAAGTTAAATTTCTCCAAATCTGTTCCAATGAAGAAACTCTTTTACATCTTGGATGGCCTGAGAGTGAGTAAATGTTCAGCAAATTTTCATTACTTTAAAGTATAAACTATAAAAAACAAAATAATAGACAAAACACATATATACATTTGATCCAAAAACTAGATCAAAGACAACATCCTTATCATAGAAATGAGATAAATGTTGATAATAGATATATTTAATTTAAAACCTAATTACAAAAAAAACGATTCTCTCACTATACATTTCCATTTCACTGAGAAGTCTAAAAACGCAGCAAATGCATGCACAAGACTGCAAATACAGCCGCTTCATGTCAACATGCTTCATTTAAATCCCTTATGAAATCCATACCTGCCTTAATTCAACCCAACAGCTGCATCAGCAAACAGAAATGTGTCCTTTATGTGCATGGAATGCACTCATTCAGATTTAAATAAGCCACTCTTTATCCAGTGATACGCCATTTGCAAATATCTGACTGAAAGCAGCGAGTTTAAAGAGATTTGTAGAACGTCTTGTCTAAGTTTGTCCACTATTGCTGGGTGGATTCAAATTTCTACAGACCTCACAATGAGCAGCGTGTACTTTTCAAAACAGAGGATTTTACCATGGTAGATATGAATTAGTCAATGTATGCATGCATATGGATGTAATATTTATAATAGGTCTATCACAATAAAAAACGGCTCTTTTTTCTTTGGCCTAAAACAAAGGCATTTTCTGGGAAATCTGGTTGAAGACAGACTTTTAATGCAGCATAACATCACATCAAATGATGTAAAAATGAACTTTAGATATCACTTGCAAATAAGTAATTACTACAATGGGAATTTTTTTTTATAGAAATGCAATCATAGTTAGAAAAAACAGAAAACTGGACATTTATAAACATTTTAACAACCACAAATTAACCAGATTTAGGCATTTGGACATGTCTTAATGCCTTCAAATAACCTAAAAACATGCTTCTTATGGACTTATCTAAATGAATTGGTTTTATTTCATTTAAATATATTACTTAAGATATTCAGAATAAAATAGTCATTTTTAAGGGTCTACAACCATCGTTCAGTTTTACAGTGTACCTGAGAAGCAGCATTTTAAGCCATTGTTTCAAACCAGTAAATAGTGCTTCAATACCAGCAGTGAGTGCGCCAAAGGTGACTGTGTCAGGGGAAAAACTCCCTAGTTGGCAGGTTTGATGAGCAAGAAACCTTAGGAGGAACCAAGACTCTGCTTCAGAAAGTTTATCCTGCAGTCACCGATACTCTGCACATATCTCTGTCTTCGCCACAATAAACCAGCTGAAAATCAATGTCAATATTGTGCCGAGAACTATTTAATCTTCCTTGGCACTGATAGTTTTTCAAAACAGCGCCGGTAGAAAGCATCCACCGATTTCTCATTCTGCTGAGCTGCAAAGTCATATTAAGTTGCATCCAAATGGGATTTCTGGAGAATTCCTGCAGAAATCTCTGCGATGTTAAAATTAGATAAGAGTTAAGGCTGCACAATTAATCAAAATAAAACTGAAATCGTTATGTTGCTTAGTGTGATTATTAAAGGTTGCGATTAAATTAATGTTTTAGAGTCAGTTGCATCCTGTGGTTTTCAGAGTTGCATTTCATTTAAAAATCATAAAAATAATTTATACTAGCTGAAGTTTTGAGAGATTAGGCCAAGCTAAATAAGTAAAGCAGAGCATCTCAACTGGATCTGCTAACCGTAACCAAACCCAACAACTTACAAAAACAAACATCCTTAGATCAATGCATTATGCATTATGCACACCTGTCTTCCTTTATCATCCAATCCATATTCAATTGTTGTCAACTGCTGCATAGTAAACATCAATTTGTTTGCAATTCTAAAGTCTATATATAACAAGCAGATCGTTCTTGACCTCACAAAGAAAAACAAGCAGCTTGTGGAACTTCGAAATGTTATTAGGAGGAAAAAAAAAAGAAAAAAAAAGCTAGAGAATGTGATTGCTATCGTTTTGGCTCTTCCTTTGAGCACTACGATGCTCGTTGTAGCAAAATGGAAAAAATGGCAGAAAGCCCAGAAACATCTAAGATCAGACCATCCTACCAAATTGAGCAACTGAACAAGAGGAGCAATTGTTAAAGAAATGAACAAGACAGCAGCTACAACCCTGACAGAAGTGCATAGCATATTGGATGAAATGAGAGAAACTATCCCGACATCACCCATCGTTCCAACACTTTAAAAGAGATTCTCATCGAGAGCGGCTGGAGAGAAGTGACTTCTGGGAGAGGCTAACATTAAATCAAACCTGAAGTTGCGACACGACTTCTGAGAAAAACCGGCAATCTTTTGCAGTCTGATGGCACTAACTCTGAGCATTCTGGTCTGAAAGTGAAGTACTGTATTCAGTGCAACGCAAACCGCCCACGAAACACCATTCTGAACCAACCAGCATCATGGTCAACAACCAGAGACAAAATCATCCTCCAGCAGCACAATGACCTCAAGCAAAGCAAAAACTATGGCTTTGCTTCAAAACATATACTGGAGCTGAATCGCTGCTTACTGCCCACGGTTACAAGCTAAAGCTGTCATACTCTGAGAAATATAAACAGTTTTTCATTTTTTGGGATTTTTTTTTTTTTTTTTAAAGAAAGTATGCTTTTATTCAGCAAGACTGCATTAAATTAATTTAAAGTGACAGTAAAGACATTTATAAATGTTACAAAAAATCTTTTTCTGAACTTTCTATTAAGTAAATCATCCTGAAAAAATGGATCACAGTTTCCACAAAAATATGAAACGGCACTATTGATTTCAACAATTGCTAATAATAATTCTTGATCAGCAAATCAGCATATTAGAATGATTTCTGAAGGATCGTGTGACACTAATGATGCTGAAAATTCAGCTTTGATCGCAGGAATTGAATGAAAAATGTTTTATTCTCCTTTTCAAT
Source organism: Acrossocheilus fasciatus (assembly GCA_036784905.1). Lineage (NCBI taxonomy): Eukaryota > Metazoa > Chordata > Actinopteri > Cypriniformes > Cyprinidae > Acrossocheilus > Acrossocheilus fasciatus. Next base: position 6,866,195 of record CM071944.1, on the reverse strand, counting down.
CATTTGCCCACCATTATGTTTTTTTATTCTAAATATTAAAGAAATATTCCAGGTTCAATACAAGGTCAATAAACAACATTTGTGCAACAATCTTTATTAAAATAATTTAGGCAAAAGGACGCAATTTTCCTCTCTTTTTTTGCATTATTACAGCAACTAAGTTGCAAAATTGGATACAACTGTGTAGATGGTATTTTTCACACAAAATTCATGTGAACAAGCAAATTGTTTACTTTTTTAAATACAACCTAAACCAGAAAAATCAAAGGGTCAGATTTACTTACAGCTTGCGCCTACGCAAACGCTCGTTTGCCATTAAAAACTACTGTCAGGATTTACTAAAAACATGCAGTGAAAAATTACAAATGAAAAGTGTGAGCAGTTATTTTTGAGGCTGACCTTATTGCATATGCATTTGTAGAAGTTTCCCTTTCAGACACAAAATTCATGGGAGGAGAGTGTTTAATGCAAGGTGTTTCACTAAGGTCCGCCGTAGTCAATTTACTGGTATTTATGCCATTATTTAACACCCAAGAAAAGCATATCTTAACCCATTTTGTGCCTGTGTTGCTAGTAGACTATGCTCACCTGATTATCATTGGCTCTGCTTGTTTACGTCTTTCTGAGCCTAAATGGTAACCAACATTGTTCCGATTGAGCATCACTTGTATTGAACCCAGAATATTGCTGTAAAAACAGATTTCAAATTTTCATTTTTCAATGAGATTTTTTTTTATTCTCATTGCAGTGCATTCTGGAATTTTTGTTTCCAAAAACAATCCACAAAAAATCACCAAAAAGAAGGTACCAAATAGTGCATATGAAGCATGTCTATGATGCATTAAAATGCTGTCTATGTAGGCGGCTCAAGAGATTTTGAAACAGAGCCTATTAAATAGCTTGACAAACGGTTAGTATTCTGGAAAGGCCCAGCTAGACTTCACAGGCTTCAATCCAATTGAATCGGTGGTATGACTTGCTGAAATTGCAGTCCACTGATGCGCTACATCTAATTTGGAGAAAATTATTTTAGCATTAAAATCAGGAGGTGTAGAAGGAAAAAAATTCAATGGAATTCAACAGAGGAAGTGCTTTCCGCAGGCTCTGAACGTCAGCCATTGTTGAGTAAAATTCTCGAATATAATTAAACCAAAGGAAGATAAACACAGGTCAGCTTTAAACATCAGAATGAAAATTCGCATACACACACACACACACACACACACACACACACTTCAGCCTCAAAGTTCTCCAGAACAGTCATCTTCACTTTTGAGAGCGATGTGCTTTCCTGAATCTGATGTAAGACATTCCAAACCCCCGGAGAACGAGGATGAAGGGATTTTTACAAGGCGTTTATTTGAAATTCGAACACTTTTGTGCCTGTGAGGAAGCATTTTTTTTTCTAACTGCTGGAACTCGACATTTTCTCTGATGCAAAATTTCATCTAATGCCTCCAATCACCTAGTTTCTGTAAATTGCCATGATGAAATCCTGTTGACAGCACTGAAGTGTCACAGACAAAGACGGCAATCAGCTAGCTGTTATTTCAGCCGCACTTCACACTCCAACCTCCCTGTTTCTGTGTATTTCTGTAAGTGCTGAGTAAGACTAATCCACAACGTGTAAAATTATTTTGTGTAGGTACTTGTAATTATTAGTGGTGCTTGCTAATGCAAATTTTACTCATTAAAATAAGTAAATAATTTGTAACTATGCATTATAAAATACGCAAAAAAATTAAGTTTGCTCACTACATAGAATTTGTTAACAAAACATGTTTTTTGAACAGGGTGTCTATACACAAATGTACTACCTAGATGAACTGAAGTGGGTAGTGGTCGAGCAAATTTTTATTTATTTATTTTTTTTCTTCTGATACTATCACACTATTTAATTTAAAGATATTAAAAGCACATACATAACTCCTAAAATGTAATTTATATTTATTCTACATATTTATATATTCACACAATAATTTGAAAATCGATTTATTAAAATTTATTCACTCATGAAAACTGATTCATTAAAAAAATCTGGAAAATGAACCATTTATTTTTTTATCTCACAATTTTGACTTTTTCTCAGAATTCTAATTATTTTTCTTGCAATTGCGAGGTCAACGCTCACAAATGTATTGACTTTTCTTCTTAGAAATGCGAGTTTATGACGTAATTCACATCTCATAATTCCAAATTAATATATCACAATTGTGAGGGAAAAAGTAAGAATTATCAAAAAAGTCAAACTTACCTTTTTATTATTATCATTTTTTATGCTGTGGTGGAAACAAGCTTCCATAAACAGAAATCAAACTTTTCAGTACGTTTACTAATAATTTATTATCAGAATAGTAAATGAATGCAGAGATTGGGAACTCAATGCACTCAGATGCTGGTGTTCTCAGAACTGTCAAAATAAAAGTCCCGCTTCCAACACATTGGCCAAATAAAAAAACTTATCGGCCGATGCCGATAATTCAAAAATCCCAAATGTCAACCGATATATTGGCCTTGGCAATATATCATCCGACCACTAAATGCGAGTGTCACATTAGATGCAGTACACAGACGACCTAAGCTTCATCACTGCTTTGCACCTTTAGTGAGGAGATTCAGAGCTATAACTGACCTTCCACCTTGATCTGGTTCCTCGTGCAGGAAGGACAAGGCAAGATGCTGAACTCCTCAGCCTGGTGCATGGAGTAATCTGTGCTGGCCACCACGATCCTGTCGCCGAATGTCCAACCCTGAGGTTCGTCCGCGAGCTCCAGAATAGTGCAGTTTGACAAGGTGTCTATGGAGATGGAGGCCTGAGGACGCACTGTTGAAGGACACAACGCACACCTATTTAGCATGCACATATGGTCAATAACTGTCATGCCCTATATAAAGATTTATATGCATTGTTAGCCTAATCTGATCTGAGAGCCATTAAAGATGCATGAAACACATGCATGAGCTGCATTTAATCTCATATTGTATTTTATACATGACCAGTCAAAAGCTGACAGAAACGTTTCTCCTGAGCCAAGATCTTACGATCTCGTTTGTAATTAAATGATTGATAGATGATCCCCTAAAACCAATTTTACTCATAAATCAAATTCAGAAAGATACATTTATTAAAGTAAAGTCACTGTGAGACACAAGGTTACATGATGACACAGCCGTATTTTACATGCCAACGTTAATGAGAACATTATTCTTACATTTATGCATTTGGCAGGTGCTTTTATCCAAAGCATCTTGCAGTTCATTCAAGCAATACTTTTCATATGTTTCTTAGGAATCAAACTCATGTTCTTAGAGTTGCTAGGGCATCGTTTATGTATTTTTAGCCCCTAAAAGAGGAACTGAACACATTAAATCTGAAGTAATGCATTTTGAAAGTATGATTAATCATATTTTTTATCATGCATTCCTTGTTATGCATGAGAAAATACATAAAATAAGTTCACATAATGGCCACAATCTGTCATAATGTGACAAGAATTTTTCAAAATGTCTTTCAAAGCAAAAACAACCAGATGAAGAATTTAGTTGTAATCAGCCGGAGAAACTTTCAAGCTACGTGGCAGCATGTTAGCAATTACACGAATGGCATATTATCAACTAGCCTGGGCTGAATTTTCAGACAGACAGTGGTTTGGATTAACACAAACCAATTTCAACCAATAAACAAGATGTTCCGATCCATTTTGGGAGAATAAAACCCTGAAACATGTGAGTGAAGAATCCAGTTCTCTGGGAATTTCAGTGACCTCTGAGTTCTGTTAAAATCATTGACAGAAGGAGCGCTAAAATGTGTCACTTATGGCATGTGGACCTGCAATCTTTGTGAGCAGTTTAACTTGATTGACAATAAAGTGTCAGTTTTGGTGCACTCATGCACTCCGGATTATGTTTAGCGGAATAAAAATCAATGTGGAAAGTAGAGCTAGAAGTATATTTCTGAAGCGTTCTCATCCATTTTTGTCTAAATATAGGCTGCAAAGTGCACACTTTATTCGACAAGTGGAAGAGGCCAAGTTTGTAAACAGCTGACATTTAGCAGAAATTGTCCGAGTGGCCTGACACACGCTGTTGAAGTGGAACTCATCACAAATCACTTCTAAAGGATATTTTTTTACCATTTCTCCTTACTTTTGACAGAAATTACTTCTGAAATTCAACATCTATGTTTTAAAGCAAATATCAAATGTCATGCACAAACCATATAATTCACGTAATCTAATGTGTTTATAAGCTAAAACAGGACATTTATGAAAATGAAAGATAGGACGGGACATGCCAGGACAGGACTTTATCAATCAAAAAGGAAAGAAATACCAAAAATAAGAATAATTTTAGAAAATCTTATGCCAAAAATACAATAAAATAAAATAAGTGCCCAAACCTAAATTAAGGATCAAAGGCACAGAAATAATGCATCTTTTATGAATGTATAAATATAAAAGATTTCCACAGATGTCATATCACTGCTTGCAGCTGCAGTGGTGCGAAAGTTGCTAATGAGTGATGAAAGTCTCAAGTACAAGCAACTGTCAAGCATGGATGTAGATAATGTTTTATTTTATGAATTTATTAACTTTTGCGATCTGATTCATTTGATTTGATCTGTACGGGGCTATTTTTTTCATCCATCCTACCCACATTTTTGGTTTATCCAATGACGGGGGTGGCACAATGCAGCACAGGGAGCTGCATGGAAAAAGATAAGCTCTAAGACAATTCGTTTTTAATGACAGAGACGAACAGAGAGTGGGTTCAAAAACTGCCCCAAATTTGTGGCACACGTCCCCACGCCGTCCCAGAGGCCACTGCCGCCTTAAACAACCGTCTGTCTGCTCAAAGATCAAAGCTTCACTAATAATTTATGAAGACACATATTATGGCTGTTAAACAGAATAAAACAGATGGGAAATATATATTGATCAAATTACTGCAGCCTTGGTGAGCATTAAAGACCTCTTTCAAAATCATAAAACAAATAAATAAATAAATCTTACCGACCCCAAACTTTTGAACAGTAGTGTAATGCCTACAACAGGGTTATTATAGTTAATATAATAACTAAAACTGCAAAAACTGAGACTGAAAACAAAAAAAACAACTAAAACCATAAAAAACAACAAACAAAACAAAACAAAAATGACTAAAAGTAATATGGAAATAAAAATGTATGCAAACTACTATACGTATAAAAACTGAACTATAACAAAACAGAAAAAAAAACATTTAAATGAAAATGAAAACAGAAAATATAAAAATAAAAACTGATTCAAAATAGTAAAATACTAAAAATAATTGAAATACAGTTAAAATATATATTGTAAATAACTCACTGATACTCAAATAACCTGGTGTACAAAAGGAAGCCAAAACTGGAAAAGAATGTGATTTATTTAAGAATACACAATATATAGGGTAATATTATCATTTTTATTATTATTTGTCTGATTAGGATTAGGTGCTGCTATCACTGTGCTGCTAATTATAAGGTTGTAACGCCTAATTTTACTTATAGTATGGGAAATATATAATTGTTTGGTCAAATACAACTGCATTTCCAAACGTTAGCAGCCGTGCCATTTGACCCCATGCATACAGAGATATGCATACTGCTGCTATTCGCTTTCACTGAATGCAAAAGAGCAGCTTGAGGTACATTATACCTAAAATCTCCAATTGTGTTCTCTGGAACAGAGTTATAGAGGTTTGGAGTGACATGAGTAACTGATAGAAAAGAGTTTCTCTGGAAGCCAAAAGCAGACTGCTTGAAACATACCGAGTTTGCCGCACAGGAAACGCACGCGGTAGTTGTGGCAAATCCCATCCACCTGCTCTTTGTTGAGGCATACAAAGCCATAGTTTCTGTCAAACTTGGAGAAGACTTCTCCTGTCATGTTGGCAGGGATGCCGTCAAAAGTTTCAGCCTGAAGGCAAAGGAAGACATTTTTCAATACAGTGAAATAGTCATTCTCTCACATACACTACCGTTTAAAAGTATGGGTCAGTATGATTTAGTTTTTTTTAAAGAATTTAATTATTTTATTTGTCAAGGAAGCATTAAAATTATTAAAAGTGACAAGACCTTTATAATGTTACAAAAGATTTCAATTTCAAATGAATGCTGTTCGTTAAAGAATCCTGAAGAATCCGTTCCACAAAAATATGAAGCAATACAATAGTTTCAACATTGCTAAAAATAAGAAATGTTTCTTGAGCAGCAAATCAGCATATTAGAATGATTTCTGAAGGATCATGTGACATTGAAGACTGGAGTAATGATGCTGAAAATTCAGCTTTGATCATATGATACATTTTAAAATATATTCAAATAGAAAACACTTATTTAAATTGTAATAATATTTCAGAATTTTACTGTTTTTACTGTATTTTTGATCAAATAAATGCAGCCTTGGTGAGCAAAAGAGGCTTAAAATGAAAACATTAAAATTACCCCAAACTTTTGAAAAGTAGCATAATGGATGTGATTTAAGTATGCACACTATATAGCATTTTTAAATTATTATTTGACTGGTTAGTCAATGTTAGAAATGTTTAAACCATGTATTCTATTTCATTGTTTCTGCTGTACTGAATATCATTAGGTTTTAATGTCTGATTACACTTACAATAAATAGTATTTTGTGGTTTAAAAACAAAGCAAAGCATTTTTAATAATACTGACCACCATACTGATTATCAGCCATAACATAAAATGTCAAATATAAGCATTTAATAATTCAGTAAGTACACTTTCAGAAACAAACGGTAAAGAGCTAATTTGGGTGGTACCCTAAGGTACAAATGCTAAATGGTACATTTTTGCCTAAAGGTACCTATTAGTACTTCAAAAGTACATAGGCCTATAACAGTAACAGTAACAGTTTTGCACCTTTTTCAGAAAGTGTATGTAGTAAGTTAGTATTCACGTTTACCTCAATATCAAGAGGGTTACTGCACAGACGCTCTGGAAAAGCTTTGTGGAGGTCGCTCAGTTTCTCCCAGTCACCTGACCCCCTCTCGTCATCACGGTCAAACCATTCAGTCCATTCGGCCTCTAAAAAAAACACACAAACAGACACACCGATTAAAGAGCTGCCACCCCTCCAGCGCTGCCCGACAGACAGGCTCTGTGTAGATATTAGTCTAATTTACATCTTTAATCTTCCTGTTTTGCAATTCTGCCTGTCAAAGCCTATTTATGCAGAGATAATTGCAGTTCGCCCTCCCTGTTTTGCCGTCTGCATTGCCAGACCTACAGGGAATTCAGCCTACTTTTGTTGCATTGCATTCAAATCAGACCAAACATAATAAAAAGACAACTCTGCCATGCAATCGAAAAGACGTTCCTCCTTCACTCTCCGCTGCGATCAGGGCACAAATCTCAAGTGTTCTCGCTGTTCGGGGGATACTTGAAAATGATTAGGAGTTATGTCAAATTAAAAAGAGCCCCTCAATGCAAAAGAGCTCTCAGAAGCCACTCCAAGAGCGTGGTGGAAAATTTACTGTGTATATGAACATGCGGGAAGTGAACTGGTGGCATACTGTAGTGTGTGTTGTATATTAAGTGACCCGCTACTTGCAAAATCACTCCCATTCTTAGGGTTGCACTGTACTGTTACTTAAAATGTGTAATGCACACTTTTTTATGGGCTTTAGGTCGTGCCTATTAGCTTTAAGATCTATATGCTGTGGTATTCTTGAAAGTTGACGAAACAAGTTGTTAGCATAGACACATTAAAAAAAAAAAAAAAAAATGGGGCAAAGTATGCACATTCTCTGAATATATATGGTTATATATTTATTCATGTATATGTACATAAATAAATAATAGCTATATAATGATTTTTATGGTATTATATGTAGAAACCATATACAACAGTAACAATAAAAATAATATTAATAATACTAACCATAGTCAATATATATTTTGATGATTAAGATTTGATGATGGCTTTCCTGTGTTGGCATATTTCCTGTTAAAACAGGAAGCTGGTGCAAAAGGCTTGTGAAAAGCCAGTAGCCTTAATTCAGCAAGAATGTGTTAAAATGATCAAAACTGAAAGTAAGGACATTTATAATGTTACAAGAGATTTCTCATTTAAATAAATGTTTTTAAACTTTCTACTCATCAAAGAATCCTGAAAAAAAAAAATCATGTTGACTGTTTTCAACATTGATAATAATCAAAAATGTTTCTTGAGCAGCATATCAGAATGATTTCTGAAGGATCATGTGACACTGAAGACTGGAGTAATGATGCTGAAAATTCAGCTTTGCATCACAGGAATAAATTACATTTTAAAATATATTCACAAAGAAAACAGTTATATAACATTGTAATAATATTTCAGAATATTTCAGTTTCTGCTGTACTTTTGATCAAATAAACAGCCTTGGTGAGCGTAAGAGACTTCTTACAAAAACATGTATTATTATAAATATTATTTAAGAAGCGTATTACATACATAAACCCCACATTTTTCTCAAACATTAACCAATCTTGCAGGCCCCAAACTTTTAAACAGTAGTGTATATCCAATAAAAGTTAACTCTAAGGAGTGCAATAGCATATCAATGGTCTCAAAGCTAAAAGTACTTCATGGGCTCAAACTTGTTCCCAGAATTCCAGAATAAATTTCACCCACTTTTCCCCATCTGTGCAATGTAATCATACGGCAGGACTTTAATTCTACATCTAAATGAGTTCATTCTCTGCCCATAATAAGATCTTGCACACTTGTTAACTAAATTATCACTTTGGTGATGAACAAACAGATGGCATCTTCAGAATGGGGATGTTGTGTGTGGCTGTGTGATGGAGGCGCTGGTTGAGGATGTACAGGTGTAAGTGCTGGGCTGGATAATTAAGCTGTTGGGACTCGGGGGCGGACAGACAGACGCCATGCGGATATTAGCTAACAGTGACAAGGATTGTGGGAGATTGGGAGAGATTCTTAGGGAGATCGAGAAACGGGAGGTGGAGGAGAACCAAATATAGCATGTTGGATCACTGATTAACATCATTTACACATCATATGGGTGAACAATCTTCAAGATTAATTTTAGTGTTATTTAATCTGATTGCACTTTGTACTATATCTTTTTTGGAAAACTGAATGCTGTGCAGTTAAATTAAGAAGTTTGTAATTATGATTGCCAAAACACTTGCTGTCTCTTCCATGTAAATTCCTGAATTTTCTTTAATTAAAATCTGAATTTTCAGTGTCATATGATCCTTCAGAAATCATTCTAATATACTGATTTGCTTTCTGATTATTATCAATCTTGAAAACTGCTGTGCTGCTTCATATTTTTGTGGAAACAGCGATATATTGATTTGCAGGATTCTTTGATGAATAGTACATTCAGAACTTATCTGAAATACAAATCTTTTGAAACATTCTAAAACTCCTTACTGTCACTTTTGATCGACTGAATGCATCCTTGCTGAATAAAAGTAATAATTTATTTTTAAAAAAAATTCTGAACAGTGGTTTATATGTATTTTAAAGGGGCCGTGAACTGAGAAATCAAAATTCCCTTGATCTTTTGACATAAGAGGTCATTGTACTACAAAATCATCCTGTAAGTTTCATGTTCTACTCTATAATGTAACAGTGTGGATAAGCACTGCCTCTGCAGAAGAAGATCAACGCCTGCTTCTACATCACTGCCTGTTTAGCCCCACCATCTGTAGTGTTTACGAGAGAGGCGCAGGTCTACACAGAAACCAAACGATAACAATGGCTCCAGAGACAACAAGGCGCAGTGCCAAGTTGTGGAAAAACACATCTTTTTGCATCACCTTCCTTCTGATCCCAACATTAGGAAAGAGTGGACTAACTTTTATTTTTAATTTTTAATGAAGACCAGGCCACATCAGTAAGAACTCGGTCCTTTGCTCACTTCATTTTACAGTGGATTCATTCACAAACAAAGCACAATTCGACGTGGGATTTTTAGCAAGATTGAAACAGACGATGCTGTGCGACTATACTGGATCTGCCAGTAATGTCGCAACGCACAAGTGTGAGTAACTGTTTTTATTATGTAATCACTATTGCTTTGCCTCTACTTACATATCGTTTCATATGTACTGAGTATTTATGTGTTTTTAATCTAAATCACAGCAGCATCCATCTGTGAAGGATGTAGGCTGTCAAACATACACATCTCTTAGCCAATCACAGCAGTGGGCGTTTACTTCTGAGTCAACAATCTGCCACGCCTATTCAAACAGAGCGTTCTGATGAGGGGGGTCAAAACAGGACAGAAAATAGCCTATTACTTCTACATTATTATGTTTTTTGACATAAAAATCTTGATAACATTAAAAGCGAACCTCGAAGAACAGTACAAAATAATTTTAAAAAAGGCAGTTCATGACCCCTTTAAACATCAAATATGGAAATATATTCAAATTGGCTATGATTTTATGTGCTTTATTTTCTTTCAAAACAACTATTTATTGCTAGATATTGTTGTATTGCCTGGTTAAGACATGGCGTCAGACATTTTTATAAAGCCCTGCTGGAAAGGCTGGCACAGCTGGTCACCAGAACTTGCTTTAACCAGCAGGACATCGACAAGAAAGACCGTACTATGAGACACACTAGTTAAAGGTATAGTTCGCCCCATTTCCATGTCATTCTAACCCTGCATTATTCATTCTTTCAGGAAACACAACAGGAGATGTTAGACAGTACGGCTGAGCTAGGGTTTTTTTTCATGTTTCAAAGGTGGAGCGTGATTTATAATGTCAAGCTTCAAAATGAACAAGAACTCAACATGAAATCACTATAAAAGTAGCTCATCTGACCAGAGGTTGTGCTACAAATAATCATTATCCATCACTTTGATGCACCGGGTTGTGCATTTCCTGTCATGTTCTATTTTTGTCCATCTGTAAAATACTGTAACGCTTGGTATTTTTAATGTGACACTGATATCTTCTCTTGCAGGAAAAATAACTCTTGTTCTGATAGAGCTTTTTTTAGTTTCACCAACCGCTGAGTTGCAGGTTCTTGGCATTTTCATTTTTCTCTGCTCTCACAATGTGAAAGAGACCTTAGATTTAATGAACAATATCGCATGAATCATTCCACTGGACTACACTTGGAAACTCTTGTTTCTCTCCTCAAATCTTCTCTCATTTATTTTCACAGAGCGTATTTTTCTTCATTTTTAATCCACTAGTATTTTTGACTGTGAGAATGTCTCTAAAGTAGAGAAATGCAATAGACCCAGTGCCTCCTTTCTAATCTGTCAACATGATGGAAAATGTCAGTCAATCTTTTTAAAATTCAGTAAATGATGGAACGAGTCTTCTAAAGTCATGTGATCACTTTGTGAGAAACAGACTGACATTTTGATCTGCTACTTTCATGGTGCTTTTTGTCCATTTCAGAGTCTAACAGTCTTTATTATGCTGCCCCTACACTGTTATTTTTATTTATTCTATATAAAATATATGCAAATATTTGTAATAAATGCATGTATTATATTTTTGTATTTTCATTTAATAGAATTTAAAAATAATATAATTTGAATACATTTACGTGTTTATTTGTAATAAAATATATTTGAATATATGAGATTATATATATGAATTGAATATCCTTTTAATAAAATCTACATACTATATTTATTTCTTATATAATAAACTCTAATATATTTTGATATATCTTGATGAACTGAATATAAATATAATGTTAATAATAATATATTTTAATGCAATATGAAAGATAAATATATACATTACACTCTCTTTTTATGATTTGAATATAAATGTGATTTTAATAAATGTACATATATTTATTTCTTATATAATAAAACAGAATATATTTCAATATTATATAAATAAAAAATATATTATATGCATATATACATATGAAAACATGAACATTTCTGTGGAAACAGTGATTTTTTTTCTGGATTTTTTTGATGAAATAAAGTTCAAAAGAACAGCATTTATTTGAAAAAGAAATCTTTTTTGTAACATTATAAATGTCTTTACTGTCATGTTTATTCGGTTTAATGCATCCTTACTTTATAAAGGTATTGTTCACAGATAAATGCAGGTTTTTGTCAATTTTGAAAGTTAACAGATCCTATTCTGCTAAACTTCTCCTGTTGTGCTCCCCAAAAGAAAAAAATACACCATGAGTAAATAAAAAAATATATATTTTGACTGAACTATTCCAATAAGTTTTGCTGGTCCACCAGCTAGATACCAGCATAAACCAACCTGGACCTGAAAATGAGTCATGATTGTGTGTGTTTAGTGGAGGTGGTGAGGTGTGTTTGTACCTTGAACCCACTGACTGATGGTGGTGATGGTGAAATGCTCTCCGTAACCTGAGTGAAACACCCGAGAGCTTCTGGCCTCAGACGAAGCCTTGGTTCCTGAACAAACAAACACACACAAAACTCCAGCATCAGCTCGCCTTCAAGATATTTCCTCTCTGAGCTGCTGTTTGCTTTCCATCACTGGCCAAACAAGTGGGCAAAAGAGGCTCACCCTGATAGACGGCATGGTCCTCGACCGCTGAGGACGCGTCCCCTTTGACTGTAATAAAACTCCACGGATGCCTGCAGAGAAACACACACAGGAGAGAGAACAAGGTGTGTGAGGGACACATAAGTCAGAAGATTTGGCCATGAATAAGTTGTCCCTCCTAGACAAACATTCTGACTTTCACTTCTGTAAATGATGTTGACTTAAGGTGTGATTGGCGGCTCACGCTTCTCAGAGAGGACCACGCCAGAGTTTCCCATCAGCGCCTGCTTCACTCTGGGAGAAGCAGCCTGACTGACACCATCATCAGGACAATTTTCTTCAGCTAGACCAGACTGACAGACCAAAGAGGTGTCGCTGCTCCATCTGTCCAGCCAGAGCGCAACGCCCACCACATGCAATGATGTACATATTTCGGGAGGAAATTCTTTTTCTCAGATAGATTCTGCTTTGTGAGTTTGTTGACATGGCCTTTTAAATGCCGCCCACATTAAATGAGTTTTGCTCGTTCATTCTGGTGAGTGTTTACATTCCTCCGCAAGCGCACATGAGCTTGGCTTTACAGAAACTCACTGAAATGATCACAGAGAGTGAGCAACAACACCCAGACTCTGTTTTAATCATTCTCGGGGACTTTAATAAGCAAATCTCTCACGTGAACTGCCAAAATACAGACAGCATGTTACATGTCCCACCAGAGACAGTAATATACTGGATCACTGTTACACAGCAATAAAGGATGCATATCACTCTGTCCCACAGGCAGCTTTGAGGCTCTCTGATCACTGTTTAGTTCATCTCATACCGACCTACAGGCAGAAACTGAAATCAGCTAAACCTGTATTAAGGACTGTAAAAAGATGGACTAATGAAGCAGAGCGGGATTTACAAGCCTGTTTCTCTCTCACTGATTGGACTGTTTTGGAAGCTGCCACCGATCACGAGCTCACAGAGACTGTAACATCATATATCAGTTTCTGTGAGGATATATGCATTCCTACCAGGACTCATTTATCTTACAACAATGACAAACCATGGTTCACTGCAAAACTTAGCCAGCTCCATCAGGCCAAAGAATACGCTCGCAGAAATGGGGACAGAGTCTTGTACAAACAGGCCAAATACACACTGAAAAAGGAGATCAGAGTGGCAGAGAGGAATTATTCCGAAAAGCTACAGATTCAGTTGTCTTCTAGTGACACGGCTTCAGTGTGGAAAGGTCTGAAAGACATCACCAATTACAAGACACCATCCCCCAGCACTGTGGAGAATCAACAACTGGCAGACGATCTGAACAAGTTCTACTGCAGGTTTGAAAAAACACCATTCATACCTCCTGCAACCCCTCTCTCCCCCACACCTGCAATTCAGTTCAGTGAAGATGACGTGCAACAGGTCTTCAGAAAGAACAAGAGAAGAAAGGCTCGAGGCCCAGACAGCGTGACACCAGCCTGTCTGAAAACTTGTGCTGACCAGCTGGCCCCCATCTTCACACAGATCTTCAACAGATCACTGGAGCTGTGTGAAGTTCCCTAATGCTTCAAACGCTCCACCATCATCCCCGTCCCAAAGAAAAACAAAATGACTGAACTTAGTGACTACAGACCTGTGGCTCTAACGTCTGTGGTCATGAAATCGTTTGAAATCACCCTTACTGGATCCCCTGCAGTTTGCCTACAGAGCAAACAGGTCTGTGGACGATGCAGTCAATATGGGACTGCATTATTTTCTGCAGCATCTGGATAGACCAGGGACTTATGTGAGGATCCTGTTTGTAGACTTTAGCTCTGCTTTTAACAGCATCATCCCATCACTCCTCCAGCCCAAATTAACTCAGCTCTCTGTGCACACCTCCATCTGTCAGTGGATCACCAGCTTCCTCACAGACAGGCAGCAGCTAGTGAGCCTGGGAAAATACACATCCAGCACCCACACCATCAGCACTGGTGCCCCTCAGGGCTGTGTTCTCTCCCCACTACTATTCTCCCTCTACACCAACGACTGCACATCTAGAGACCCCTCTGTCAAGCTCCTAAAGTTTGCAGACGACACCACACTCATCGGCCTCATTCAGCATGGTGACGAATCTACTTACAGACAGGTTTTAAGAGCTGGCTATCTGGTGCGGTCTCAACAACCTGGAGCTGAACATGCTCAAAACAGTGGAGATGACTGCTGACTTCAGGAGAAACCCCTCTGCTCTCCCCCCACTCACCATCATGAACAGCACTGTGACTGCAGTGGAGACAGCACAATCATCTCCCAGGACCTGAAGTGGGACAATCACATTGAGTCCATTGTGAAAAAGGCCCAGCAGAGGTTGTACTTCCTTCGCCAGCTGAGGAAGTTCAACCTGCCACAGGAGCTGCTGAAACAGTTCTACTCCGCCATCATTGAATCCATCCTCTGCATGTCAATGACACTGTCTGGTTCAGCTCAGCTACCAAATCTGACCTCAGAAGACTACAGAGGGTAGTCTGGGCTGCTGAGCGAATCATTGGTACAACCCTCCCCACTCTCCAAGAACTGTACTCATCCAGAGTGAGCAAAAGGGCTGGCAAAATCACTCTGGACCCCTCACATCCAGCACACTCCCTCTTTGAACTGCTGCTGTCTGGTCGACGCTACAGAGCTCTGAGCACCAGAACGGCCAACACAGAAACAGTTTCTTCCCTCAGGCAATCCATCTCACGAACACTTGACAATAAATGTGGAACACACAACACTATAATACATTATTTATTTAACACACATACTTATTTACATTTAAAATTTGCACATATCATAACTGTACATACATAATTGTCTATATTATATATTGTGTTTTTTGCTATTTTGTACATTGTCTACTTTGTATATTTGTATATTATTCTGTATATTATCTGTGTCTTGTCTTGTCGCCGTCATTCCGTTGCACTGTGGAGCTTCTGTCACTAAAACAAATTCCTTGTATGTGTAAACATACCTGGCAATAAAGCTCATTCTGATTCTGATTAGTGGTCTGAAACAGTCAACACCAGGGGTTTTATCATTAACTAAATCTAAAACCATAAATAAGTAAATAAATAAATAAATAACTTGAAACTTTAACTAAAAAAATGTATGTGTGTATATATATATATATATATATATATATATATATATATATATATATATAGAAGAATGAGAATGTTTCCTTGGCAACTAGTTACAAATTTTATTATATAGCTGTACTTTTTAGAAAACAAACTAATAAAAATTGCAAAACAAAATTCTAGGCATTAATGTTTGCCTACAAAACCACCTCTGGCTCTGCACCCCTTTACCTAAATTCAGTACTTCAGACTTATGTGCCTCTAGAAGCTTGCGTTCTGCAAGTGAACGTCGCTTTATTGTTTATCCAAAGAGGCACAAAATCACTTTCACAGACTTTTTCATGAACTGTTCCCTTCTGGTGGAATGATCTGCCCAACTCAATCTGAGCAGCTGAATCCTCAGCCATCTTCAATAAACGGCTAAAAACACATCTCTTCCATCTTTATTTGACCCTCTAACTATAGCACTCTCTATTCTAATTCTATTTTATCTATCTTACTTCTTTGTATTTATCTGACCCTCTAACTCTAGCTTTCTTTTTTTCTATTCTATCTACTTGTTAATGCACTAACTAATATTAACTAACAATGAGCAATACATTTGTTAAAGTATTTAATAACTTTTGTTAACATTAGTTAACAAAAATACTAGTGTTTATTGTTAATTCATGTTAGCTCAGGTCCATTGCATAATATTAAAAGATACAACATCTGGTTTTAATAATGCATTAGTGAAATACTGCGTAGTATGTTTAGCTAATGTTAACAAATGGAACCTTAATGTAAATTGTAACTATGTACTTTACTCTTCCAAGGCAGGCAAATGAGAAATTGTTTGGTCACACTTTATTTGGAGACCAAATCTCACTATTAACTAATTATTAACTATAATTTTTGCCTCAATAAACTCATAATTTGCTGCTTATTAATAGTTAGGTTGTTAAGTTTGGGTATATGGTCATGCAGAATAAGGTATTAATATGTGATTTATAAATACTAATAAACAGCCAGTATGCTAGTAATATGTATGTTGATAAGCAACCAGTTAATAGTGATAATTGGTTGCTAAAAAATTTAAGTGCTACCAATAGTTTAATTAATTTTCAAATATATGTTTTCAATAAATAACAGTATTAGTTTTTCTTTTAAAAAGAAACTAATAATGAGGACTAAAGCCAGAATACTTTGTACAATTATGCAAACTAAACATACTTAACGTGTGCTCTTGTGTTGCTATGACTCACATCTTGCCGCTCTATTTACCGACCGCCTGCTGCATACACATTCAACTAATCACCGCAATTGAAAGTTTGCCATATAAGTGGCAGTGAATTTTTTGAAAGATACTCTTTATAGCTTTATAGGAAGGCACTTAGCAAATAAACCTGCCATTGTGCCACTGGCCATTCACACAGGCTTCTATCATTTTCACATCTAAGGAAGCAAGTACGCACTTTAGAGTTAGAGTTAGAAACTCATGAAATCTGCCTGAATAGGTAGGCACATTCAACAGCATTGTGAACATAACCATTCTGAGTTTATATATAAATATATACATTGCCCCATTCTTAAAAGTCATCTGAGCTGAGCTATTTTTTCCTGATGTGGTTGGATTTGTGTATGGGAAACATAAGTCATTATGTGGGATTATTTAAATGAGTGATTGTAAAGTTTAGGAGCAAATGACTTTCCCAGGCATCACATGTTGCACAGATTCTGGATTGTAGCTTGGTGTTTCATTAAACATTTTAATTACACCAAAGTTGTTATCTGTCACAGCTATGCTGATAATATTCTCACAGCCAAGCTTCACTCATGTAAACAACAATTTCATTCGCACAAGCCGCAGCATTTCCTAACCAACCCTGAGAAAAATCACTCAGAGGTTGATGCTTCATAGTTTAGGAGACCTAATGGAGGTTTCGGTTTCATTTAAATATCAGCTTTGTCTCCGCTAAAATCCCATAAGAGAAAGAAAAATTAAATGAGACAATTGTTGATGTTCAAAGAGAGCATGCAGCTATAAATTAAAGTCTGTGATTTTTCATTCCTAATTCATAACGATCTGCAGTCCATTTGCAACGTTCTAGGATTCGTTCTAGTAATTTTCTAGTAATGACTTCATAAATTCATGCAATTTATATTCCATAAACTGAAAGGGCTTCCCAAACCCTGTTCCTGGAGATGGACCATCCCGCAAAATTCAGTTCCAACTCTAATCAAACACACCTGAACCACCTGAATCATGCACTGCATCCCATTTTCATTATTATCCATCCTAAATAGTATGCGATAAGAATTAGATTGTATACTTTGGTAGATTTTTATAATGTGCATCTACATGCTTTTTAGGCTATTATAGCACACAATCCTTTGTGCAAAAGGATAAATTGCAGCTAATGATTTCAAACTGGCTTGCTTTGTATTTTTATGCTTTCTTTTTTTTATTACCCCTTTTTATATTCCAGTCTGTCAAGCACTTTGAGTTGCATTTTATGTATGAAGGCAGAAAAGGTGCTATACAAGTATTATTATTTTTTTTTTTTCCATACCCTTGAGGCATATTTTATGCATTTCCATCAAACGCTCCATAAAAGTTTCCTCTAGTTTGTAAGCTCTATTAGAGTTGTGTGCAGGAAGGTAGAACTACAGGAACAAGGTTTGCCACTTATTTAGATGCTATTTCAAGAAATATATTTCACTGGTTTCAGACCAGCAGCGATACAAAGAGGAAAATGTGAACGCAGGCAAGCTGATACCTGACTGGACCAAATTGCTCTAAATTCAGTATCCAATTTTCAACTAATGCTAAAGCAAATTCCAGACCGGTCAGGGATAAGCAACTATTGCAAAGTTGGAAACTGGTCATAGTACCGGAATCCGAGTCGATGGAAGTGTTGGCTACCCAGCTTAGTCAAAGCCTTTTTAGCCAGATCCTCCAGGTTGTTGGATCCTTCGTCATTAACCACCAAGGCCAAGATCTGCCCAGTTTCCACCTCGTCTACATACTGGGCCAGTCGTCTGCTCTCGTCCTTGCTCCTATATGTGTCAAACCTACACACACACACACACACACAAACGTAAAAGTGGGTCACGGAGATTAATCATAGACCAGTCAAGGAACGTTACAGAAGCCAGTAAGCATACGGAGTATGAATGATTTTTCTGAAGGCTGTGATTCAATAACAGACGCTCATTTCTGTGATGAAAAATAGTCATAGATCAATCGCCTACGATGATGCCAACTTGGAAGCGCTGTTTGTTTTGACAGTCGATTTGTAATTAATGTTTTAATTCCAACTGCACATTAAAACCATCAGTTAGTTGGTTTTACATGATGTACTGAAGTAACGAGCTTTAATCTGTCAAGAAGCAAGCCTGCATTAATTAGGAACGAACTTTAAGAGCAAGAAATGTGGAGGAGAGATGGTGTCCCACTGACCTATCAGTGTGCAGCACCTCTCCGGTCTTGGGGTTGATGACGTGAATGATGATGCCTCTGTTGCCCCAGCTCCTTTCGAAACGGTAGCTGTTCTCATTGCCCTGCCCAGGATGGAGGGTTTTGTTCAGGAACGTCCAGGACAGCTTCTTTTTGCTGTGAATCTCCAAGGTTCCTCCGGTTCCTACACCAATGTACTTGCGGCCAAAATAACTGTGTTCGACCTCGGTGTCATCAGACCTTTTTCAAAACAACAAGAATTCAGTTTTTCAGATCGTCCAATGAATTCAGAATTGAACAGAATGCATTTTAAATTCCAGATTTAAGATGGCAAAGGATTGTGATTCTAAATTTATGTATATATGTATTTTTTTTTTTTTAATTCCATGTCAGCAGCTACAAAAATATAAGGGAATATATTGGAAAATATAATGTGATGTATTAAATAATACATTTCCATATATGGGAAACTAGCGAGTATATTTTTCAATATATTGCAATATATGCAAAAACTGCAATCAGTGAATCATTTAATATGATATGTTCAAAATCGCTGATTCATTCAGGAAAGAAACAAAAGTGACTTTTTTTTGAGTGAGTCATTGAATCACTCTTTGAACCAGTTTGTTCAATCAATTTGTAACAGCTAGTTTATAATAATAAATATTCACATGACAATTCTTTTTTTAAATTACATAATGTAAATGTTTTAGCTGTCTTTCACCCTAATGACAAATGATGTCAAGTCCACACTATTATTTTAAGTATGTTTGGGAAAATGTAAGCTAAATATTTTATGTAAACTTTTAATTTACATTTTTGAATTACATACTTCCATATTTTTATGTTTATGATTTTCTATTTTTTTTTTTTAAATGAAGCAAAGAACATTTTGCCAGAAGCTCCAGTAAACTGTTAATTTGTTCCGTAGACTAATATTCAACAATATTGTGAATCAGATATTTTGTGTGCAAATTGTGATTGCTGTTCTAAACAGAAAAAAAGTCAAAAAAAAAAAAAAAAAAAAAAAAAACATTTTTAAAAAGTGATTCTAATTTTATCCAGAATCATGCAGATCTACCAGAATGCACTGCTTGTACTGAATTAAAATTCCTGCATTCAAATTCCAAAGATTCAAATTACCATTTAACTTCCGGTAAGGTTTGGCCAATTCAAATTCGCAGTCAAGAGCTGAATGGCAGTCAGTTAACCAATTCTGAGTTTAGCCCAAATCCTTTAAGATTGCTTAAAATTACAGGTTTAAAACGTTTTTGTCGGTCAAATTCTCCTCCAAAACTTTCTGTACTCTGTAAGTGCCCTTATGAAGGCTGCAGGAGTGTTTCAGCAAGTCATGATATTTCAAAGCCTGTATTCACACCTGCCAAAGAGAGAGATGGTGAGGTTGCCTTTGTAAGGGCATTCTGGACTGCCGATGTGAAGTTCACCCTTGTTCCCGATGAGGATGTGCTTAGCCCGCAGAAAAATGGGTCGACTGGAATCAGCGATCACAAGCTTCCCTAAAAAGAACAAACAAAATCAAGCCAGTCCTGATCTTTCACCTTTGATTTTCAACCAGTGAGGATGTTTTCCAACTCTAATTCTAGTTCTAAAAGAACGAAAGGTGATTACTGGCACGGAATGTGATGGAATTCCCCCATCAAATATTCCACGCTCAGAGCGACACAGAGATGAAATGTGTTTTGATTTAAGCCTGTCAAGGCTCTTGTCAAGCTTTGCCTTCACCATGACGGACGTAAATCTTCATGGCACTTTAATGTTGTGGAGAAGTTTGAAAGAGTTTTATTAGGAAGATCTACCTCCGTTGAGGATCTCGATGGAATGGATGGTCGCGGATGAGGTGAGGATGACTTTGCGGCCGTAACCGATGGTTACTCTGTGGGCTTCATTGTGACCGGGAGTCCAGGGTTGTAGTCCAGGCAGCTTATCTGGACAAACTAGAAAAAATATAGACATTTAAGTGTGAATAAGTAACAGAAGTCATGCTGCATGTTCAGAAATACACAGTCACCTTTCCATTAGATTCTCATTTAATGAAAAATAAAACTTTCCTTGAGCTACTGAGATTAAAAAGCTTAACATATTACGAAAACATAACTTTCAGAACTCAAAATGTCCTTTCCAAGAAGAAAAAATTTTTTCGGCCGTAATAAATCAACCTCAGGGTCACAAATATATATATATATACACATATATATATATATATATATGATACAAGGAAAATCTTCAAATGAAACAAACATTTTAAGATGTCAACCGAAATGACCTATATATCTCAGATGTCTAGACTAAAAATTGACCATGATAACTCTTCAGTTCATCTGCTATTACTGCGTCGATAAAAAGAAGTCAGCGGTTGAACCACAGGCGGATGTTTCTGACTGCAATCAGACTTTTAAGTGTCATCACATATTAAAAGGGTCTCATTCTTCCCTTTAATGTTGTAAAAACCTCTCAGAAGCCACGCACTTGATTTGAATACACACGGCACATCTCCAGACCCAGAGCAGCTGAGAACTTTCATCACAAGCATTTCCATATCTCTGCTTTGAAATGAGAGTAAAGGGCTTCACTGAGCTTTCTAATGCATTTTCTTCTGTGTTACAAAAAGTCAAAGCCTTGAGATGCAGCAACAAAAAATAATGACAGTAATAATCACCCAGAGGAACGGCTTATTGCTCTTTCATAGCTCAGCAGACTAAGGGGTATCAGTTATGTTCATTTAAGTATAAAGTCGTTTTTCTCCAGAAATTTAGCAGAAATAGAAATAGCTGAGTGTAGCGTTTATCCTCAGAATTAAAAGTACATTATATAAATAAATAGATAGATCGATAATTAACAATTAGATAGATAACAAAAAATAATCCAGGTAACACTTTATTTTAAGGTGTCATAATACAGAGTAATTACCTAATTAAGTACTTAGTAGTAGCCGTTGTACTTACATTAAATAAAATGTATTTACCATGTAACTAAGTTATAGAACAGCCTGTAATTACAGTTTGTAATTATGTAGATGTAATAGGCAGCCACTGTTAAACAGCTACTTGTACACTTAAGTACACTTTATCTTGATACACTTTATTTTAAGTAGCTTATGCCTGTGTAATATTCTGTCATTTTAATGTAATTAGAAATGTATTACATGTATTTAAGCTGTGCACAGTGGGTTAAATCAAACTAAGGTGCACCTGGATAAGGTGCATAGTATAGATACACATGAAGTACACTTAAGTACAATCTTGATACACTTTATTTTAAGTAGCTTATGTCTGTGTACTTACATTTATAATAAAGTCTGCAACACATATGTAACAATCTTGTAGCTGTGTAACAGACTCGGTCTGTTACATTTGTGTAACAGCAGCTGCCTATTACATCTACATAATTACAAACTGTAATTACAGGCTGTTCCACAACTTAGTTACATAGCAAGTACATTTTATTTAATGTAAGTACAACGGCTACTACTAAGTACTTAATTAGGTAATTACTCTGTATTATGGACACCTTAAAATAAAGTGTTACCATAATTCATTTGAAGTAAAAAATGAAAGAAAATATAAAAATAAAAGCTAATTCAAAAAAATTAAATACTATTATTTGAGGATACAATAATAGTAAAATAACACATTTAAATTAATAAAAAATTATAAACTAATAAAGCACATCATGAGAAATTGTCTTTTTCTCAAGAGAAGCATGAAAAAGGCTTAAGCAAAAGTCTCCATTTGCTCTTCAATTAATTTTATTGCTGTCTGGGCCAAACAGATGAGATATTAAAGAGATCAAAAATTTTTATTTGTCTGACCTGAGGGAGTACTAGCCCAAGTTGCAATTAAAAATGAAGAATCTAGCACGTCGTGAAGATGTTTGGGAGGATACAGTCAATTACTGGGAGTGAGATATTTGCTTCAGACTAATTATAAAGTTCATAATCAGGATTCGTTTCTGCTACTTGTAACATCGCTTCGGGTGGACAGCTGACGTGGAGGGTCACCTAACAGTAGTGCAGAGGTCTCTTATAAAGGGATCGAACACACAATCATGTATTTGTCTTTTATTTTATGAATCAAAACATGCAAGGAAGGAATAAAGGAATAGTTTATCCAAAAATGAAAAGGAATACTTCACCCCAAAATTAAAATCTATGGAAATGTACCAACCCTCAGGCCATCCAAGATGTAGATGAGTTGGTTTGTTTATCAGAACAGATTTGGATAAATTTAGCATTACATCACTTGTTCACCAACGGCTCCTCTGCAGTGAATGGGTGCCGTCAGAAAGAGAGTCTAAACATCACAATAATCCAGACCACAAGTACTCCAGACCACTCCAATCCTGTCCATCAATTAATGTCTTGCGAACAGAAAAGCTTTTTTTTTTTTTAAGAAATAAATACATCATTAATATATTTCTAAGTTTAAACTGTGGCTTCCAAAATACGAGTTCTCTATGTATAACATTGCTTTCTCCAGTGAAACAGTCATCTCATCTGAATCAGGAGAGAAATATGCAAGCGTTATTATGGATTATATTTTGGCCACAAGTGACATCTTAAAGTTAAGAACATCTTAATGATGGTTTTGTTTCTTACAAACTCACATCTTTTCTGTTCACAAGACATGGTGTGGATTACTTGTGGATTATCGTGATGTTTTTATCTGCTGTTTGGACTCTCACTCTGACGGCACCCATTCACTGCAGAGCATCCATTGGTGATATAATGCCTAATTTCTCCAAATCTGTTCAGATGAAGAAACAAACTTATCTACATGTTCGATTGCGTACACAACACTCAAATTTTCTGCTATATTTTGTTATCAATTCATTTAGAAGTATTTACTAGCAGCATTTCTTTCATTTTTGTCACAAAGTTCTTTTCATAGGCAGTTTACTATGTTTAAAAACCACACACACACACTTCAAAAATATCAGTTTCACAATGTGGATACATAAGTAAAAGTCTATTTTGCAAAATATGAACTTATCTCTTTATAAAAATTTTAAAAAGTGGAAGCGTAGCTAACTAAAGGGACAGGCACTGAAAAAACAACAAAGCAACAATTAGATAAAACGTGCCTTTAATAAATTATCCCATTCATCCTGAGCTCAGCTCTCAGAGAATGACGCAATCAAAGAAAACACAGCAGCCTGTCATTTCAAACAAACGCTTTTATGTGACCACTAACTAGCTGTCCTGAAGTGATACATTAATCTCATCGCCAGCCTTTACAATATACAGAATCCATGCCGCAAAACAAAATGGTGAAAAGCCATCATGCTTTGTGTCGTTAACAAAAAGCAGTTCAAATGCAGATTTTCCCAGAGGAATCCACTCGCTCAAAGGCATCGCTGGAAATACCACAAACCCAGAAGAGTGATCTCACTATAAATGCATATAAAACCTGTTTTCGCATGGTTTCGGGCGATTGTATTGAATCATGCAAGCATTACGACCATCTACTGAAGAATACATTCATTTTGACTTTTAATGTGGAAGGCCGTGCTGCTTTTTAGAATTGCAAATCACATTTCCAACTACAAGGTCTGAAAGCAACTTTGGTTTGTAAAATTACAGTAAAGCTACTTTGCTGAGCAAAGTTGAAAGGAGCAGAAAGGCACTACATTTACGGGCCTGTAAAGATACGGATTGTGCTGTTGGGTTTTGGCTTAAAACTGAGTTTGCTGGACTAGAATGAAACACAGTGGAAAAAAATTCTCAAAGGGCTTCTGTGGGTTTGGCAAACTAAATCCAAGAGCCTTCTTCTGTAACAAGACTCTTAGTCATGCGGTCTCTCTCTGTCGGACGGATTAAAATGAGACTGAAAGGATGTCGGTATATTCTGGACGGTCACATGCTAGCTAATCTCTGTACATCATTCAGCCTGTGAAGTGACAGCAGATAACAGAGGGATGACAGACAGAAAGGGCAACTAATCATTTTAGGGGAGAGAAATTATGCAACTAAGGCTATAAAACATAAGGTTATTTGTAACTTCATGCATTCAAAGAATAAACTCTTGTATTTTAAAGATAATTTTATTTTATATTTTGTTTTAGTTTTTAATTGTAAGTATTCCTAAAATACAAATGCTTTCTTAAAAAGACAAAAAAGGCTTTTCATTATATACCTTTTTTAATTGTATATATTTTTTTAGATTTTATCATTTTATTCAAAGAATATTTTGTGCTTTCAAATTACAATGAATAATTGTTCAAAGAAACTTTATATTTAATTTAATTTTATTCACAGCATACTACATGCTTTCAAAGAAAAATGAACTATTGTAGTTTAAAGATGCATTTTATTTATTTATTTATTTTTTCATATTTTTATTTTAAAATATTTTGTTCATATTTTTTAAATTGTTTTTATAATGTTAATTTTACTTACTTTTTATTTTATTTTATATTGTAATTTATGGTTTTATTTTTTAAATTAATTTCATTTAATGCAATTTTAATATTTTATTTTTATATTATTTGATGTCATGTTTTATTTTATATTTTTTATGTATTATTTTATGTATTTTTTTATTTTATCTTATATTTCCTTTTTTTTTCATTTATTTTATTTTATGCAAAAAGTCATGCAACCGAAGCACTTTGTGACTAAACTGTTACATCAGAACAAGAGAGACAGAAACTCACCAGCCTGAGCGATGTGAAGAACAGCTACTACAATAAAAGCAACACAGATCTTCATTTTCAGCACTGTTGGTTTGGTCCAGAGTTTAAAGGCACCTCACCTGCAACACAAAAAGCACACAATTACTTCATTTACAGCTAAAGCTGAAGCGTGTCATTTCTGTGTCGCCAAACGTAATTGCAAAAATAATTATTGTTTTCATATTTCTGCCACTGGTCAGCCAAACAGACGTTCAGAGTGAATATTCACATTTTCAATGCAAATCAACCTGTCCCAAAGCATACTGAGTTATAATCTGAGTACTCCATTGAAAAAAAAACATGCTCGATCTAATTCTGGGCACGTATGACACCATGACCAAACATGTCATTGAGCGTGTGTGAAGTTGCCATAGAAACCGACCAGCGATTTTGTCAGTTTGCCAGAATCTGAACGTGTCGGACCCCAGTTTTGCATTCCTTTGAAACTTGCTAGATCTGAAGGTTACGTGGTTATCTTCAAAGAGATTACAAGAGCACCAGCAATTCGACTTGAACCTCCATAAAGGATCAAAGGCTCAGAGGGGCCGAGGGCTCAGGTACTGCCTCGCTAATAACGGTGTGCTTGTTTAAATGCAGTTACATAAAAAGTTACATAACCGATATAGACATACACGGGATCCTGTTTCCTGGTTTCGGTATTGCAGACTCCAGCTATGCTTGACGGACCAATTATACAAAGAGGAAAGAGACACGACAATGCTTCCTTTGACTAACCCATGCCATTTTAAACGGTAAATGATTTCTTGCACATAAAATCTGTGCAAATTCAGCCTAAATGAGCTGTTTTTGTTGATATTCTGCATTGGCATTATCATGTTGTGATGGTTATTAGCACTGCCAATCTGCCCGAGGCGTGATGGCTTCCTTGTCCCAAAGTAACGGTTGCATCATGACCTGTCCGACGTGTCAAGCCTGCAATGTTATGCATCTGCTCCGTGTAGCATGCGAATCCATTGCTGTCTTTGTTATATATTGAAGAATAATGGTCAGGAACTGCCAACTTCTCATCCTATTGGCACCGCAATCCATTCCTATCTGGGTCTGGGCAAAGGATTGAGGGAATATTGCAAAGATTGTTTATCTGGTTTATTCAAAATGCAGTGCAAGTGACAATATGTTACAGCTGCGCAAGAGTGAATAAACCAGCAAAATGACGATCAACTTGACTTGATAACCAGCCAAATATTTCATTTACTGACTCTCATGTCTTTTTTTTTCTTACATGCAACACAAAAGGAGAACGAACAAATAGACAACGATTTCAGTTTCAGTCTGTTCCTCTCACAAAGCTATCGTATGACTTAGAATATGGCATATGGACTTTTTTTAATGGTGCTTTAATAGGTAATTTTTTTTTTAGTTTGACAGAGCACCTTCCAAATGTACAGAAAAGGAGAGTCTAGACACTTTTTCCCTTTTGTGTTGCACTGAAAAGGAAAAAAGCATATGTGTTTTCGCAACAAGAGGGTGAGTGCATGATGAAAGAAGTTTCATTTTTTGGATGCGCTATCTCTTTAAGATTAGAGCACATCTGATAGTGCAGCAGGAAAAATACAATGTGGTACAACAATGCCTGCGACGACACTGTGGCAATAACGGTGAAAAATGAAAACTCGAGTCTGTGCTGGATGGAGTAAGACTTTATTTGAGTCTTCAGTGATCCACATTGTTATTTATTTTGCTATCAGATGTCGACCTGGCGCAACAGGTGCTGGCGGTGGGTCAAACACACGGCCTCTTCCTTTAATAGCCAATGAGAGATACTTCACCCGAGACCTGCAAGAGAATAAGGAGTTATTATGGATGAAACACTAACAAAACAATACAGCTTAAATAAAAGATGAAGCATGCAGCTCTTTGAACAGATTCTTTTTGAAAGAAATTGATACTTTTATTCAGCATTAAATAGATCAAAAGTGACAATAAAGACATTTATAATGTTACAAAGACATCTATTTCAAATAAATTCCTAAATAAATACATATCACTGTTTTGCAGCACAACTGTTTTCAACATTGATAATAATCTGAAATGTTTCTTGAGCAGAAAATCAGCATATTAGAATGATTTCTGAAGGATCGTGACACTGTAATCTCAGCTTTGACTCTTAGGAATAAATTAAATTTTGAAATACATTCAAATAGAAAACAGTTATTTTATATAGTAATAATATTTCAGAATATTACTGTTTTTCCTGAATCTTACTTTAATCAAATAAATGCAGCATAGTAGACTTCTTTCGGAAACCTTCTAACCCCAAACTTTTAAACAGTAAAGTAGATTTACACACCGCACATACAGTAACATGCGAATGACTTCATATATTGCTTACATCTGACTCTGCATTTTAGAGTTTGTAAATCCATCTTACACTGTGCAAACTGCCATTTCAAAATCACATTTAGATATGCAGCACACCGAGGGAAAATACGTTTTGCAGGTAAATAGATGTCATGGTGCAGTTTGACTTTGCACACAAAATAGCACCTTCTCTTTCCCTGCAGTTAAAGTGTAAAAGTCAGCAGACAGCTGACTGCTCTCTTACTTTCAGCACACTGACTTGGAATTCGGTGAAAATTGACAGGAAAAAATCCCCTTATTGGGTTTTCTAATGCACGTCGATTCCCCTGAGCCAAATACCACAAGATCTACGAGGCTGACGCCTGCTGAGCCGTTCAAAGGTGACATGCATCTTTCATCACAGCTCTGCATGCATTTTTAACATAAATGTGCCTTACTGAGCACCGCAATTTCCTCTTTATTTAAGCACATTCTAATCTTCTGCCTATGTGTGCTAGCAGTGGACCAGCTGTCTGGATGTTGCATGCAAACACACATATCTATCTTTAGATTTAGCCAGCTGCCCAGTGATGTAATGCACGCAGAATGACCATCTGAAGATAATATTGCACAAATAATTAGTGGCGTTGCTAAATCAAGCATCATGATTAATCTTGCTCATACCTATAGTTAGTGATCTAACCAAACCTCTTGAACTAAGTATTCAACTTTGCAATATAAGTCGTCTATCACCATTTGTGCCACATACATGAATGATACTGTACCTCGAATGCTGCATTTTGTTAGACTCTACAAGCAAAACCATAGCTTTTAGGTTAATTTCAAGATTTTGGACAAACTTGCCTTCTTTCGGACTAGTGGAAAGAAAAGGTCCAACATACACATTTAAGTGTTTTTATATTATTATAAATTTATCTATTAAGGTCTATAGATTTCAATTACATATCTTTAAAGGAATAGTTGACATAAAAATTCAATTTTGCTGAAACTGTATTAATTCTTCATCAAATTCAGAGAATGTAGCATTACATCACTTGCTCACCAGTGCATCCTCTGCAGTGAATGGGTGCCGTCAGAATGAAAGTCCAAACAGCTGATAAAAACATCACAATAATCAACAAGTAATCTCCAATCCAGTCCATCAGTTAACAGCATGGAAACAAATTCATCTTTAAGACGTTTTAACCTTCGAACGATTGATTCCAGCTAAAATACTCTATCAATAAACTTGGTTTGGCCAGTGAAAATGTTGTGTTGTCTGAATTAGGAGAGAAATATGCACAGATCAAGCACTGATTACAAACAAAAACAGTCTCATATTTTGGCCAGAAGGAACAGTTTAAAGTTAAAACATCTTAAATATGGATTTGTTTGAAAAACAACCAATAGGAGGAACCCAATCTAGACAGCAGAATATCAGAGATTTGGATGTGGGCTCAACTAGCAATCCCCCAGAAACCTTAGCAATGACCCACAACACTCTAGCATCAAGGCGGAGAGTTTTCCACAATAAAGCTCGCCTCACATCTTCTCCAGAAAGCGTACAAATTGAGTTTCTTTTCATGCTGCTCTGTTGCAGACCGCTCTGCCACTCCTGCATGCCCTCTCAGACTTCTTTACAAATCCCCAACACTGAGAAAGTCTATTCCAAAACATTACATCACCCTAGTGAAGACAAGCTTTGCTTCGATCCAGACCTCGCCTCCCGGATTTACCTCCCAATGCTATCAGCGTCTGAGTCAAATATCTCTTTCTGGGCTGTCTATCTTCTTACAGAGACTGTTGCCCTCTGTGGCCCTCGCAGATAACACACTTCCACCCATGTCCTTCATGTTGACCCTGTCCTATCAGCACAGAGCAAAGGAACTGCCATCTCAGGGTTTCTGTCGCAGTTACACTCATAACATAGCTGGAAATTCAATGAAGAACAATGGTCTGTATTAGGGATGTCAATCAATTCAAATTTTAATTTAATTAATTACATCATATGAAGATTAATTAACCAAATTAAAAGTAATTAGTTGCATATATCAATGTGACAACAAGACAATATTGCGGACCAGCAGGCAAAAATGCATGGCTTTAGTTCCATATCACTGAACAATGAAGTCTAATTCCCGCCTACTTTCCAAATTTACAGCCATTTTGCAATTGAGTTTGTCATTAAGATGATATTTGCATATCTGTTTTTATATCTGTTTTTTGAGCAGCAAATATAAGGATGATTTCTGAAGGATCATGTGACACTGAAGACTGGAGTAATGATGCAGAAAATTCATCTTTGCATCAAAGGAATAAATTACATTTTAACATGTATGCAAATATAAAACAGATATTTGGAATTGTAATAATATTACACAATATTACTGATTTTACTGTATGCTTTTGTGAGCATAATAGCGTAGAATCTAAACAACCTCAAATTATATATATATATATATAATTCACAGGCTGAATATATATTATACAATTATATATATACATATATATATATACACACACACACTACTCACAAAATGTTAGAGATATTCGACTTTCAGGTGAAATTTCAGAATGTACCTAAAATGCACTATAACCTTTACAAGTGAACTTAATTTAACCTTCTCTAAACTTTTGAATGCACATGTCCAACTGTTAAATGTTTCAGTACTTATTGCATAACATGCCGTTCTCTAACGAGGTGATTAACCGCAAAAATCACAACAAGTGTCTGATCCATGAATTGACCACTAAAAGTTCTTGTTCAATGACAATTTGTATTTAAACAGTCCTCTTCATCATGCTGTTCACATTTTGACATCATGACACCAAGACGACGCCTAACAATTTACCAACAGTATCTGGCCATTGCGAGGCTTTAAATGTCATGACACAGAGAGACTGGAAGAGTCACAAAAAGGCATTGCAGTGGATGTCCTTCGGCCACATCCCATGCTGATGACCGCTTCATTGTGAACAGTACCCTGTGGAACCGGATAATGAATGCCACTCAACTCCAGCTATTCAGTGCTGTTCTCTGATGAAAGTCGATTCACATTGCACAGAAATGGTGGCCTCCAACGCTGTTGGAGATGTCAAGGAGAATTGTATGCATCAGCCACTGTTGTCTGGTGTTACAGTCTGGGCAGGTGTGTCTAGTTAATACAGAACTGCCCTATACCTTCTGAATGGTACTGTGGCAAGCCAATACCACCTGAATAACATCATTAATCCAGCCATTGTGCCTCTGCATGAGCAAAACAGGCCTGATTTCATCTTCATGAATGACAATGCCCCAGGCTCATCGAGGTCACATCATTGGGGAATGGCTGCTGGAGGCTGGGGTACCTCAAATTGAGTGGCCGTCGTTGTGTTGAGGGTCATAACCCTGCACCCCAGAACCTCAATGACCTGAGGGCAGCCCTTCAAGAAGAGTGGGATGCCATGCCTCAGCAGACAATAAGTCGACTTGTGTACAGCATGAGAGGTCATTGTCAAGCAGTAATTGATGCTCAAGGACGCATGAAAGTTACTGAAACACTGACTTTTTTGTTGTGGTATACCCACCACTGTTGATAGCTTTTGTTTCAATAAATAGTTCGAGATGAAGAAATTGCCATTGCATGCTTCTACTTAAATGCCCTACTTTCATGATATAATATCACTGTAGCATGAACTTTTTACTTTTTCCATAAATTTCACCCGAAAGTCGAATATCCCTAATTTTTTTGAGAGTAGTGTGTATATCTGCTGTGTTGTACATGGTATAGCAAAATATCTCCTGTACATGAGAGTCGTACTGATCAGGGAAGGGAATGCACACAAGAGGATGGGAGGTTTTTCTATTCCCTTTCATTACCCTGAAATATGTTTCAAACATACTGGCTGACTTTTACGGGAGCAAACAGGATTGACCCAGAGCAGTAGTTAAAGGAAACTTTACGAGCTCGGTGGGCCTCCGCGCTCCAGTTGCACTCCAGGAAAACACTGTGGATGAACTTCAGCAGGAACATCTGATAGGAAAACTCCTCATTTATTTAATTGCAATGTTGGGTTTTATAATCCAGAGCATTTTTGAGAGCAGTCGCTGCGATGATGTAAGAAACATACTCACTGGAAACCTGAACCACAAGTTTTTAATATATAAACGCAATTACCGTAGCCTATAAAAGTCCTGGGACTACTGACTACTGCGGAGCAGATTAAAAGCCATTTTCATCAGCCTGCTGGGTCAAACGGACTCTCAGACTCATAAAAATGAGTCGCTTCTGGAAGCTTCCACGGCAGAGAAAGCTGCTGACGTGACACCTTCAAGTAATAATTCACACAAAAGGTGAAATTTCTGCCATCATTTACTCGCCCTCATGTCACTGCAGACCTGTCTGATTTTCTCCGGTAGTTTAACAGAATGCTGAAGTAGCTTCTTTTGCATACAATAACAGTGACCTGCGGCATAACATGAAAAAGACGCATCATAAAAGTAGTGCATATGATCTAGAATAGACTGAAATGGACCAAAATATCAATGAGCAATTCACATTTGCATATATTCAATATGCCCCATGAAGATGTGCATGTTTGACATAAAAGATCTCATCTGATTGATGGTGGCCAGTTTGAATATGCTGAAGTACTGCTGTCACAATATCAATACCAGCAAATTTTCACAAAAACAGTTAAGTACTTAATTATTTATTATGTTGCTGTAGCTCTATAGCAACGCAGAAGTCAAAGGTGCATGAACTCATATAAAATGTTTGCTTTGAATGCAATGTAAGTCAGTCAAGAATTAGAAATTAGAATTTTTTTTACTCTTTTTTTTTTCACTGCACTACAGCAATGCAAAGTCACAGGTTTGATTTATTAAATGCATGAACTGATATAAAATGTTTACTTTGAATGCAATACAAGTTGCTTTGAATGCATGCATCTGTCAGAAGCATTAATGTAAATTCAAATTTCAATCATTTAATAATTTAAGTTCATGTAGCTACATGTGAATGCAATGCAATTCACACTGAATCAAAGCATTTGTCAAATACATAAAGGTGAGTTCAAATTTGAAAATTTTGAATCTTCAAAATTAGATTCATTTTTTCAAAAATAAATTATGTAGTTATTTTATATTGCTATAGTTCAAACAGAATGACACTTCTGATTCAGGGAATGCATGTACTAATATAAATTATATGATTTGCATGATATGATATACTTTGAATGCAACGTAAGTCGCTTTGAAAAAACATATCGGGCAAATGCATAAATTTAAATTTAAATTGAAAATTTCAAATGTTCAGGGTTTTTTTTTTTTTTTATTCTTTTAAGTTATTTTACATTTCTGTAGCCTAAACAGCTAAACATGAATTTACTTAGAGTTTACATTGAATACAGTGTAAATTACTTTGAATAAAAGCATCTGGCAAATACATAAATGTTGCTATTTTAAAATGTTTTTGTATTAATATTATTAATGCAAACTGATCTAAAAAAAAAAAGAATAAATTATAAATAAATAAATGAAAACAATTGCATAGCTTTAAAGTGTTTTTCAATTAACTAAACATAGCTTCAAAACAGACAAGTAAATCATCAGTAATAAAAGTAAGAACAAAGCAACAAATGACAAACAAAAGAACAAAGGGAGCACTTGATGTGTTTCTGTATGCAACTGTAGAGGCTGATTAAAGCTTTTAAAGTTATCCAGTCGTGAGCAGTGAGCGAATCTCTCTTTTTTTCTCATCAGTTCTGCTGTTTGATTATTATTAAATCACATCACATATAGCAGAAGGTCTATTAAGCAGCATTTGCACCACAAGGCATGCTGCACAGATCAATTATGACATATCAAATGTTTCAGCCCGTCTGTTTACATTCACTTCAGACATAAATGGCTGTTTACATTAATGTCTTGCCAAGATCTGAATTTATGCTCTTTTAACTTAACAGCTTGCAAGACACATGCACAGGTCAGTGGAAAAAAACTAGCATAAAACTCCTTCATTCAGCAGCGTTTCCTGAGAGAAGATGGGCGGTACTTTGCTCATAAGCGAAAGGTAAGACGGCCTCTAGAGTGATGAGCGGTGATGATTAATTCAATGAGAGCGGTGTGTGTGTGCTAACGGGGAGAGAGCGGAAGACGGTGAAGGTTATAGCCGCTCTCCAGAGGCCGGGGAGAATCTGAGCCTTCAGAAAGAGCTGGTGTTGAAACAGCTATTTTTACAGCCGGCTCTCTCCAGGACGCTGTAATCCAGCTGAGACTGAGGCGCGCCACTGTGCTGACGGAGGCGGTCGGTGACAAGTACAAGAGAGTTTTTACTGCTAACACAGCACTGCACCTCTGACCTGAGAGCGCTGAAGCTCATGGAGGTCACTGATGCACTGACCGCTTCACTTTAGAAAACCTGCGTGAGGTGGAGGTCATTCTCAAAGGCTTATTGAAACAGGTAGAGATGAGATTTGATGGACGGAGATGGCCTAGATGGTTGATCAACTGGTTCACGTTCACCTGGTAGACGGCAAAGCAGCTGAGAGTCTGTAGACCACTTTGGACCAGCTACTAAGTTAGCAGTTTGACCACCTTACAGGTAAAGTGAGTAATTTCTGCCACCTGTAAGAAAACAGGAGCATCTTTTTGCAACTATATGGTCAGAAATTATATTGTAAGGACTGTCTGACAACAAATAGTACCCTAAAAATTTTGATTAATTATCATTTGTGTAAAAAGAATGAAATTATATATATATATATATATATATATATATATATATATACACACACACACACACACACATATACATATATACATACATACATATATATATATATATATATATGAAGAGTTCATTTGCAAAAACAGATAATTTTCAAAAATAAAGTTTTTTCATTGTGCATTCCAATTAATCTCAATAAAACTGCAGTTGTTTTTTTTATTAGGTTGAAAAAATAACTAAAAAATACAGCTAGCTAACAAAATAAAACACAATAAAAACATGATAACATAATAAAAAACATGATTTTTGAACATTTAAAAAAAAACTGAGTTATCTGTTTTTGCAAATAAACTCTTCATATATATATATATATATATATATATATATATATATATATATGTGTATACATACATACACACACACACACACACACACACACACACATATATATATATATATATACACTGTATATGATTTAATTTTTTTAATAAATAAATAAACAAACTTGGGTTTTTTTTCCAGCTACGTTTCTCATTTATTTTGACTCTACAAATAAATAACTAAAATTACTAAAAATAAAAATAAACTAAAAAGAATATTTAAAAATTGAAAAAAAAAGATTAAAAAAATTATTAAATTAAAAATGACAAAAACACAACAAAAATAAAAAAGTCAAAGAAATTAAAAAGAAATAGAAATGCAAAACATTATAAAAATGACAACAGCACATGACAAAGTTACTAAAACTTAAAATAAAATAAAAATATAACAATAAAAGCTAATTCAGTATTAAAATTCCTTCAGATTTGATTAAACTGAGAGAAGAAAAGATGAGCAGAGAAGTTGTTTTGCTCAAACTGAAGGCTCTTACATTCACACACAAAAAAAAGATGTAAAATGCTGCATGGGGACAAATATAAATTTGTATAGCTTTTTTCAACCTGATGATTGAATTAACTGTCTGAACAAACCAAATTGATGCAGTGAATCATATTTCCCAATGCCACACAAGAAAAAGACATTACTTGCGGGGTGGGAAATTAACTTTTCAGACACAATGGCTGGTAAATGTCTAACTTTATTGGTCACTTAAATTTCTTATTCCAGCCATTTTTATCATTTCATTTCAAATGGATAAAACAATTCACCTAACACGCAATAGCCGTGAAGCAGAGATGTTCACAAGTCTTTAACTTGGAGTCCGAGTCAAGTCTGAAGTCTTTGTCGCTGGAGTCCGAGTCAAGTCTTGAGTCCGAGTCGAGTCTCAAGTCATTTAATGGCTCACTAAAAAATCTCATGTATTGAAATCTTCTTGTTTACGAAGCTGTTTTATAGGCTATAGACAAAATATATGATCTATGATCTGCTTCAAAAAGAAAACCACAAAACCAGTCTTAAGTCGCTGGGGTATATTTGTAGCAATAGCCAACAATACATTGTATGGCTCAAAATTATTGATTTTTCTTTTATGCCAAAAATCATTAGGACATTAACTAAAGATCATGTTCATGGGAGATATTTTGTAAATTTCCTACCGTAAATATATCAAAACGTAATTTTTGATTAGTAATATGCATTGCTAAGGACTTTATTTGGACAACTTTAAAGATGATTTTCTCAATATTTAGATTTTCTTGCACCCTCAGATTCCAGATTTTCAGATAGTTGTATCTCGGCCAAATATTGTGCGATCCTAACAAACCATACATCAATAGAAAGCTTATCAAAAGAAATCTCAATTTCGAAAAATTGACCCTTATGACTGGTTTTGTGATCCAGGGTCACATATATATTTTTACATGTAATGTACTTTTACATTTAGACACATGTGAGGCCATGTGACAAAAAACACTGTTTCTGTTCAGGGTTTTCTTCCTGAAATCTATACTATTTAAATATATTATAAGCATTATCTGCTAAAAATGTCTACAATAATCAAAACGTTCTAATCTTGAGCAGAAAAGAAAAATAACCAACAGTTTCAAACTTTAAGTTCCATCCAAGCCATCTAACGACAATTTCCCAATTATAATTACATGATTGTTTTGACATGCTCTTAGCCAGATTAATAATGCTAAATGTAGATCAGAAACACCTGGTTTGAACAGTCAGAGTCATAGGTTATTGAGATAAATAGATGGTAAGAAAAATAACTAGATTTGCAATAATGTTTTTGTTATTGTTAAAATAACAGCGTCATCCGCAGCTCTTAAACTTGGCGCATCCGGAGAGAGAGAGACAGCGCACAGAGCTGAAAGGCCTTGAATTAAGCACGTTTGGCTTTAGATAAAAATACTAGAGTATATAGCGCTGAAAGATATTTGCCATAAACGACGCTTGTTATGTGATCCGCACTTGAAATGGTGCTGCTGTTATGGCTCACGGTCCGGATGGATATAACTGAAAATCAAAAGACTCGAGTTGCTTTTAAAAGTCCTTTTCCTCGAGTCGAGTCAAGTCTGGGGTCATTTCAGGTCGAGTCTGAACTCTGAAGTAAAGTCTGAAGTCTATAAAAATTCGACTTGAGTCCGAAGTGCTACTTCCTTTATCTGTTCAAACTATGAATCAAATCTTACTTCCACACACATGCATTTTTTTTAAACTCACTACAGTGCAAATAAAACAAAAATTACCAGCCGCTGCACAAAAAGCAGCCCACCTTGATTACATGACAACACATTTGATTATCGCCTAAAGCTGTGTGCAGTGCTGTAGTAGTCTATTGAACATCGCTTTTAGTTAGTTATTCCCCAACACAGAGAAGAAGTAACAAACTTTGCTTAAACTAACAATCTCCCACTGACACACCTGCAGGGCCACTGATTTAACCAGCATGCCGCAGCTGGTTTTGGAGCTAATTGAGCAATTGTGCACTACTTGCACACGTTACGAATCCTGCATGGGGTAAATCTCTCACACACATGTTTCAGATTCTTCCTCGACAGGCTCGGCTGGTCCAGGCCCGTATCTGAGTTCGTGATGGGAGATAAGAGGGTTCAGAAAGCCAGCGCTGATGCGGTCGACTTGTGAGCAGAAAGCCATCAGTGCTGTGCTAACCCGGAGGTGACAAAAGTGTTTTTAATTCCTCATGTCATCTCATCTGCTATCCGGCGCTCAGCAGGACGCCTGCCAGCAAATTCATTGCTTTCCTTCTAATACTTTTTCCAAAACCAACAGGTGGTGATCTGCATATCAGCCATTATTCTCCTGGATAAAAGAGACATTTAACTGCGGATTCGCTTTTTATGCTCATTCTCAGTTTGCTCAAATGAACGACAGTAGAACACAATTAGTAATGCATGGCAGGTCGTAGCAATCTTTATAACTGAGATGAATCTTCACAATTTTGCATTTGTCCCATTGCGCTTTTATGTTTTTGAATATGTACAAGAATTACAATGTTTACAATAAGTTCAACCGTTTCTCGGATTTTTCACTTCAGCGATCCGATCTCAACATTGTCAAAACACCAAATAACTACTTATTAAAAATGCTAATTATCTGATTTGTTTGGTTACTTTTCCCTTTTGTTGAAATAAAAACCCAGTAAAACAGTTATTTTACTGTAAACAAATAATGTAAAATAATGTAGATATCAGCACAGTGACAAAATTCAAAAGCTGTGGATTGTATTATTATTATTGTATTATTATAAGTTTGGGGTTAGTTTTTATAAGTTTTTATTTTATAATTACTTTTATTTAACAAGAATACATTAAATTGATTAAAAGAAAAATAAAATACATTTATACTGTTACAAAAAAATCTAATAAATGCTGTTCTTTTGATATTTCTATTCATCAAAAAATACAGTTTTCACAAAAATATTAAGTAGCACAACTGTTTTGATAATAATCAGAAATGTTTCTTGAGCAGAAAATCAGCATATTAGAATGATTTCTGAAGGATCATGTGACACTGAAGTTTACTCAAATCATTTACAGCTTTACATCATTTGGAATAAATCAACATTTTAATAATATTTCACAATTTCACTGTTTTTACTGTATTTTTGGTCTAATAAATGCAGCCTTAGTAAGTGTAAGAAACTTTTTTAAAACATTATGAAACATTTGAATAGTGTACTAAATCTGGTAGCGTATTATATTTATTACATATACAAAAAAGATCATTATGTTTTGAGACTCATTACATCTTCATTACTGGCAAAATGACACATAAACTGGGATGAACAGGGTGTTGTCGATTTCCTTTGCCTTCTCCGAAAACTGTTCCCACGCCCCTGATGCTGTTTTCTGTGCGATTTTGACAGTGTTTTGTGGTTTCAAAATAAGTCATTTTGACATTTTTAGCAGATGTATCATAATGAGGTATAATTATCTCAGAGCAATGAGCATCACACCTGTGCGGCCTGAACACCTGCAGCCATTGGATGCTCATGAACACATGACTGCACACAGCTCTGACTCTCTGTGGAGCTGATGCACTGGAACTACTGACAATGTGTCATAATTAAAACCCACATGGACATTTCAGAGTCAAAACAAAAACGTATAAACAAAAACCAAAGTATTTCTGACCCATAAATGTCATAGTTGTCATGAATGCACAAACTCAAGGAAGGTTTTGTACAAAGTTTTATAGGTCCTGCCAATTGAAAAGAAAATTCACTAAAATTGCAATGGAACAGAATACGTAGAAGTTGGTGGAAACATTTCTTTGCAAATCTCAAAGGTCAAGCATATTTGAAGGGTCACGACTGTGTGGCGAAGGAAGGAAGGAAGGAAAGGAACGCCTACTGCAAAATCCACAACCCAAGGAACATTTGAAAGATCCATCACACAAATAAACACATGCTCACGAATACGACTTGAGGAGAGACAAACTACAAGAGATCTAGATGCTGAAATTCCTGTCATTATAATTAATTGCACATACACACCCATGAGTGGGAACACTTCAAACCTTGTTGCATCACATGCTATAAGATAAACAAACCTTCAAGTGGATTATGTGTGATGGCAAAAAAAAAAAAAAAAAAAGTTTTTGTTAATTTATTTTTTAGTTTAAAAGCACAAAAAATCCTCTGATTTCAGTGCTAAAAAAGTACATTTAAAAAATATGATTAGAAAAAATAGAGAAATTTTGACTAATGTAAAAAATGTAAAATAAAATAAAATAGTAGTGAATAAATAGTACATTTCTTTGAAATCATCAGAAATGTTCCCCATACAAGCAGTACATGAGCAGAAACAAACTAAAATCATTCTCTTTCTTCCAAACACGTGAGAGAGGGTGTATAAGCTCCGATGTGCGAAATAAAGACTCATGCCTGTCAAAATCAAGTGAAGGCAGATTCCTTTATTCCTGTCACCGTTGACAATGGACCTATTTTCCTATTGTAGATAAGACAAAGTGAAAAGCTATCATTTTATCAGCAGTGAGAGGGAACACAGTCTCCGATAGTATTCTCTCTTTTTTAATCTCGCACAGTGATGAAACCTTTCTTAAAAACACCCCATATGCATTATAGAGACCGGGAAAAACAGAAAAAAAACTTCAGGGCCCCACAGCTAAAGAAGTCTAATATTTAAGACTGAGGGAAAAATGATGCTAAATGAAAAGATGATGAAACCCAAAAGCGCAAATAACAAAAAAATGAAAAAGAAAAAAACCTGCCCTCATTCAAATGTTTTAGAAAGGTTTGGCCTTGTAAAAAGTGGCCACATAATATCAGTTTGTGCATTGAGACATACTTGAGGGAAAGTAGGGCATTATTGCAGTGAGAAGAATAATACAATAAAGCTAGTGTCATGTGACTAAGAGACTAATCCTGCATAAATATTGAATTAACAGTTCTACATTATACCTGTACATACAGGCCAGCTGTTAACTAAAACTAATACTAAAATAAAAATATATATTAAATTGTATTAAGAATACATAAAAATATTTTAATTTATATTAATTAAATATTTTTTACTGTTTTATTCAAAATATTCAATATTTTATTCATTAATTTTTATTTTTATTAAAAATACAAATACAAATATTCTATGAAAAACTTAAGTTGAAAATTAGAAATGCTGCCTTGGTAGTTAGTAAAATAAGTTGACTAAAATTGCTCAAATAAAAACAAAATCTAAATAGAAATGGGAAAAAAAACTAATAAAAATATTAAAAACAATTTGAATAATTCAAATAATAAATTATAATATAATTCTTATTTATGATTAAATATTAAAATAAAAAATATATTTTAAAAAGCTAATTCAAAATATCAATTAATAAAATGCATTATAATACAGTTAAGATACTGATACAAGCTTTATAGAAAGTGTTACTGAAGATTTCAGAATTAACAGGGGTGCACGGGTGAAGCGGA
The DNA here is from genome assembly GCA_036784905.1 of Acrossocheilus fasciatus. Lineage (NCBI taxonomy): Eukaryota > Metazoa > Chordata > Actinopteri > Cypriniformes > Cyprinidae > Acrossocheilus > Acrossocheilus fasciatus. The sequence continues at coordinate 6,825,103 of CM071944.1, read as the reverse complement.
GAACAGGCTCTAATTGATGTAGACAGAGATTCAGATCGGTCTAAGAGGTTGTGATTAATCTGTTTTGACAGATGCCACAAATCTCTCAAACCAATGAAGGAAACCCTCCACTAAAATGTTACGGTTGTTTCCAAAACGGCGCTCGGGACTCTCATTTTAATGTCACTTTTTTCCGACCCATTTAAAAAGAACATGAAAGTGCAGTAATGATGTTTTTGTTTAATTAGGTGAGCCGCTCTCAAAGGATGACTTGTTAAGTCAGGATGTCAGCGGTGGCTTGTCAAGAAAAGGGCAAGCATTGTGAACCTGTGAACCATTATCACTCAAGACAACATGATAGGATACAACTACATTAACTCCCACAGGGAAACCAGCAACAGGCTACACAAAGCTGCAGCGACCAGGGAAAAGACAATATACCTTACACACAGCAAATGATCAAAATGACAACTGAATTCCAAACGTGTTTGTCATTCAGGCAAAACAAAAGCATCTCTGGATTGACTGCCCTATTGGCAAATGTCAAAATTGCAGATGTATAAAAAGGTGGCATAAGTAACCATGCTATGACCCTTTCTGATGGCAGTTTAAACTTGTCAATTTTTCATCAAAAAGTCAAAACACACAATATATTTGATGCACTTCTGCTGCTTCTATGCAGAGTAAAATGCTCTAGATTTAGCCATAATAAAATGGCAGTGTTAGTGGAGCACAAATGAATTAAACATGATATTCAACACATCTGAGGGTTACAGAACGTGAAGATGTCTAAACACCTCCGTGTCAGAGGCCAGATATGCTTTCAGATGAGTTCAATGAGCAGATATGAATCGTAACCTCTAAACCATCACATGCTTTTTTCATTGCAAACAGCCATTTGTAGCCAAAGCATGCTACAGTTTTGGACGCGGTTCATATTTTGATGATCTTCATCTCTAATCTCTTTACCAGTGGTGTGTAAACAGGCGTCAGCTGGATCAGATTGTTGTCTGCTGATCCAACAGGCAGCTCAGAAATTCACTTATAAGCACAGGGAAGGGAAGTGAACCATAATTAATAACACGTATCCAGGATATCATTGGAATGGGTGGTAATGAATTTTTAGTGCTTTGGCTGTGGTGCAGTAGTTACAGTCACTTAGTATAATTTCAGAGGTATTGGGATACACACACAGGCTGTGTTTCAAAACTACATAACAGAAACGTGCACCATTCATAACTGAATTGAGAACGCCTTTTACAATCCAATTAAATTCCTGAATTTGAATTGAAGAACAGGATGTAGAATTCCAATTTGATTTTGAATGCAAGTAGAATTAAAATTCAAAGAAAAACATGTAACTGTAATTTGGATGGATGGATGAACAGACAGAATGATAAATGGATTGAATATTGATGAAAATAATAATGGATGGATGGACAGATGGATGGAACGATAGATGGATTGGATTTGGATGAATAGAATTATGGATGGATGGATGGATGGATGGAACAACAGATGGATTGGATTTGGATGAATAGAATTATGGATGGATGGATGGATGGATGGATGGATGGATGGATGGATGGATGGATGGATGGATGGATGGATGGATGGATGGATGGATGGATGGATGGATGGATGGATGGATGGATGGATGGATGGATGGATGGATGGATGGATGGATGGATGGATGGATGGATGACAAATGAACGGAGGGACGGATGGATGGAACAACAGATGGATTGGATATGGATGAACAGAATGATGGATGGATGGATGGATGGATGGATGGATGGATGGACGACAGTCTGACGGATGGATGGATGGAACAATAGATGGATTGGATTGGATAGGGATGAATGGAATGACGGATAGACGGAATGACGGATGGATGGACGGACGGACAGACAGACTGACAGATAGATAGATAGACAGATTTCCCTCTGTCTCATGCTGCCGGATCTGTCACCGGATGCTTATTCTGGAAGCTTATAATTTACAAATTAAGCACTGGTTATATTCCATGCGGGGTCAGTACGTTTCAGGTTCAGTAAAAACACTTGAGTTAATGATGAAATAATTCCAGGGAAGTTGCACGGGTGGTTTGTCTCCCAGCCGCACACAGCGACAAATCCTCCTGGGAAGAAGACACGCAGGCTAATTATTCTCACGTTAGAAAGATTTAAATCCTCGTTAAGATTAAGCGGAAAATACCAAAGACGCTTAATGCATGATAAATATAACGTGCACATTAAACACCTTTGACGCACACATCATAGGAACACAAACCCACAAAGCACATCAGAGATCTGCCAGAATGCCACAAGAATCGCCCGAGCTTAATTAAAAAAGACAGAGAAAGAGAGTGAGAGGACTGGAGTATTGGCTTCAGATAAGTGAAAATCCTGCCTTGTATACCAATGACAAGCCCATCAAATCACAACAGCTTTACTGCACTCAGATACAACACAATCCAGCTTTAAAGCTTGTATTTAAAGGCACAGCAAAAAAAAAGGAGATAATCTCATCATCATTTATTCACCTTCATGTCATTTCAAACCCATATGCATTTTTTTCTGTGGAACAGGTGTTTAACATGCAAAATGTTGTCACTATGAACTGTTGCTATATGGAAAAGACAACATTAACTCATTGGTTCAACATGCCTCTACCTACATTTTTCGCACCTATAGATACAATTCACTGCAGTTTTCAGCTGAAATGACCAACACCAACAACTTTTGTTGTATCCTTTTTCACACAAATTATGGTTACCGGCCAGATTATTGATTAATAATGACGGTCCCACTTTATATTAAGTGGCCTTAACTACTATGTACTTATATCAAAATACAAGTACAATGTACTTATTGTGCTCATATTGTATTTCAAAACACTTCTGCTGCTATTGAGGGATACAGGTAGGGATAGGTTTGGTGGTATGGGTACAATGTAAAAAAAAATCTGTAAAATTTACGGTAAAAAAACAGCAGCTGTGGTTGCCAGAATTCTACCAAAAAAATACGGTAACAACATTTTAGGTTTTACGGTTTTACCTTATTTACAGTTAAATACTGTAATTTCATTAACTGATATAATGTTAATATACCAACCTATTAAAGTACTGAAATCTGTTTTGTACCTTTGAAATACACTGATAACCACCAAATGCAGGTGGTGATGAGCAGCTTTTAAATAATAATATATATAGAAGGTGCACAGTGTCATTCACACAAACACTAAACACCATCATGGTGAAACTCATTAAACTGAAATATGCAAGAAACATTAATTTAACAACATTAGATGTAACATACAACCCTATTAAACATAACTGATAAGAAAAAACTAAGAAGAAACAGTTATTTCAAAGAAAAAACAAAATTCAAACAAAATTTGAAATGCAACGCAGGGAATTCTGGGAACATCAGTTTACATTTTTTCCCTGTAAATTTTACAGGAACTTACCATTAACCATTTAACAGGTTTTTACTGTAGCGTTTTCACAGTTTTTTTACCGTTAAAATCACAGTCATTTTTTCCAGTGTAGGTTTAAGGGTGGGTTAAGGTGTAAGGGATGGGTCAACAGTGTAATAATAAATGTAATTACAGAAATTAATTACAGATGTAATTACATTCAGGACTTTTTAAAAATAAAAGTACAACGTAAAAACATTTATGTACACAATAAGTGCATTGTACTAAATGATTAATTGCAATGTAATTACTTAGTAGTTAAGGCCACTTAATATAAAGTGGGACCATAAAGACTTATTTGCACGTTGTTTCTTGCACAATGCTTTGTTATGACTTTAAAACAATTTTATCGTAATGCATGATTTGTAAATTTGTAAGAAAAAAAAAAACATTTTGCGTTGGCGTCATATAAACTGCTCCATATGTATGGCTTCTAAACTTGCTTGGAAGCTCACCCAGTACAGCACTGCACTTATTTACAATAATATAAAAACGATCAGGTACGAGTGCTGTGAAACACGAGTAACAATAAAACAACTCAGGTACAAGCTAAAACGGTGGTTGCTTCAGAAAATACAGTTTTATCTCATGTTTGCTTTTGTTAACACACGTGGTTATGTTTAGGGTAGGGTTTAATGTATGTGGTACATTATTTCCTAATGTAATAGAGCATTAAATATTTAGCACCACTCACCAGACATTTAATTTCCAAACTAGCACGATACTCCAACCACCGGAATAAAACATTGCTAGATTCACATTTAGTGAAAGCTCAATCTAAGGTTTTTAACTAAAAAACCCATTCAAAAAACCCACTGACTTTAGGACGATGGAACTGGAAGTGTTAAAATGGGAAGTTCTTTCTGAATTTTAGCCTACAAAGATACGTCATTCCTTCAGCACTCTCTTATTCACCATATCTGCTTCATCAATGTGCACATCAAGTTCATAAGAGATGACATTTGAGATTCAGGTGAGCACAAATTCTGGGATATAGGTGAGATGCCTTTGAGAGTTTGCTCAACACGTGCTGATAGATTGTTACTCTGAGCTACTGTGTTGATTTAGGCAGTCACTAATCATTTGACATAGTTAGCAAGATAAAAGATAAGAACGAGTCTGTCCTCGTCAGAGAAAAGCCTTGAGAGGTCTTTATTTGCATTCAGGACGCACGTTCACACTCTTTTCCTTTCTCTACCACTTGCATTTAGGAATTCAAAGAATGGATTGCATGCTCTGAAGACAAGAGAAAGCAGTCACACTTTCTTAAACACACACACACACACACACACACACACACACACACATGCACAAAAGAATCACATCTTTCCAAATCAGAGCTCCACTACCTCAGCCACAAGCAACTGCAATCAAATTAACTTGTGGATGACGGTCAAAGTCAGAGTAAAGCGCAATCATACAGATTGTGCCTTCTATTCAAGTAAGGAGACGTTGCCGTTCATCCTTAAAGAAATGAAAATTTCCCAAAAATGCATATTTCTCTCCTGATTCAGACAAGATGACTTTTTCACTGGAGTATTATGTATAGAGGACTCAACAGGTGAAGTTAAAAACATCTTGATGGATTTGTTTCTTACAAAAAGACAGCTTTTCACTTCACAAGACATTAACTGATGGACTGGAGTGGTGTGGATTACTTATGAATTATTGTGATGTATTTATCAGCTGTTTGGACTCTCATTCTGACGGCACCCATTCACTGCAAAGAATCCATTGGTGAGCAGGTGATGTAATGTTAAATTTCTCCAAATCTGTTCTGATGGAGAAACAAACTACATCTTGGATGGCTTGAGGGTGAGTAATTTTTTTTACTTTTTTCATTTTTGAGCAAACTATTGCTTTAAATCATGTTGGCCTAGCTAAGGAAGTGCTTAAATTCATAGAGTATTCAAAGAGAGTACAAATGATTTGTTTTAAAGGCCCTTTCATTCACAAGGTTGCGAAACTGCCTTGCATCAAAGTTGCCATGACAAGCTGGCAAATAACCTAGCTAAACATTTGATAAATTGCCCGTCGCAGAAGTGATGTGTGCCGCTGATAACTTTTCAGTCGAGCTTTGCTCTCTTAACAAGCTCACCTCATTTCCATGTGCCAGACGCATGGCGAGGCGCAGGCGTTTCCAAGCCAAGAGCATTTCCAAGCCCGATGCATCGTATTAAACAGTTGGTTAGCGCGCTGTCCTGACACGCCGCGGATGATGGAAACTCACCGGGTTTCCCATTAATCTCCACTCCCATCATCTTTATGTTTGTAATGCAGCGGGGCTTGAAGGCTAGACGTACGGAATACATTACCCATCAGGCACAGGTGCCAGGTGGAAGTGATGCGGTGAGAACTTGGCTTGAGTTGCACTGATGAATCACAGTAATGTATTACAAATTGACACTTTTTCATACTGAATAATGGCGGCATGCTGTGTCCAATAAAGAAAATTAAAAGAAAACATGCCATATATTTTGTTCCCGACCCTGTTATATATACTTCTCTTTCCTGTACAACTACAGTTTACAATCACCACATCTGTAAAGCTCTAAAAAGCAAGCGGTTTTTTTATATTTCCCTGGTTCAGTGGAAAGGATGTCAGAGAATACTGTATGCATATATATATATATATATATATATATATATATATATATTTTTTTTTTTTTTTTTTTTTTTTTTTTTTTTGTAGATTCACCACATATAAGTTATCAGCTGATATCTTTAATTTTAATGATAATAAAATAAATATTTTGTTCATATATTATACTGTAAACTTTAATAATGTGAGGATCCCAAAAGTTTGAGATCAATGAGATTTTTTAATCTTTTTTGAAAGAAGTCCCTTATGTTCATCAAGGCTGGATTTTTTTTTTTTTAAAATACAGTAATATTGTGAAATATTATTACAATAAAAATAATGTTTTTGAATATATTTTAAAATGTCATTTATTCCTGAGATGCAAAGCTGAATTGTCAGCATCATTACTCCAGTCTTCAGTGTCACATGATCCTTCAGAAATCATTCTAATATGTGGATTTGCTGATCAGGAAACATTTCTTATTATTATCAATATTGAAAAACTAAATTTCTTTTAGGATTCTTTGAAGAATAGAAAGTTCAAAAGAACAGGGTTTATTTGAAATGATCACGTTAGATCAATTCAATGCATCCTTGCTGAACAAAAGTATTAACTTCTTTCAAAATCATACTAACCACAAACTTTGAATTGTTCTTTACATTAAAATCACATACAAAATATTTATTTTAGTGTTTCAATTTTCTTTATCAAACTAATATAACCCATTTAGCATTATCAGCCACAACATGAAAACAATTATTTCTGTCCTTTTTGGAGTTTCTAACTCATGGCCACTATGAACTGTTGTTAAAACAAACAAGAAAGAAACTCACAGGGTTGAGTAAACAGTAAGAGAATTTCTATTTTTAGGCGAACTATGATATGAAGTTTGTAGAAACCATTTCCTCCAGCTCTGACCCTGTGGCGACAAATAAAGATGCCATTCTCGTCCTCTTTCTCCCAAAATCTCATCCAATGACTGAGTAGCAGGTATAGTCGGCTGTTGTGCCGCTGTCAGTACCGATGCACCTTACAGAGAGCGAATGGTTTGGACAGGTAAACACTGCCCATCAGACGTGAAGACAAGCGACAGCGCCGACAGGCTATGTTAACGACGGGGGGCAGCCAAGCCGAGGAAGGTTGAGAGCTCAGAGTGAGCAAAAACCCAAATCTGCATTCTGATTGAAGCCATTATCATGCTGTGTTTTGTCCACTGGCCGCATACTAGCACTTGTGCACTTCCCTGGGGTGAATCTAGATGAGAGAAGCACGCTGCTCTACATGCACGCTCGCTATCTTGCTCTTTCATACTTTATCGTAGTTTTTCATCTATTCTTGTCTGGACTCTTTCCACCGCTGTCATTTCAGCTGTCGCACTTGAATCTAAAATCTTCTTTCTATTGAAAAGGCATCAGCTGTTTCATATGTATATACGGTAGGCTCCAAAAGTCTGACACAACATTGAAAACTTGAGATTGAAAATCTAATTTAAACCTGGAACTCACAAGAAAGTTTAAAGATTTTGAAAAATGTCAGAAATTACACAGATATCATACATATTATAACATGAATGGTAAAAGTAGTAGTACAGTGATTGAAGATTTATTATTGTATACTTAAATAATATTCTATATAATTATTTCATATTTACTATAACTATATTCTACACATATACTGTACATATTTATACATATTTAATATATTAACAGTAAATTGAGTGCCAACACAATGTATATATATTTAAACATTTAACATTTATCGTTATTTTAATTTATTTAAATATGTTATGCAATTATATAATCTTTAATATAATAATATTATTATGCATATATGTCTGTCTATATCATCATATATGCAATTATCAAATATATAATATAGTACATTGAGTGCAGATGATGATATTTTATCCAGTTATATATTATTTATTATATAGTATTTAACATAATTATAATACTATATATATATATATATTTATAACTATATTAATATATAAAAATGATAAAAATGATAAATAAATTGACTACATGTGTATATATAATCTAATGTAATCTAATTATATATAAAAGAGTATATTTACTGAAGATGCATGATTATATACAGTATCTTCCTGCCAAACAAATGATAGAAAGGACAGCATTAAATGTGGTATTTTATCTAAGGCCAATGAACCAAACAAAGACTCTTTGCTGGAAATAAATCAAGAATGTTTTATTCTCGTGTGTTGCAACTTTTTTTCTGACTTGGTGTCTGATTAGAGATGAATTTTACTGGAGTGGGAGGACGATTTGAGGAGAGAAAAAAAAAAAAAGCAAAAACCATAATACCTTATCGTTTATTTTAAGCATCTCCTTTTGAAGCACATCCTTCAGCAGCCTTGAACGTCATAACAGGAGTGACAGCCGTTATCGCCCACCGCTGCCGAGAAAACAGATGCTAAAAGTGCTGTGATTAAATCTCTTTCAGGCCGTAGATCAAGATCAAGAATTAAAAACTAGAAGCATAGTGAACATGACACCAAAAATTAATGAAAAAGCCGTTTGATGAAATGGCAAACTTTTGAATGAAGATTGAATGAAACCATTAATGAAGATGTCAGTGTCCACACAAACATGGCTTTTCAGATTGCAACTGTGACAGGCTTTATCCTTACAGCATTTCACTTATTAATCTGCTTTCAAACCCAGGTACGAAAAAATGTTCTATAAAACAGAAAACATTTTTTTTGTTTTTTTGTTTTCTGGGCAAATGCAACAGCCTTGAATTTCCACAACACTGCAGGGCTTCTCTGTTCTGGCCCTTTCCATCCGCAGATGCATTCATGTGCTCGTGGTGGGAGTGCAGACGAGAACTGAGTCACTTAAAAGCTCTAAAAACTCTAGATTGACAAGTTTGAAGGTTAATGCTTTAAACAATGCTCAACTTCCCACACTTAGTTGTTTCCTGGCAAAATCATCAAGCCTTCGCATGTATGGCCAGAAGCGGCAGCAAAAGCGATTCATATGCTTTTTTTTCCGTTGACAGTGCGGAGATGTCTACAACTCAATAGCTCGACAGAGATGATTGTGTCTGACAGACTGTTATTGCTCCTCTTGAGGCCACTAAGTGCACAAGCGGTTCGCGACGTCAGCTGCAAGAATAGACGCTAATAGCAATTCATGCTAAATTAATATCTGCTCCTGATGACAAATATGACAGTAAAACCCTTTAGTTACAGTTCTTTAGTGCTCGCACCATGTCATCCTGCAATAATGCAGCTCTCTGTACAGTCAATAAAGATATAATATATTCATCATTATTTATGATATTTTATATTGCTGGAGGGAAACAGCAAAAGATGTGAAAAAATAAGAATAGAAATAATACCAATATTATATAATTTACAATAAATAATTGATAAATGTGACCCTGGACCACAAAACCAGTCTTAAGTAGCACAGGCATATTTGTAGCAATAGCCAAAAATACATTGTATGGGTCAAAATTATAGATTTTTCTTTTATGCCAAAAATCATTAGGATATTAAGTAAAGATCATGTTCCATGAAGATATTTTGTAAATTTCCAACCATAAATATATCAAAACTTCACTTTTGATTGGTAATATGCATTGCTAAGGACTTCATTTGGACAACTTTAAAGGCGATTTTCTCAATATTTTGATTTTTTTCATATTCATATTCACATTATTTCATATTCCAGTTTTTCACATAGTTGTATCTCGGCCAAATATTGTCCTATCCTAACAAACCATACATCAATGGAAAGCTTATTTATTCAGCTTTCAGATGATGTATAAATCTCAATTTAAAAAAATTGACACTTAAGACTGGTTTTGTGGTCAAGGGTCACAAATGTTTTACATATGTTACAAAATATTTGTATTTCTAATAATTATTTATTTGTTCTTTAAATAATCCTGAAATAAGTGTCATGGCTTCTACAAAAATAAGAAGCATAACTATTTTCAACACTGATAATAATCAGAAATGTTTCTTGAGCAGCATATCAGCATATTAGCATGATTTCTGAAGGATCATGTGACACTGCAGACTGGAGCAATGATGCTGACAATTCAGATTTACATCACAGGACATTTACATTCTAAAATATATCAAATTAAAGAGTTATTTAAAATTTTAATAATATTATTTTACAATACTACTGTATTATAAAATACTGTTGTAATACTTTTTAATAATATATATTAATATAATTTAGTATCACTGCACTTACATTTAGTTTCATCAAATGAAACTAAAATAAAATAAAATAAAATAAAAATATATATTCATTAGGTTATAATGAAATAAACTAGCAGAAAAATAATAAAATAAGTTTGAGGTTTTTATAGTTAATTTCAATCATAATTCTCAAAAAAGAATTACTTAAGTATGCAATACTCAAATCGCTCAGATCTTTTCGAGCAACGTACATTTGAAGTGTTTTGCAGCAATGTGAGATTCTAGATGTTCTTGGTCAAAGCAGTAAGAAATCAAAAAAGCCACAAAGGCCACAGTCAGGAGAACGTGTCTAATGCTGTAACCGAGGTCAGACTGCTGCAGCGGTGCAGGAATAAACCCATTCAGCACAAATCATCAGGTACCACTTTTCAACACCAATCAGGCCTTTTCAGGTCCTAATCAGTTCAGTATTAAGGCTCTTTAATTGTCCATCATGTTCACAAAAAAAGCAAATAAATGGGCCGTTGAGGTGCGCAGTGAGCACACTGGAACATCCATCCATGCCAGCTGCAAACGCTGCCAATTTAATTGCAATAATACTCCATTGCCTGACCTGAAAATATAATATTCAAAAAGGAATCAAGAACAAGGATTTTTCAACACGTTCAAGGACAGACTCTTTCGTGAGGTAAGATGAACAAGAAAATTCACTGTGGTGAATTCTTATAGAGGTCTAAATCTTTCATGCTGGCCTAGAAGAATTTAATTTTTTCCACCATGACCCGAAAGGTCAGTTTATGAAAAGAGGGCATGAGTGCTGGACCAAGAGAGCAGCTCATGGAATTTGATTATGGAATGTAATAAATTTTCTTGCTGTTTTTTATTGAGCCAAGAATGTGCCATTTCTCCAATAGACCACATCAGGGTTTCAAGCAGGATTTTGTTTGAACAATGAGCCCACTTACAAAACAAGCGTGATCAAGAAAACACTATTTTTTCCAACATACTATTTTTTCTTTCACATTAAGACACTGAAACGTATCTTGTACTATGTAATCATGTGAATAATTAACTAGTAATTAGACTGATTCAAGTTTCAATTACTTCACAAGGATGTATTTAACATTGCTTTTCAGTGCACTGCACGAGTAGCTGGCGATAAATTACTGTATTTATGAGTGAATCGTTCATTCAAACGATTTGTTCACAAACACTGATTCATTCAGGTATGAAACAAGTTAACTGGTCTTAAGAATGAGTCATTCATTGGAAATATTCATTCAAATGATTCATTTTAAAACATGGTTTAATTCTGAATGAAACAAGTTCACTGACTTTACTGAATCAGTTATTCAATTGATTCATTCTAAATGAATACGAATTCATTCAGGATTGAAACAAGTGACTGGCTTTGTAAAAGTGTCAATTAATCAATTGTTCACTCAATTTGTTCAAAACCACTGATTCCTTCAGGAAAGACTTTACAAGAGTGTCATTAAATCAGTTATTCAAATGATTCATTTAAAATCACAGATTCATCCAGGAATGAAACAAGTGACTTACTTTATACTGTAGGAGTGTCACTGAATCAATTATTCAAATGATTCATTAGAAACTACAGATTCATTCAGAAACAAAACAGTCACTGAATCAATTAAACGATTCATTGTAAACCTTGGATTCATTTAGGAAATAAATAATTGATTGACTTTACAACAGTGTCATTGAATCAATTGTTCAATCGATTTGTTCAAAACCACGGACTCATTCAGGGACTAAACAAGTGACTGACTCTACGATATTGAACCAGTTGACTCTACATTGAAACAATTATGCAAATGATACATACAAAATCATGGATTCATTCAGGAACGAAACAAGCGACTGACTTTACACAAGTGTGACGACTGAAACAAATGATTAGTTCAAAATCACTGATTCCTATGGGAACGAAACAAGTGACTGACTGAGTGTGTCATTCATTCAAACGATACATTCAAAGGATATCTATTTTAAATATATATTTATTGTTTAAATTAAGACAGCAGAAAGGGCAAAAAGCAAGCAATCCCAGAAAGCAGCAGTATGTAAGTGAACCCACAGCGATCAGACATCTCTGCCCTTTAATGATTTTCTATTCAGCCACATTGTTCTTTGTTAGCAAAGGGGAAAAGCCAAGTATCATGACTGTGTCGTTGATTCAAAGGGCTTTTGTAGAGTCTAATTGATTAAGGAGTGCTGCGCGGTGGCCATAAGACCCTCAGTTATTCACGCTATCTATTATTGACTGCTCTCAAGAGCTTTACCACACCGCTCTAATTGCCTGGAAGCGACGGTCAATTCCTTTAAGTACCAAGACAGAAGAACAACACAAACAATGCATCAGTTTTCCTGAGAGTCTCTCCAGTGTTCCCTCAGTTTCTCTCATTCTTTTTCTGAGATTTGTTCGTGCAGTCATGGTGGCCGCTGGGGAGAGACATGTATCAGACATTCATTAGACGTATCTGTGGCCCCTGACTCCCTGAAACCCACAGGGCCTGAGGCGATGGAGAACACACTGCATTACCTAAATCACAACCTAAATTCCCATGGATGTGCAAACTCGTTTCTACGATAATCTAGGACCACAAACAATGAATAAACAATGGTGTGTTTCATGTTGATAACTTCACAGTTAGGCCTGGGTCGTTTGACAGTAAATGCATAGGCCTACTATAGAAATGTGTCTGCAAGACATTTTGCTGTACCGTTTACACCACATTGCATATATGTGCTCAGCTATCAATAGGTAGGACTGGTTATTTATGTGGGAGCAAAGGAAAAATAAGTAATCTATCTATTTATCCATACACATATACACAAACATATATCAAAATCAAATAAATAATATAGAGCCGGGGGGGGGGGGGGGGGGGTGAAAACTTTTGAACAGAATGGAGATGTGTACATTTTTCTTATTTTGCCTAAATATCTTTTTTTTTCTTTTCATTTAGTACTGCCCTTCAGAAGCGACAGAAGATAGTTACAAGTTAAATTTACCCTGAATTTCAAATTCTAAAAGTTTTCACCCCGTTTGAACCTTCAGTAATAGTTGCATATGAGTCCCTCAGTTGTCCTCAGTGTGAAAAGATGGATCTCAAAATCATACAGTCATTGTTGGAAAGGGTTCAAATACACAAAAATGCTGGAAAACCAAAGAATTTGTGGGACATAACGGATTTTTCTGAAGAACAGCAGGCAGTTTAACTGTTCAGGACAAACAAGGGACTTATGAACAGCTATCACTAAACAAAAAAAAAAAAACAGTTGTGTATCATTCAGGCAGGTAACATCACAGTATTAAGAATCAAGGGGATGTAAACTTTTGAACGGGATCATTTTTATAAATTCAACTATTATTTCTCTTGTGGACTATATGTAAACATATTTTATGTAAAATATCTTATTCGGGTCAGTACTAAATAATCAATAGCATGCATTTTGTATGATACCTCTTATTTTGGTAAAATAATTAACATTTTGCAGATTCTGAAAGGGGGATGAAAACTCTCTCTCTCTCTCATATATATATATATATATATATATATATATATATAACCACATGGCTATAGGTTGTTGGTATATGAATTACATATGAACCATTTCTTCATTAAATTCCCAGTAAAAACAACTACTCTGTTGCCATTCCCTTTTTTGCTTCATAACTTCAACTTCAACAAACTTATTACCATTATTATTCACTACTAACTTATGACTCTTTGCAAAGTTTCATCAGCCATCCATTGTCAAACTGAAATGAATATAAAATGTTTATTTAAAAACCTCATTAAATCAGAGTTTTGTAAGTCATCCCAATTACAAAGGAGTTAGCTTGTTACACTTGCTCTGGTTATTGTTGATCTTTTTATTAGACTTTGAAAAAAGGCCCTGCCACATGCGCTGGCGATAAATGAGTCTGCGTGCTGTTGCCACTACTGACAGAGGCTATTTGCATAGCATATTCATTCTGTGATGCGGACATTTTTGACAGGGCTATTTGTGTCCCTTTCACATTGAGGCTCATACATATAATTACTTATTTGTGCAGCTTGACGCCTTGTTATTAACTGCATCGGTTACGGGGGAAGAACTTTCCATTGGAGAGCGACAGAAGAAGAAAGGCCGAAAAATGTGCCAAAGTTGTGCAGTTTTCTTGTCCTTCTTCTTTCTCTCTCTTTTAGTGGTGGAATTAAATGTTTAGAAGATCTTCAGAGAGAAAAGTCCTGTCAACGTTCTTTTACTTTCTGTCACACAATATTAATCAGGAAAAACATGGAATTTCTTCAGGAATGGAAAGCTCTTCAGCGTCCAGGCCACCAAGAAAATTATTAACATGTCAACATAATGCAATAATAAGACCTGTTATGGTTATTAGTATTCTAGTAGCATAGTAGCATGACAGGACACTGATTGGATGTTAATTGTTTTCCGCACATGCAATGCACGTTAAAGGAGAGACGCTCCAAAAGTAAAAGAATGACCTTCCAGCGGTCTACGGAGACGGGAACGAAGACGTCCAGCGATCTGACCCAAATAAATTGGGGAAAAGTCCAGCATCCCTCTTTCCCCATCTGCCGTTTAAAGGTTCAATTGCTCACTTTGATTTATACATGCTGTCCTGCTGCACGGCAAGCAAACCGCTACATGCACCAGTAATAGTCTGGTCAGTGAGGCCTGGGGTCAAAACAAACGAGCGCGTTGCACACAAACACGGCGAACACCTTTGCACACATGCGTGAAAACAAACTCATCAATCCACAATTTGTCTCTGTCTCGCCGCCAATGGTTTTCCAAATTAGACTGCAGTAAATTCGTAATGAGCAACATTTTTCTAAGTGAAGCGCAGCGCCGCACGTTACATTTTTTCTGAAATTCGAGATGTGTTTGTAACAACTCAGGATAATTAGGTCATGCCAGGGCAGGTGGAATATTTTGTTACAGATCTTAACATGCAACCCACCGCTGCGAGGCCAATTAAGAGCTGACGCTAATTATAAAATGTAGGTAATGAGGTAGTGGGGGTGAAACTCAAAGCTGTGAAGTTTGAGAGCATGCATGTGTGTGCAAATGCGTATTTGTTGTGTTTCAAGGGGAGGGAGAGAAAACGCGTCTTTGATGTTCATGCATAACGATTCTTTAAAAAAGCAAGCTCCACAAAGCACCCCGTGTCCCTTATTAGGGATTCCAGAGCGTCGGAAAGCAGTCATAACACAAGCCATGAGAAACTGCAGGCTAGGGTTTTTGGACGTCGCTTTGCATTGCTGTCATTTTTTACTCCGTGTTCCTCTGGCAAGTTCCCACACGCAGTCGCTGCATGTATACAGACGCTCTCAGTCCACTCCACATCTACACACAAAACATTACATAAGTCTTAATCACCAGTGAGGAGAGCAGCAAGACCCGACCTGATATGTTTGACCCGCCGAACGTGTCTAGAAAACCAAACTAATTGCATTTTCAACTGACAGCTGCAAATGTCAGAACACACGTGTGGACATTCCACTGAAAATTTTTCAGCTCTAAATAGGAACTTGTCTGGCAGCAGATAAAACAAATGACAATGCATTCTTCACATGAAGCAGCAGACGAACTGTTAACCAGATTTGAGTAAACAAAGAGAGTCAATGCAACCAAACAACAACTTAACTCTACAGCCAAATATGCTAAGTTAGGCCTGCCAAGCTCACAATAAAGGCTTTTACTTTTAAGATCAAACTTATGATTTTCATGCAATGCAATAAATGCAAAGAAACATGCTCAAGTAGTCAACAGTAGCATCTTACACATGCATGTTCCACTGAATCTTTTCTGCTTTGCTCTAAATAAGTACAATGCATTGTTGGCGTGAAGTATTAGACTGTAACTGAGATCTGACAGGATAAAAACTTTTAACAATTGTTTAACTTTTAACAATTACAGTCAATACCACATTGGCAGCCATTCAAAATACACACTAGAGTCAAATATAGCAAGTACAGCCACATCCAAACAGCGCCAAGCACCAGTGATACAGCACATTGTGAATGTGCAAGTTATGATTTCCATGCAATGGACAAACTAGAGATCAACAATATTAAAATTTTCACAGAAACAATAAGCTGATATTTTTTTTCACAGTATAGCCAGTAATAAATGGGCAATATTAAAATTCTATAGTATTTTATCAAAATAAATTAAAAGTAAAATCCTAAAAGAAATCATTTTAAATTTAGACAATCACAAAATTATAACATTCAACATAAAAAAAAAAATAATAATTTTAAGAATAGCTAAAGATTACAATTAATAGTGTCATTCAATTATTTCTAAAGGATAAATAGACCTGGATTTTGTACAGATATACTGGTGTAAACAATCAGTGCAATGCGATAAATGCAAAGAAACATGCTCTAGTGATTAACGATAGTATTTTAGTGCCACAAAATGCATGTTTTGTTACCACTGGACAATTTTTTTGAGCTCTGGTATTGTAAGAAAGATTTGACTTTCCTAGTGCAAGACAAAACTAAATACAATCCATTTTAGTGGTAGACTGCAATTAAGACCTGACAGAATAAAAAAAAATCTTGACAAATGCAATCCAAGTCAATACCACACTGCCAGCTACTCAAAATACACACCAGAGTCAAATAAAAATAACACTGTAAAAATAGGGCACAATGTACTGTATTAAAATGAAGGAATTTTCCGTATTGATTTTTCACAGGTGTCTTACCTGAATTTTAAATTTTGCACTTCATTGCGTTGTGTTGTAGGGTTAATGGAAATGTCTCTAAAATGAATGGATAATGTCCTGGAAGAAAATTTACAGTACATTTTCACTTTTTTCTTTTTTTTTACAGTGAAGTTAGGTCTGAAGTGTCTAAAGATCTTTAAGTGAGCATTAGACAATGGCAAATGTAAATCTAAATAAAAAAAAATAAATAAAAAAATAAAAACCAAAATGTGCATGCGCAATTTAATTAAATATCTGTTATTTGATTTGGAATAGGTATATTGTGCCTCTCAGTGCAATGCGATAAATGCAAAGGAACATGCTCTAGTGACCAACAGCTGTATTTTAATGCTACAAAATGCATGATTTGTAAGTAGTGGACCCTTTTTTCACAAAGAACAATGCATTAGAAGTAGCAGACAAACCGTAAATGAGATCTGACTGACAAAAAGAATACCACCAAGTATGAAAGAGCAAATGTAAAAGTTTAACAAGCTGCCACTGAATAAAAATAAAACAAAAAACCTCATATCGATCGAGCACTAATCTGAATATTGAGGAGGTCATGGCTTTATGTCTTTGGTGGTTACGGCCCTGCTTGACAACACAACCCGAGTCAATACCACACTGGCAGCCGTTCAAAGACACACTAGAGCCAAAACCGGTAAATTAGGTTCAAGCAGTGCCGAACAGCAATAATGGCTCTACAACAATGTGAAGGTCAGAGTTATGACTGCCATGCAACGTGTAAACAATCACAGCGATGCAATAAATACGAAAAAACATGCTGAAGCGATCAATAGTTGTGCTTTGTAATGGAGAAAGTGTGATTGATTGTGCATTATTATGCCTCTTCGACTCTTTCTCTAAAAGATACCTCCCTTTGTCTTGGTTATTATCCCCTGTCTATCCCATCCGTACGCTAAACTTAGCTCCAGCAGGCGGGAAATATCGATTATGAGAGTATCATGGCCACAGCATTAGACTTTCATGAAGACTGATTGGTTTGTTCCTGTCCTTTACTGGACTCGGCGGATAATGTTTCAACAACGCATTATTTATCGGTTATAACTATTAGACAGCTTCACATTGCGGTCGGGAATCTGTCCGTCTTCTGTTTCACATTTCTGTCTGCTCTACATAAGGAAGTAACTTGAGAAAACAGTATGACCGGGCTGTCAAGACACACACCGTGTTCCTTCCTCCTATCCATCCGTCCTGTCTATGGATCGGTGGCACCGATCTCTTTCTTGACTTTGTCGAGTGTCTTCTCTTCATCTCACACTCTTCCCTCCATCTCTGGTTTCTCAGTATGTGTCAGTCATTCTTTATCTCTGCCAGTGCCGCCCCCTCTCCTTCTTGACACCAGTCAGATGCCAGGATGAAACATGGATTTCTCTTTCAGTGCCCCACACACACACAGCAGTAGTGAACTTCTGAAATGATGAGCAAAGTCTCCAGACTCTCCACTCTGGGTTTAACTTGTTTAAGTCCAATGTAATTTTAATATTTATTAACGTCTTATGGAACACTATCTTATGCCATCAAAGAAAAAAAATAATTAATTGATTAATTAATAAAAAAAAAAAAAAGAAGAAGAAGAATTATATATATATATATATATATATATATATATATATTATTTTTATTTTTTTATTTTTTTTTGGGGGGGGGGGGGGGTATGTTAATGTTGCACTACAGAACTTCCCTCTCTACTGCCACCTTGGTTTAAATAAAATTGCAAGTTACTTGTGTAATTGATTTTACATGAGTTGTGCATTACCTCTTCTGCACAGATGAATCTGATGGTTTGATGTATCCCTATGGTTGCTGTGATTATATCAGAGTGGATCTGACTAGCTACACCAAGATCACTGACAGTAACTAGCCCAACAAACTGAATATCTCAAAGATATCATTTCTGAGCAAGTAAGAGTCATCAATATCAAGAACATTCTTCTTAGCACAGAAATATTTCTAATTACATTTTATAGTAGAAATCCTCCACGGTGTGCATTTAGTATTTGCATACACTACCACTCAAATGTTGGGGGTTGGTAAGGTTTAAGGTTTTTATGCTCACCAAAGCTGCATTCATTTTGATAAAAATACAGTAAAATCAGTAATATTGTGAAATATTAATTCAATTCAAAATAACCATATTCTATTTTAATATATTTTAAAATGTTATTCTTGTGATGCAAAGCCGAATTTTTAGCATCATTACTCCAGTCTTCAGTGTCACATGATCCTTCAGAAATCATTCTGATATGTTGATTTGCTGCTCAGGAAACATTTATTATTATTATCAATGATGACAACAGTTGTGCCGCTTCATATTTTGTGATACATTTCAATAAATTCAAATAAAATGTTTATATGTGGTACGGTGTCTCTGCAAGAGATTTTTTAATTAGATTGTAAAATTTTGAGGTTTACAATTTAATTATTGTTCTGTTTAACAGATTATTTAAGATGTATGCCATTTCAGTTGGAAATAAACTTCATTTGAATCAAGCTCAATCAGATATTTTTTTTCCCAACTGAGGTGCTTTACATGATGGTTTTTTGTTCTAAGTAAGCTTCCAGTCGGATTATGATCGGATTATTAGGCTGCATGTAATGTGTCTTATGGGACCCGATGAGCTCAAAGCAGATACTGCTTCCCTCTGAAACTTCATCTGCTCATGTGAAACTTTGGAGAACTGAGTGCTTTGAGTCTACACTATTTGATCTCGTATTACATAATATTTGTTTTGTTTTATTTTTGTACTGTTGATTATTTTCTCATCCAAATTTGGTGGGAAGGCACTGCCTTCCTTGTTCCTTGGAGAAAATGCCACACGCACTCCTTTCAAGCTCTGCTTGTCCCACTGCGCACCCTAAAGCTCAGAGCAGAGGCACCGCAAAACAATACACGAGTCCCACAAGACTGCAAAACAAAACCAAACCCCTGCTGCCTGCACTGCCTCTTCCCAGATTTACCCATTAAAGCGTTTAAAGAGGAAATCAAGCCAGAACATAGAGAATATGTGTGGGACCGTCTGGATGCATGATTGGATGTGGAAATGCAAATGTACCATAAAAGACAATGCAAATAAAACTGAATCTATATGCATGCAAAACAAATGCTCCTGGTCTTATTGTGCATGAGCGATCAGTGTCTGCGCATATATTAAAAAAAAAAAAAAACATTTTGTAATAACTTTTTGCCTCTGAAATAATAAAACCAAATCACTATTGCATGCTATTTGCTGCTGAATATTCTATTGCAACTACAAACGCATTGTGTGTTAAATGTGTTATTTTTAAAGTCAACATGATATTCTGGTCTCAAACCATTTCCCATCTAAAATAAGAGGGGTTGGTGACGTTGCCTGAAATAAAAAGTCACTTCAGAGGAGGAATAAACTTATTTTTTATCTAAAATTACATAAACTAACATTGTTTTCTTTGAATAACATGCATAGATGAATTCTAGGAAGGACAATGAAACATATCTTTCTATTAAGCGAAACAAACTGCAAACACACAAAACAAACGGCATGAGCAGTGGAGTCTGATTCAGTAAAGACTCTTATGAACTGGATCTTTCAATGAGTCATTTAAAAAGACTCTATACAAACTACAGTATATACTATACTGTAAGTGCACATACACATATGCATGAAAATACATATGCATATATACAGAAATATACAAACATATATACATATACATAAAATATACATATGCATTGCATACACATGCATATATATATATATATATATATATATATATATATATATATATATACACACACACACACACACACACACACACACACACAGTATCTCACAGAAGTGAGTACACCCCTCACATTTTTGTAAATATTTTATTATATATTTTAATGTGACAACACTGAAGAAATGATACTTTGCTACAATGTAAAGTAGTGAGTGTACAGCTTGTGTAACAGTGTAAATTTGCTGTCCCCTCAAAATAACTCAACACACAACCATTCATGTCTAAACTGCTGGCCACAAAAGTGAGTACACCCCTAAGTGAAAATGTCCAAATTGGGCCCAATTAGCCATTTTCTCTCCCCAGTGTCATGTGACTCGTTAGTGTTACAAGCTCTCAGGTGTGTTATCGCACTCACTCTCTCATACTGGTCACTGGAAGTTCAACATGGCACCTCATGACAAAGAACTCTCTGAGGATCTGAAAAAAAGAATGGTTGCTCTACATAAAGATGGCGCAGGCTATAAGAAGATTGCCAAGACCCTGAAACTGAGCTGCAGTGTGGTGGCCAAGACCATACAGCGGTTTAACAGGACAGGTTCCACTCAGAACAGGCTTCGCCATGGTCGACCAAAGAAGTTGAGTGCACGTGCTCAGCATCATATCCAGAGGTTGTGTTTGGGAAATAGACGTATGAGTGCTGCCAGCATTGCTGCAGAGGTTGAAGGGGTGGGGGGTCAGCCTGTCAGTGCTCAGACCATACGCCGCACACTGCATCAAATTGGTCTTCGTAGCTGTCCCAGAAGGAAGCCTCTTCTAAAGATGATGCACAAGAAAGCCCGCAAACAGTTTGCTGAAGACAAGCAGACTAAGAGCATGGATTACTGGAACCATGTCCTGTGGTCTGATGAGACCAAGATAAACTTATTTGGTTCAGATGGTGTCAAGCATTTGTGCCGGCAACCAGGTGAGGAGTACAAAGACAAGTGTGTCTTGCCTACAGTCAAGCATGGTGGTGGGAGTGTCATGGTCTGGGGCTGCATGAGTGCTGGGGAGCTACAGTTCATTGAGGGAACCACGAATGCCAACATGTACTGTGAAATACTGAAGCAGAACATGATCCCCTCGTTTCGTAGACTGGGCCGCAGGGCAGTATTCCAACATGATAACGACCCCAAACACACCTCCAAGATGACCACTGCCTTGCTAAAGAAGCTGAGGGTAAAGGTGATGGACTGGCCAAGCATGTCTCCAGACCTAAACCCTATTGAGCATCTGTGGGGCATCTTCAAACGGAAGGTGGAGGAACGCAAGGTCTCTAAAATCCACCAGCTCCGTGATGTCGTCATGGAGGAGTGGAAGAGGACTCCAGTGGCAACCTGTGAAGCTCTGGTGAACTCCATGCCCAAGAGGGTTAAGGCAGTGCTGGAAAATAATGGTGGCCACACAAAATATTGACACTTTGGGCCCAATTTGGACATTTTCACTTAGGGGTGTACTCACTTTTGTGGCCAGCGGTTTAGACATGAATGGCTGTGTGTGGAGTTATTTTGAGGGGACAGCAAATTTACACTGTTATACAAGCTGTACACTCACTACTTTACATTGTAGCAAAGTGTCATTTCTTCAGTTTTGTCACATGAAAATATATAATAAAATATTTACAATAAATAAATAAATATATATATATACACATGCACAAATGCTTATAAATATACCTATCCATAGGTATAGACATATATATATATATATGGACATATTTATAGAATACACAGACACATATGCATATACATATTACGTATACATATACTGTACATAAACACATGCACATACATATACAGTGAATGGTGCAAAGCAGAATTATATAAGAAATACAGGTAAATGGGTTCAGATTGTATTTAATGTAGGCTTGAATAGCTGTGAAAGATGCTCAGTCGTAAACAAGACAAACAGAGGCGTTATGTTCATTACTCAGAGCCACAGTGTATCTTATGATTGTCATGTGGACTGACCTTGATTACAGGGACCATCTCCTCGTGATTGTGGGAGAGGAGCACAGAATCTGTGATTAAAGAGCTCCAAAGATTCAGACATAAAGGGACTCAAAATAATGCAAGCTTGGCGCCACAAACACAGGTGTGAGCTATTTTCGCAGTCATACTCATATTTGTGAATGGCGCAAGTATATTTTTAATATTGGAGGGTATGTTTATATATGAAATGTGTGTGGTCTCTGAAGTATTCTGTTATTGAGGGTTTGAATTATAGCCGTGGAGTCAAAATTAGATCCTAAAGCAGCCACAAAGTGCAGGGTTGGTGCTATCTAACAGCCAGGCAAACTAACCAGCCCTGGAGAAAAAGGTTAGATATGTGGGTCAGTGTCTGGCTACATGGCGAGGAGTGGAGAAAAGTGCTAAGGGAGCAGTTTGAATCTGAATGTGTTTTTACTACTGAACGCCATGCTAAATAAATATAGAGGCAAGCTCAAATGGTTTTCTAAGCGGATGTGAAATGATTTTACCTGAATAATATTAAAAAAGTGGAAATTTAGTTATGGGTATTTGGTATTAAATGAACAACCCACCAAATTGTCAACATTTTGTCATCATTTATGTACCCTGCTGTTCCAAGACATAATGAGATGTTAGGCAAGAAGGTCTGAGCTTCTGTTTTCCATCCAAAAAAGCATCATGATAAAAGTAGTCCGTATGACTTATATTCTAGATTTAAGTTCACATGATAACTGAAATGGATGATGTTGATGGTGTCAAATCATTGGTTTAAAATATGGCTCAACATAAAGATATATTTAATATGTCAAATATGTTCTGATTGGCTGTGATAGAGTCACATGATGCACCATTTTCATGTTTGGGGTGGGGGAAAAAAGGAAACACCATTTTTAAACTGACAACTGCAAACGAAATTTTAGAAATCAAAGAATACAATTTTTGTCTGTCTTCACACAAAGCTAGGATTTTTAATACTATGCACTACCATTCAAAAGTAACATTGTTAGTAAATACATGATTCAAATAAATACTGTTCTTTTTAAAGTGCAGTTGTTTTCAACATCGATAATAATAAGAAATATTTATTGAGCTGAAAATCAGCATATTACAATGATTTCTGAAGGATCATGTGACACTGAAGACTGGAGTAGTGATGGTGAAAATTCAGCTTTGCATAAACAGGAATAAATTCCATTTTAAAATATATTAAAATAGAAAACTGTTATTTTGAATTGTAATAATATTTCACAGTATTACTGTTTTTACTGTATTTTTAATCAAATAAATGGAGCTTTGGCAAACATAAAAACAGTAAACAGTACAGCAATATATAGTCACATAGACTACTTTTGTGGTGCTTTTATTGTGATTATTGGTTCTTTTAGAAGATTGGCAGTAAAACTCAACCTCCTGGTACAGTGTGTATGAAAGAGAGCAGCTCTGACTTTCCACCAAACATCTCCTTTAAAATACATGGGAATAAGAAAAGGATGACAAATTGTTCTATTTTGGATGATCTACTGCTCTAGCAAGCAAGACTTGCTCTGAGGAGCAAGACTGCCATTTCTGTGGAGGAGATCGTTATCGTTTTACCACAGAGACACAGACCCATCGCATGCACAAAATGTCCTTAAAAGAAACATATTTCAGCACTTTACACAATACTGCATCCAGACAGTAGATAAGGAATGTGAAGCAGAGGAATCTGAATGTGAAAAGCCCATGTAAAAGAGATGGCAAGGACGAAAGAGAAAGGAGAGAATAGGAGAGAAAGAAAGGCATCGGTGTGAAGGTAAGGCAGAGATGTTGGACAGGCGGCGGCACAGAGAGTCTCCCTGCAGACCTGGACAGAATTCACACAGAACAAAAGAGCTCAGAAAGCCACACACACGCACGCACAGACACCCACATGGCCATGTTCAGCACTGATTACACCATTGTACCAAATTCATTAGCGTCAATCATTCTTCCGGCCTTCCACTGGGGCTATTGTTGCACCTGTAGACTCCTAATTACGCGCTGGAAGACCAGCGGAGCTACAGCCACCTCCACCGCTGAGAGACGAACAAAAAAACATGAGGCAGAGCTGCAGCGTACAGAAAAGATGCCACGATCAAGTCAAATCACTTCCGGTAATTACCGCGACCGCCCAAGATCCAGAACCACCGTCGGACGGCGGGATTGCACGGCAACCGGAGCATCACAAACACATGCTCCACAGATGACGGTGCACAAATCTCCATAGCTGCTAATTATCCCGCCGCCTAGAACAGAATCATTTCAGAAAGTTCAAGAGAAGTTGAACGAGTGATGAACAGCAGATAAAATTACCCTTTTGGAAATGACTAGAGGAAAAGCATCAAGTGAAAAACAAGACATGGGCTTGAGTTAATGTTAGGCTTTGCTTTGAAGCTGACATGCGGTGTGGTTTCAGGATGGGATAATGAACAAACTAACCCAAAATTTGGGGTCAGTGAGATTTTTCTAACAGTTATGATAAAAGTCTTTTATGCTTACCAAGGCTGCATTTATTTGATTAAAAAATACAGTGAAACAGCAATATTATTGCAATTTAAAATAACTGTTTTCTATTTGTATGTTAAAATGTAATTTATTCCTGTGATGCAAAGCTGAATTTTCAGCATCATTACTCCAGTCTTCAGTGTCACATGATCCTTCAGAAATCATTCTAATAAGCTGATTTGCTGCTCAAGAAACATTTCTGATTATTATCAATGCTGAAAACGGTTGTGCTGCTTCATATTTTGGTGGAACACATGATAAATTTTCTATTCAGGATTCTTTAATGAACAGAAAGTTAAAAAGAGCACCCTTTGTTTTAATAGACATATTTTGTAACACTATAAAGGTTATTATTGTCACTTTTGGTCAATTTAATGCATCCTTGCTGAATTAAAGTATTAATTTCTTTTAAAAAATCTTACTGAGTGAATATTTTATGTACATCATCTTTAAATTTAGAAATAAGCCATTGCAAAGTTTCTGCAACGTGTCCATGTAGGAAAAAGAGAAAGAAGAGAAAGATGGATAATGGCAGTCAGAAGAGAGGAAGGTGCCAAATTTACATTTACTTCCATTCATGTATGTATCCAACACTTCAGGCAATGCAAGTCTTTATTTAGATAGCACACTTCATAAATAAAAGGTAATTCAAAGTGTTTTACATAAAACAATTAAAATAATGATAAAATACCCATAAGAAATCAAATATACTTTTAATCAAAATGAATAAAAAAAAAAAAAAAACTTAAAGTCTAAGGATTTTTATCTCTCAAAAATCATTTTTGTTTTTGTTTTTGTTGCAATTAAAATTAATATAATTGCTATGAATAATTTGGAGTATGTCACTAAAGCCATGTGGGACGTTGTGTAATGATGCTATAAACTCCACTGCGGCAGTGTTGTCACTATACTCTCCTAAATGAAAATGGACATACGTCATCAAACATTGTGAAAAGCGTCTCTGGTCATTAGTCATGGGTTGATTCCCGAGGTACATGCATTCTGATCAAATGTCTCGAGTGCACTTCAACATTGAGCTGTAATCTGATATTGAGTAACTCAACAGCAGCTCAGACAGTCTGAGTTCCTCTGGTCAATGGGGTCGGCTTTAAACTGGCTTGGGGAAAGGTGGATTCCCAGTGTAATACAGACACTAGTCTCCTCATCTCCATAAATACCCTTTACCCTGCAATTTTAACATTCTTCCATGCATCGCCCTGGGAGCAAAACTGTCCATTCAGTCAGAAAGCGCTGGTGGAAAAATCATGTCAAATTCATCAGATATGTTATATAATGAGAAAAAAGGAGAAAGGGGTTTAAAAAAAAAAACAGACTTAATTGAGTTATTTCTGCATCGGGCCTTTTCTCCATACATGAAGCTCACATAACGTAACATGCATGCGTAACTAACCCAAGCTCCCCGAGGCACTTTCTGAATGCACTGCTGGAGGCATTCACCCTCCTCCAGCAGGAGCCCCGTCAAGCCTCCACCAGTGACCCGCGGCACGCAAGGGACACCAGATTGTGAAACACGATTCTGACATGCACGTATATCTTTACATTCAGCTATCTTACATGCACTACCATTCAAATCAGCACATTAGAATGATTTCTGAAGGATCATGTGACACTGAATTTTCTGCATCATTACTCCAGTGTTCAGTTTTGCATCACAGGAATAAATTATATTTTAATATATATGAAAATAGAAAATAGCTATTTTAAATTGCAATAATATTTTGCAATATTCCTGTTTATACAGTAGTTGTGATCAAATAAATGCATCCTCGGTGAGCATAAGAGACTTCATGTACCAACCCCAAACTGCATAATCAGTGAATACAAACTCATTGCACTTTTTCTATTTAAATTATGCATTAAATTAGATGGTGACACTTTGATCAACCTGTCAGTTTCAAAGCTTAACAGATCCGTGGTTCACCTTTGAAAGCATATGAATAAAATGTCAGTGAACTGTGTCAGTCAAATGGACCGCAAGTTCAAATCTCAAACATTTTTTATACCGTTCCCACATCTCTCTCTATTTTTTATTGCATTTTATGACATTTTTATGACAACTACTTGAACATGCACTACTGATTCAACAAGAAATCAAAATTGACCCCAATTGTTTCCTCGTGCATGTTACTAGTATTACTGCACATAATTAATGAGTGCATGATTAATTAGTACATTAATCAGTTTGTCTTGGCAAACTTTTATCAAAAATATAATAAATTAACCTCAATGCCATGTTTTGAAATGGTCCAATCAATTTAATTTCCAATTTTGAATGAATACCCCCTTTTACTCAAAAACATTTTGCATTAACAAAATGGATTGCAAACAGACTTCATTAATGTTATTAGTTGAAATGATACCATTGCAGATAATCATCAGGATTTTTAATCTTCTCCTCAGGTGTTAAGTCGCCATTAGAGCATGTAACAGTCCGAAACAGATCACTCACCCTCAAGGACAAGTATTCTGGCTGATCCAGCTTTCGGAAAGATAGGCGCTATGTATCTTGGCAGACTTCAGCTGAGATTTACACCAGCAGATGTGTGTGGTGATGTGTTTTCTGCTGATGCACTGCAGCTGCGACGTGGCTGGGCCTTTGAATTGCCAGCGGCACCTGCTGCTGTAAGCTATGTGTGAGGATTACAGAGAGACTATTGACTTGACCCACAGGTCAGTCCGAGCAGCCAGCTGATTGCATGAGTGGCAAAACTCCGATGCTGGAACTTTTCTTGGGATGTTGTGGGTGCAGTTGAATCTACAGAATTATTTGGACAAGTTACACTTACAACTGTCTAAATGTCACTGCGTTAGATAACAAAATGTCAAACCAAATGGCATTTCTGAAAGAAAAACAGCACAAGCAGACTTTTTAAGCTAGTCGGGGGGAGGGGCCTACAGTTTTTAGCCAATCAGAATCACTTTCTGCCTACATGCTGGTTTGCTGATGTTTTACAGAGAGGGAGAATGTCATTGAATGAGTGGGAGTCTAATTCTGGTGTCAAAATGTTTTGGAATTATAACTAAGTATAATTTTCAATTTTCTAAAAACAGGCATCCTCAGGCATGACATTAAATACTATTGTGTATATTTACTGCAGGATTTGAAATAATTTTGTATGCTAGAGAGGTTGAGGTTGAACTTGAGAAGAACTGACTTTATATATCCACTAAAATCACCAAAACACCAGCTGATTACGCGAAAATTATGAAGAAAAGCAATATTAGAAAAACTACTGAAGCATTTGGGCTCAAATGCTACTTGGTTTGATATTTAATTTTCTAACACAATGACATTTAGACATTTTTAGTTACCCAAATACTATTTAGGGCCACTGTATGAGTTTTCAGTTTATATAATGCTTTGAAATGATAACTTTGTAATAAACAAGTTACTAAAAACTGAAGTTCTCAGGCTTGACATTATATATACTTGAGAACTGACTTCATGTTTTCACGACAAACCAACAAAACCCCAGTTGATTAAAAGCCATTAAGCAAAGATGATGAAGAAAAGTAAAGTTCTGCAGCATTTGAGTGAGAATGTTATTTGGTTTGATAGTTAGTTATCTAATGCAATGACATTCAGACTTTTTTAAGAGTCCAAATACTGAGGAGATAAAGCAATAAAGTGAAAAAAGTTGACTTTTTACAGTTTCTTTAACACTTTTTGTAATTCACAGTTTACTAAAAACAGGAGTCCCCGTGCATGACATTAAATGCGGTTGCCTATTTTGTATGTTAGAGAGGTTAAGGTTGAATTTGAGGAGAACTGACTTCATTCATCCACCAATAATCATCCAAAATACCAGTTGATTAAGCATAAAAGGTTGAAGAAAAGCAACAAACTAGCGTAGCATTTGTGCGCAAATGGTACTTGGTTTGATATGTAGATTTCTAATGCAATGACATTCAGACATTTTTAAGTGTCCAAATACTGTTTAGGAGGAGGCAAAGCAATAAAGGGAAGAATGTTGGCTTCGAGTTGCCTTTTGAGATGAAAGAATAATGGGAGAGAGCCAGAGAGACAGAGAAAACAGATAAATCCAAACTGAGAGAGTGACAGTTGCCAGGTTAGCTCAAACAGAAACTCACACACGCACAAAGCCAACACGTCAGCAGTAGTGTGACTCACTGTACAAATAAACTGCTAAATCTGTTCAGTGCATGAGGCTGAAGGTCACAGGGGGGAAAAAAGCTGCTTCCGAAACAAAACACAAACAATCAAACAAATGAAAACTCTATCAATGCCTTTAAAAAAGCCAGTGTTCATAAGTGCAGACAAAAGTTGTCCTTTACCCAAGGATATCTCAAAAAAATTAGCAGCCTAGACAGACAAAAATTTTGCACCGCAGCAGACCTTCAGATTTCATTCAGCCTCACTATTCAAGAGTGTCAATACCTCATTATGACGTTTGACGTTTGCGCCATTATCACCGTTTGACTTCAAAACACACTAGCATGTCATACTTTCAAACTCTCCAGCGACCGAAATCTTTATCTGCAGAGACTTCACCTTAAACTGCAGCGCTAATCTTATTAAAGACACTGGAAGCACGAAAGGTGGAACGATTGCAGCTTGTAAATGAAACGGCGTCGAACAAAAGGAGGAAAATATTCAATTAAGAGCCACTAATGATTTGCAAATCTTTCTCTTGTCCCCGCAGACCGCGTGTGACCCTCTAAATCAGGTTATAGGCCTGGTTTAAGTATCGCTTTCAGACGTTCTTTGTACTCATTCTTCCCACCTTTCCTACTTAAATTGCTCAGTCTCTTGTAGCTCTCTTTAATTCAATGTTGTTTTATGAGATTTCATGGATGATTGTGCATTACTCTAATTGCAAATCCGCTTAAGTCGCCTGAGGTGGTCGCAGGAAAACAGGTCTGGCGTTGGCTTTTAACAAAGATTGAGTTAGTGAAATGCCTGAAATGATGACAATGAAGTCAATGATAAAGCTGTGCATATCAGACAAGTGTTTATCTTAAGCGGAATCTCGTGGTGGAGCTCCAGGGCTTCAGTCTTGGCTTCAACGCGCGGGCGAAAATCCAGAGTTACACAACACTACGCTGGCTAATAGCTGATTCCAGTTCATTGGGAGCAGACTTGACTGACATCCCACAATCCTGTAGGTTTACTGGCCTGAGAAAGCATGTGTTTGAAATCAAGCAATAACTTTTACACTCAAGGCCATATGGTGGAAATTAAGGCCGTAGATCAACTCATCGCTCCGTTTGCCCGTGCCTTGCCACGTTCTACCTCCGCCAATCACTTGATTTTATACTCCCTAAAAATTAAATAAAAAATTCCTCTCAAGTACTCGCCAACAAACTTTTTGATTGATGGGTTTGTTATGAATGGAAATCGAGATACTGAGAACACAGGTTTGTACTATTATCAGAGCTGGGATTAAAGAAGTGGGTCAGGATGCATCATAAATTGGGAAGTAAAATTCACACTTCAGCCAGTTAGTGACTAGCTTAGTCTTTAATTTTACATCAGTTGACCCAATAAACAGCCTTTAAATCTGTAAACAGAAGTGCTTTTGGTTAACAATGTATTTTACTTTTGTACTTAATTATACTTTTTTTGAGCTGTTAAAGGTGATATGCTGTATAATCATGGAATAGAACAAACTGTATTTTTAAATAATAAATGTTCAGGAACTGTATCAAATATGAATGTTTACTGGGGCAACACACATATTAGTAGCGCATAAGTTGTAACTTAGTGCCAACTAACTGCAACTTAAGCACAGAACCTGTTGTATTTTCTTAGAAAGCATTAAAACTAAATGACTTTTATGTTGTCAAAAAAATTCTTGAACACTTAAGTGCTAAAGAATTTGTGACGAATCGGTGAATAATCTACATTGCACTGGCAAAAGAAATGTACAGTATGCTTCACTGGAGTTGTGAGATTGCAATCGGAGTTAAATGACACACAAAATGTAGTTTTATGCAAGATTTAAAAAATATATAATAATCTTTCTTTTCATCCAAATCTTATTGTGCATGAAACAAAACGAAAATACAGCGCAAGCAGTGTGCATTGCATCTTTTTCGAACTATTTTCTGAGTATTTTTGTCTTGTTCTCCAGTGAAAAATATCTAAAGCTCATTAAACCAAGACACATTTATGTGAGAACTAAATAACTAAAAAGCTAATGAGTGTATGCAAGAAATTGTTAAAAAATGCACAATTCATTTTTTACCCCATTGACAAATAAGCATAAAACAGCATAAAACTTGCTAAAGTTGGTAATTTATGCATAAATGATATGCTAAATGCCAAATAATAATAATTTACCAATGTTACATGCAGTAGAATCGGAAAGGATTGTAATACAATGTTCTGACCAAATTATGTGGAACAATGCACATACTAACGGAACCAAATATCAAAATCGGTTCTCAGTCCCCAACCTTATAGAAGAGACTTTTTGAGTGACAATTGGTTGTTTGAGACAAAAATGTACACGTCGCCTTTATGATACCATCACCTTTTTCTTTGCCCAATGTTCCGTGTTCCACAACAATATTAGCCAGACAGTAAGTAGATCATGATCTGAAGCAAGACACAGATCACTTTTGACCTTGTCTGTGATAATTTCCCTGAGGAAAACTGGCAGTCGGTGGCCTCTAGTAAGGAATGTACTCAGTTGCACACAATACAAGCTAGATTGCATTTGAAGGACTTGATAAATGGGTGTGTCACTGCGGTGGGCAAACAAGCGGGCGACATACACCGAAAGAACATGGAGCTTATTTGCCATTCATGTCACCACAACACACTTTTAGCGCCCATTGAGGGGTCTTCAACATGCTGGAGGGAAAACAAGCATGCCAAATGTATCCCCATGATTCGATCCCGCGCTAATGGAAAATAAACCAGTTGTCACCACAGAGAGGCAATTAACTCTCAGTGCTGCATGTATTCCAGAGGTTGGATTTCTAACATGCTTAACAAAGGAAACAATAAACTGTTAGGATTAGCAGAAATTATCTCATAAACTATTACAATCAAACACGTTCCTGTAGCAGCCACTTCCTGATAGTGAGTGGTACGCTTGATAGGTAGGTAAATGTGGAGTGGGTGTAATAAAATGTGCTGTATTTGCATCACATGCATTGAATGACTAAAGTTAGCACACCGCCTAGCTTTTATGATGACAGGTTGGCAATTAGCCACTGCGCTAAATTTATCAAAAGTTAAACGGTTGTTACAACACTCAAACGACTGCCAAGTTCACATCAACAGCAGGATGTCATTTTAAACATGCATTTTATGTAGGACATCTGTATTGGAATAACGTCTAAATACTGTTGTTGCATAAGCTGCTAGCCACCATGCTAACACAATAACAAGGCTGAATGACTATATTTAGCTCTCTGTCTCAGGCAAGCTGCAATATATTACAAGACCTTAAACATGGCCTGAAGGGTTAGGGGTCACAAACTAAAATACGAAGCGCATTTTAGCATCCAGCTAAGTGGAACAAGCAGATGCTGGATTTGCCCTGGGGAAGCGACTTTAGCTTTGAGTTTTAGAGTGAGTGCTTATATATGCAATGCATCTTCCACAGCAGGTGCTTTTTCAGGAATTCAGAGAAAACATAAGGCAAACAAGATGGTTTCAGTTAGTGGAGCCTGATAGGGCAATGTATCTGGACTCTTTGGGTCCATAAGGTACGTTAGCATCACCAACAGCGGCAGCTGTTTACTGTAGCTAGATAACAAAATAGAGAAGGTGAAGATGCTAGTTTCATGGTGTTAGTGAAATATTTGTCCCTTTGGATTTTCAGACAAAACTTTACACACACAGAACGGCACTGACACAGGTGCAAACAACAGATGCAAAGAACGCAAGCTGCTCTCCAAAGGCAATTAATTCAGAGACAAGCAGCAATGAGAAATGCACTGTGTTATAATAAATGTGACCGCAAGCATGCAGAAATGTTAATTTTATGTCATCAATATTGATGTAGTTCTAGATTTTCACATGAAATTTACCCCAGATCACCTTTTCTGTCGAATTGGTCTCAGACAATTGCTTGAACTGAATGCTGACATCTAATGGACCAAAAGGTCCAATGTAAACCAAATGCATGTGAAGACATGTCATAATTTTATCACCAGTGCTCAAACCGACTATATACCATTGGTCTCAAACTCAATTCCTGGAGGGCCACAGCTGTGCACAGTTTAGCTCCAACCCTAATCAAACACACCAGATCCAGCTAATCAGGGTCTTCAGGATCACTAGAAACTTCCAAGCAGGTGTGATTTGGAGCTGGCTGGAGCTAAACTCTGCAGAGCTGTGGCCCTCCAGGAATTGAATCTGAGACCACTGGACTATACTGTTAAAGGCCCATTCACACCAAGTATGATAATTATAATGATAAAGTTTTAATAAAGTTCTAATTCTACAAGAATAAGGAAATCCACACCACAAGGAACCAGAAGGAACACTGACACTGAAATCACTTTCAGAACATTTTTTCCAACTGATGAAGGATAAAACATTGACAGTGAATCAGAATCCACCTGATTTTAAAGAGCTCGAGCATTTAAAGCGGCAGACAACAACGGCAGTGCGCTTATAATAAATAAAATATAATTGTGCATTGATTGGTGTGGACACTAATATGGTTATCATTATAGTTATATTATCATTATAGTTATCGTTCTTGATGTGAATGGGCCTTAATATTGCTGTTTAGAACCTTAGTGGTAATATGGTGTAATTGTTGTTGTGCAACAGCCTACACAATGCTGCAGAGCAGTTTGATTTCAGACATTTATTATTTAATTTTTGGTAAACAGAAACTAAAAAGTAAAGCGCCTCAACCAACAGGCCAACTTTTGTAATAGTCTTGATTTTTAAACGCATAGATCGATACCTCCATGTTTGGTGCACTGCAATAATAATATTCTTCAAGTTGACATGAAATGGAAATTCACCCTATTTTCTAGCCTAATTTTGCAGCGGTTTTCCCCTCCATCTACATTGCTTCTGGAAGAAGGGCAAGGGAGATCGCTTTAACCCACAGACTAAAAAACAACCCAGGGCAAGAGCATAACATTGGACTTGGCAATACTAATGTCACAGAAGAACCATTTCTGGTTCCCCAAAGAACCTTTCAGTGAGCAGTTTCTTAGCGTGGAAAACATATTAATAATCTAAAAAACTCTTTTCCACTATAAAGAACCTTTTGTGGAAGGGAAAGGTTCCATTGATGTTAAAGGTTCTTATAGGAAACATCAATGCCGATAAAGAACCTTTATATTTAACCTTTATATACCATGGCAACCCCAGTGCACACCTCAGTTCAGACCACCTAATGGATGGACATAAAACTCATTTAAAATCACCCATAGTTTCTCAACTCATGTGTGAAGACATGAATTCAAAAACGGACCATTTGAACTCCACATAGACAAGTCTGGGGTTGCTTTGCAGGGATCACTGGAATCATTTCAGTCGAATTTAAAATTCAACAATCAATTCTGATTTCCATTTTCCCAGATCTGTCTCAACTACAGTTCCTAATCAACAAACCCCCCTGCTGCTGTTGTTTATCAGGATACAGCTGAATTACGCATCATCCGCGTTCCCCCAAACTAATCCCCTTCAGAATCAATAATCAGCATCCCGACAAACACAAGCAATTCACACGAGAAAACACTTGAGCAGCATCTCTCATGTCATAAATCATCTTTTGTTGCATGTTCTTGTCTATCTGTCATCGTTATTTATAATTTAACCCTGAGACTGTGCTCAAGCGAGGATCTGGGAAAAAAAAAAAAAAAACTCTGCACACACTGCCAGGATAACAGACAGCCATATCGCTCACATGCATGTTGAGGAGGGTCAGCATGTCCTCAGACATATGGCTCCATTTCTGTCTGTCAGCAGATGGCGGAGCGCCAACCCCAACCACAGATGAAGATGGCGATAAGAGGTCCGATACCCTTCTCCATCTTGGGGAACAAAGATCCCTCGAGGGGCTATGAGCCAGTCTTGGAGAAGGCGAGTGGCCCTTGTGCATGCAACACTTCTGTTAACATGCATCCTGAGGGGATACTACTGTCTGTATTATTACAGGTTCATGCAGCAATCTCGCTGTCTTTCCTAGCAACCCATACATTAGCGGCTTTGAGCAGGTGTTTGCTCCTGCCAGGTATACACTGGTTCATAGTCACCAGTCATTTTCCTGACAGCACTCAAGTCTGCATTGCATTCCTTTACCACAAATTGGTGGTTAGTTGTTTAACCTGTTGCGAAATGACACCACATAGCTACAAGATTCATCAAACATCTTCAGTGCCACAAATGCATTTTCAGAATGGAAGCAAAGGGACTTGCATATATATATATATATATATATAATTATCATTCCAAACAGTCGTTCATAAGAAGACTCAAAATGTGCAAGGCCAAGTCAAATTTTTTAGTATTTAAGACATGTTGAACACAAGGAAGAATAACATTCAGTCATTTTCATTTACATTGCACCAATATATTTAAACATAAAACATAATAGACAGCAACATTAACTTAATGCTACACAGACATTTCTGTAGATGTTTTTAAACATTTTTAATAATTTTCACTTACATGCACCAATATCAAAACATAATAAACGACAATATTTAATTAATGATACACAGACTCAGTTTTATTGTGCAGTGTGGGGGGAAAAAAGTTGAGTTAGATGTTTTGAATTAATTTACTTGAAAATTATTCAAACTTATCAAATCTAACCCTCCAAAATTTTAATCGTAAATGCCATTAAAATAATGCATCTTAATGCATGGCTAAATAAAGAAATAAATTGTTTTGAATTCATGGTTAAATAATTTTTAATTGCTAACACACACAAACAAAAAAAAAACACACATTCACAAATATATATACCAGCTCTAAATTCGTACTACTAAATAAAAATTCACACAGTCATTTTTCTGACAGCAGTCTAGTCCACAATGTATTACTTTTTACTGGCTTTACTACAAATTGGTGGTTAGTTTTACGTCTTCTTGTGAAATGACACCACCAGACTCATCAAAAGTCTTCAGTGCCAAAAATGCATTTCCCAAATGGAAGCCAATGGACTCCCATTTTATTTCAATTCCAGCCAAGAGAGCTGTTGGTATTCCTTAAGCCTCTTCAATTTACCTTGTTTGTCGGTAACATCTGACAGTCTGTGTTGAAAACGAGGCTGTTGCTTGCCTTCTGACAGCCAATGAATTACTTTACCTTCTGACAGGCGTCAGGCCTGACAAACCTGCTGTTCATTTCGTGAACCGAGAGATTATACGCTGTCCGAGAGATATGGCGCTGTCAGAATACACCTGCAAATTCATAACCTTGAGGCTCTTCGGGATGGATTCGAGCGATCTTTGGTCATAAGTAATGAACGCACATGTGCGGCTTCTTCATGCTGCTGGGTCCGTTTATGATCAAGGTGAAAAATTTCATCAAGGTGATTTTCATCGATCTTGTAAACGCGCAGATGCTTGTATGCACCGGCGTGCTTTGTAATGCGCATATGGCCGAAATCAAATTGTTTATACATGCCAACCAAAGAAGCCATTCATCTTCAGGAGTAATCTAGATATGCCTGGATATTTAAATCACTGATTTGCCTTGTTATGGAGGAATTCCTGCCGTGTTATTAATAGGCCTGGGCGATTTAACAAAATAAAAAATTTCAGTGACTCAGTATTCATGCATTTGTCCTAAACTGGTATAAAAAGATTATTTTTTTCCAACAGTCATTGCCAAGACGACTCAAAATGTAACACAAGTTATTTTAAAAGTATATAAGATAGTACATACTGTTTTTCACTAAATTAACAAAAGGAAAAACATAATAAACAGCAATTTTAACCTTATGATACACAGACACTTTTTAGCATTTTTAATATTTTTCATGCACCAATATATCAAGACATAAACAGCAATATTAGCCTATTAGATGTTTCAAGTTTATGTATTGAAACTAAAATTAATTTACTAAAAATACAAATAAAGATAAATAAATAATTAATTAAATAAATAAATATGAAAAATGCATGGCATTTTTTTTAAACTTATTTTATTATATTTTATTGCACAATTAAAAAGTGTGTTAAAATCGACGACAATTTTGTATTGCCAAGCTTCACTTAAACAATGATTTCCAGTTCTAAAAGGATACTACTAAACTACTAAACCAAAAAAAAAAATCATACAGGATTACAATTCGACTTGCTGTTAGGTGACTCCTCAACATATTGTTTCAGTATTGCAACCATTTTATAACGCAACAACCACAAGTCATCCGTTTTTAAAACAGCTACACAATTCACAGCCTCTCGAGACTTATAGCTCAATCAGCACTCTTACACTCTACAATCTGACAGTGAAATGAATCTATAAACACTTTGACAGCACACAGGTACGACTTTTAACCAGAACCTAGAATTAACCAATTAGCAAATCTTAATAGACCCTCCATTTATACCTCAAACGCAAATTAACCCATCTATCAAATTTCACGCACATGAAAAGAAAATCAAAATTCGTTTACACGTTTCAATTGACTCCAACTCTGTGATAAATGAAGATGGGCCTCTTGTAGATATAAATCAGTACATTCACTTGCCATCTTCTCGCTGTTTTCAATATTCATGTCAATATTCCACATCCCGTGTAGTTATTCATTTACATGGAAATGAGCTGAGGTAAGTGTCATGACATTATGTGGATGAACGCCGCAATCCCCC
Source organism: Acrossocheilus fasciatus (assembly GCA_036784905.1). Lineage (NCBI taxonomy): Eukaryota > Metazoa > Chordata > Actinopteri > Cypriniformes > Cyprinidae > Acrossocheilus > Acrossocheilus fasciatus. Next base: position 6,787,081 of record CM071944.1, on the reverse strand, counting down.
CGACTGCGGCAGGCCAAAGCCAAAGCTCAGACTGCACTGGAAATATCACACACATTCACAGACGCACTAGACATACAAAACGCAACAGGTGCATTGTAGGCCAGCGTGTGCCAGCTTTATTTATGAATACAATTTGACCAAAATGTGCTAGCTATAAATAAACAAATTGTAGAAAATTAGGCCATTATTCACTCATTATATACTCTCATGTCATCTCAAACCTGCATGCTGTAATTGTTTCCATGCAACACACAAGGAGACATTTTAAAGAATCATTCTTTTCATTTTTTTTGACTATGGATGTCAAAAAAAAAAAAATCCATAGAAGTTCATACAACTTGTGCAATATATTATGAAGGCCCATTTCTGCCACAAATTATATCTCACAATTCAGAGTTTATATCTCACAGTTCTGAGTATCTTGAAATTCTGAGTTTATATCTTGAAATTCTGAGATTATATCTTTAAATTCTGAGTTTATATCTCACAATTCAGAGTTTATGTCTCACAATTCAGAGTTTATATCTCACAGTTCTGAGTATATATCTTGATATTCTGAGTTTATATCTTGAAATTCTGAGATTATATCTTTAAATTCTGAGTTTATATCTCACAATTCAGAGTTTATGTCTCACAATTCAGAGTTTATATCTCACAGTTCTGAGTATATATCTTGATATTCTGAGTTTATATCTTGAAATTCTGAGTTTATATCTCACAATTCGGAGTTTATATCTCACAATTCGGAGTTTATATCTCACAATTCGGAGTTTATATCTCACAATTCGGAGTTTATGTCTCACAATTCAGAGTTTATATTTCACAGTTCTGATTATATATCTTGAAATTCTGAGTTTATATCTCACAATTCTGAGTTTATATCTCACAATTCGGAGTTTATATCTCACAATTCGGAGTTTATATCTCACAATTCGGAGTTTATATCTCACAATTCTGAGTTTATATCTCACAATTCAGAGTTTATATCTCACAATTCTGAGTTTATATCTCACAATTCAGAGTTTATATCTCACAATTCGGAGTTTATGTCTCACAATTCAGAGTTTATATCTCACAATTCGGAGTTTATGTCTCACAATTCAGAGTTTATATCTCACAATTCGGAGTTTATGTCTCACAATTCAGAGTTTATATCTCACAATTCGGAGTTTATGTCTCACAATTCAGAGTTTATGTCTCACAATTCAGAGTTTATGTCTCACAATTCAGAGTTTATATCTCACAGTTCTGAGTATATATCTTGTGAGATATTAAATTGCAATTACCTTTTATTAATTTTTTTTTTATTTTGTAGAATAAATGGACTTCCATACTACACTGCAAAACATCTGAAGTCATACAATAAGTTTATGTTTGGAACAGAGTGAAATATAAGTGGTTATTCGCTAATAATCTACCCATCTGCTGAATCAAAACTAGATTGAAAATGGTGTCTTGACACTGAGATTGTTTCGCTAGATAAACATCTTTCAACAATCGAAAGATCTTGATGATTTTCAGCATCTGACACCATGTGCGCCACATTTTTAAGACGCCATGTTAAAAATAGTTAGACCCCTGCATTCTATTCCCTTCTGCTCTGCTGCGTCTAGATGTTTTCTAACACAAGAACGCATCCTTAAGACATATGAATGGCTCCTCGGGGTGTTTTTTATTCTTTTTGGAGCTTGACTGCAGTGTTACGGTTAACGAAAACTACAACTACTGAATAGTGTTTATATCAATTGAAATAAAGCTAAAATAAAGTAAAATATAAATATTACATGGAAAACTTAAATGAAAAGCAAATAACTGAAAATAATTTGAAGTACTAAAATTACTAAAACTAAAACTGAAATAAATATAAATTAAAGATAAAAGAGTTTTTAAAGATTTAAAATATGATAAAACATAAAACAAAATCAGTAAAACCCAATTCAAAACACTACAATAGTATACAAAAACAGTATAAAAAGTACCAAAATAACACAGCTTGACAGTCATCGTCACCATAAACTGTCATTGTTTGGAAAAGAACTGCATGAATATTCTTCAAATATTGATCTTTTTTGGCTCAGCTGAAAAAAGTAACAGCGTACAGATTGGGAACATTATGTTTTTTCTGTGAACTATTCCTTTCACAATTCACTGTAAAAAGTGATAAGCTGACTTAACTTTAAAAAAATTGAGAAAACCCGTTGCCTTAAAATTATTAATTAAATGTTTATTATTAATTAAAGTTAAATGAACTCAATTTTTTAAAGTTAAGTCAACTTAACACTTTTTACAGTGAGATATGTTTGATATGTTGTTGTCAAGGAATGGAGCAAATAATGACTTCATATGTTAGCCATGAACTAAAGGTTCACTTTTGATTCTCCATTTATGACATTTTTCCAGCTGCAGCTTGAAACATGTGAGTCATTGGTGATAAGGTGCTACAACATGTACTCTTTCATAAGTCTTTAGTGATATTTCAAGGATTTTATCTGTTGTGGTCAGGCGTGGACTGTGGTTACAAGCTTTTATAACTCAGACCTAGATTTAGCCCAGAGGCAAGAGAAAGGATGAAAGAGAGAGAATAAGAGAGAGACACAGGCATTGGGAATACAGAGGGCTCTGTTCCAAAACCTAGTCATCTGCCTTGCTGTCTACTGTCTAAAGCAGCATTTTAACTGAAATAGAACCTCAAAACTGATCGAACTGAAACGCTCCACAACCTAGTAAGCTCGTTTCAAGACATGACACAGGCGCACACCTGACTCGAAGACTGTTGCAATAGGAAGGTATCGGCCAAATTCGAACATTATGTCCTAAACTCACATGCATACATGCACACACACTGCAACAGGACATCTGTCCACCTCCACCTGCCTTCAACTAGGTCAGCCTGAAGCCAGCCATTGCATCTCATAGGTGTTTAATGAACAGCCTAAAATAACTGGCACTCGCACACAAGACCGCTGCTCACAATGCACAAGTTACTACTAGATGAAAGCTCTCAATAAAACATCCAACTCTGCAGAGCTGAAATGCTGGACTGCGTTCAAATGTGCATGCCAACGTTTCAAGTTCAAGCATGGGTAGCTGCCATCATACAGATCGGCATGAAAATCTGGACCCTGGATCGTCACGTGATTTAAACATTGTTTACAAAGAAAACGTCCTTGGCTGTGCAAAACCCAAAGTATTTATGATATTCTGGTTTCTATTGCTGGGATTTTTTATTTTTATTTATTTTTTTGTTATTTTGTGTTTTTTTCATTTTATTTTATATTTCAAATTTATTTCATGTTTTATTTTAGATTCATGTTTTACTTTTTTTTAGAGACTGAAATAAAGTAAAATATAAATATTTTATGAAAAACTGAAATAAAAAAAAAAAGTTTAAGCTGACCAACTATCAAAAATGTGTTCTACGAACTTGTCGCATTAAGTTATGAAAACAAAATTTCGTAATGTTCTTTGAACGTTCAAAATGTCCAATATTTAAATGTTTTAAAAACGCATTTTCTTAGTTATACGAACGTTAAGGGAACATGCAGACATTATGAGAATGTTACATTTTGAATGTTCTCTGGATGTTTTGAAACAACCTCGAAAAACTTTACATGAACGTCTAACTAAAATGTTTCAGAAATAAAACGTTCCATGAACATTTTTGTGCTAACGTTTTGAGAACATTAGTAAAACCCAATAACGTCATATTAACATTAACTGGAAAATGTTAGTTTGTAACTTTGAGAGAACCTTGCCAGAACGTTCTGAGAACGTTTCTTGTTAGCTGGGGAATTACTAAAATTGCTAAAACTAAAAATGAGTACAAACTCTATCCTATGAACCAAGAAATAACACTTTTAAAAAGGTTTCATACTACTTGTTTACACTAACAAGTAGTCTAAGTGAATAAATAAACTCCAACCCTCTTGCACAGCGTAGCTGGAGAGAGAAATATCTGCCCTCTACAATTTCACACACCATTTAGTAGCTGATGAATAGGGCTCGAAAAAAACAACTGCCCACTTGCTGGGCACCACATATGAGGGGCTGTAATTTCACAGATGCACGAAAACAACTTGCTGCCGGTCTGCATTGTTTGGACACAGAAGAGTCTGCGTGCACTTGCTGCATGCAATGAATTCCACACACAAACTTCTGGCTTGGTACAATGCCATTCGTCTGGTGACCACAGAGGCGTAGATGCCATAACAAGGACCTTTTTCACAGTATGTGCAGTATGGAAATCATCTTTGTCGCTGATACCGTGAATCATCACATCACGATCCAATGGCTTTTTGAGTGGAATGTGGATCTAACAGGTTTACACAAGCACAATTACACCATTTCCAGTGGAAGTATGCATTTTAATACTGTCACATGCACAACAGAGAGTAATAAAGCATTGCATACCTTGATTTCCAAGATGATGATGAAATGGGTGGAAACTGTCGTCCTTCACAGGGTCCTACTTTCCAGGTGTCATGGGAAAGGTAAAGGTGCATGCTTATATTTGAGGTATATAACTCAAAGGAGAATACTATGATCCCACATTATTCTGTATTATACCATACTAAACTATACTACCCTTGCGCATTGTCACAATATACCATCCCTCATAGTACTATACTGACTTCATACATCACACCGTACACTATACTTCACTAAACAATCCTATACGTTACCGCATTATACAATATCACACTATAAGATTTAATATCTGCCCCTAACTATTATAGCCTACACTATTGCACATTATATAGCCTACTGTACCACATTCCCATATCACATTACATAGGCTATCTAACCGTTATTACATGAGAATGTAAGATAGCAATCTGTCAGTGTCGGTGTCTTATCTCGACAACCAGAATCAGATGAAACTGTCAAATATGTCAGGTGCTCAGGTGAAATGATGCGCATGTCACAATCGCGAGCTGTTAATGCGCTTTATGCCTGAACTTGCACCGGTGAAACATGTTGCCATAAACACATGCAAACTCACAGAACTGTAATAGGTTTCTCTATGCAATGTCTGAGCGGTCTCGCTTGCAAAAACGCGCCGGTTTTGTTGACACTGTGCAAAAATGGCACTGGATAAAGCACACGAGCGCGCAATGGATGGCACGAAATGAGAAGGGACGCACCTTTACGCACCGCTCACCGCCACCAGTGAGATACAGATCCGCAGAAATCAAAGCGCACTTGTCTCACTCAAGTACACATGTCGGTTTGTACCCTTGAAAGTATACAGTGACATCATTCATGAGTTTCAAAATCCACAAAGATAAAGGTCCAGAAGTGCAGACCAACCTGTAGCGTGAGCAGATTGCCGTCAGCTCCACAGAAACAGTGCAGACTACAAGCAGCTGATGCGCGGCATGAGTTCATAAAACAGCACTGGAGACACACTGATATTTATACACACCTTCAGACTCCTGCTTTACACTGTTTACAACGCCGGTGCGAAGCCGCGCCCACTGCGCCACGATTGGCTGGATGTATTCAAAGGCACGCCTACTTGCATCTGATTGGCTCGACGGAACCCTGTGCGGTTCGAGAACTCAGTGTACAGTGGCGTTCCAACAGAACCCTTCAGATGCGTTCGATAACCTTCTTACTGTAATTGAGATGATTATTCATTAGGGAATATGTAAAAGGTCATAGCCAAAAAAAAAAGTATTGCACTGAAAACCGCACTTATGATTGCGTCCGAAGCCATGATGAGACTTCAATTCTGTTCATATTTCAGCGGATGCTTTTATTTTATAAAACAACAACAAAAGTGATTTCATTCAACTGACTTATGTTGATATAGCAGATGCTTTTATTCAAAATGACTTGCAAATAAGGAGCGCAATAGAAGCCGTTCTATTTAGTTATGGAAAGATGTGCTAGTAGTTTTGTCTGCAATTGTGGAAAGCAGCACTGTTATAGAATCATAATGATTATGAATTATGACCCTACAGAGAGAGAGAGAGAGAGAGAGAGAGAGAGAGAGAGAGAGAGAGAGAGAGAGCGTTGACTCATACTGCACGATTATAACAGTTATCAGTTTTAATCCATAGAGGTCGCTATTAGCATTGTTCCAAGAGACAAAAAACTTAATAAAGTGGCATCCTGTTGAGATTCATATTGACTTGAGGATTCAAACGGAATTTCTAAATAATCAGCTGTTCCTAAATGACTCATGCAGCTGCATTTAGCTTATTTCTCTACTCTCTTATAAAACGCAAACTGCTTTGAGAAGCATGCTGAACAAAATGCTAATCACTTTCTGAAAACAATGTAATGGGCATATTTTTTCTGAGGCGTTTTGATCCCTTTAAACAACAGATGGACTTCACTGTTTGCCTAGTTAATGGAGGCTGTTTTATATCTCCGATCAATGGTAGTCAGGATCTGGTTACCATACAGGGAAAAGGAGGATATAAAATACAATGAACAGCATGCTAATATAAATTCCTACTCACCAAAAGAATTAAACATTGACATGACTACCAATTTACATGTCAACGATGATACTGAGGAAGGAGGATATACTGTATATGAGAAAAGTAAATATAAAAGAATAAAATAAAAAATATATATGTATTCTTTTGTATTTATTTGTTTTCATATAGAGCAGTATGACTATTTTTTTAAACAAAAATTATAAAAAGAATAAAATATTATAGAAAATGTTATATATACATACATACGTGAGTAACGAATAACAGATTATTTTACAATAATTATTTTACAACCAAGACTGCACAACATTTTCAGTGGTCCTGGAGTTGCCTTTGTAAATTCAGGAGGGTTGTGATGCTGCCACATTTCATTTCACAGAGGCCTGATGGTATCATCTCCATGAATGATGCATTAATATTTGCAGACATCTAAAATAAATCTCTCTGGATTTAAATTTCACCCATACATCATACACCTCCCAAATCCCACTCTTATTGCCTGTAGGACACATACACAACCACATATGCACACATGCGTGTAGGCTGAGGATATTTATTTGGTGTTCTGCAAACATATGACAACACTATAGCAGCATTCCTATTTGAATTAGCAAAAAACTCTCTAAGGACTCAAAACAACAGACAAAAATGCAATTAAATGGAGTGATGAAAATTGGAATGCACATTGTTTTTCCTGGAAGGAGATTATCCCAGCAGAGATGCTGACGCTGCCTCGCATTGGCTTGCTGAGATAGGTAAATACCTTGTCCTCCTTTGCATTCAAGCGTAAGGACATCTGAGTTCACTTAGTCAAATCTCCCTGCTACTGAAAAAGGTGAAGTTTAATGGCCCCCGAGGTTGAACGCAAGTCAGTGTGACTGCCGTCTCTGGAGCTCTGCAATCTGCATGCAATTTTCTGTCTGTAGATAAGGTGCAGACAGTCAAAAAAAAAAAAAAAAATATATAACAAAACATAAATCATAAATTCAAGGGGTCATATAATAAGGAATCAAATTTCGCTTGATCTTTTGTGATTAAAGAACTCATTGTACTAAATATATATATATATATATATATATATATATATATATATATATATATATATATATATATATATATTCCAGTTCCCAGCTACATTTCTGACATATGAAACTCGAAGCATTAAAATATGACTGCCTATGTACATGTCAGCGATGCTAAAGAGGAAGTAGGATATTATTAAAGAATATGAATAAATATAAATCTCACACACATACATTTTGTGTGACCTCAGAAGAGAGAAAAAAGTATGATACAAGGCCTTTAAATCAATGGTGTGGCATGTGAAACAGAATCAATCTCTGTCTTGATGATTGAGGGTTTCATTTGGAAAGTCTGCACTCGGTCCTGGTTAAACATGCTTCAATTCTCTAATAAAGATATTGGCAAATGCAGAGCAGGCAGTGTGAGCCTGGTTCCCATTCCCAATTAATCTGTCACTTATCCAAGTCTGGAAGAACGGCCTGCGTATGCTCTCCGGAAAGGTAAACTTCCTGTGCGGATTACGCAGGGCGGACTGAGATGCCTCTTGTCTGGGTATCTGGGGTGGATTTCTGCCCGGCGAAGTGTGGGAACTCCTGCAGTCCTCTTGGGAATGTGGGACACAACGCCCATTCCTAATCTTAAGATGGTCTGCTTCATTTTTGTAGCCCTTATGTCATAGGCAAGACTGTTAAAACCATCCATCTCCAGGAAGAACTTAAGAAAAAGTAGTAAAAATCTAATGCAACCCAAATGGACCCTATTTTCCTTCTCTATACATGTTTTTGGACTTACACCCTACTTTCGCCTCACTAAATATCCTATTTCATATACATCGTATTAGCATTTCATGTTTACTTTAAAACATCTACACACCTAAAGCGAACAGAAATCATAGCATATGTATCCACCTTATTTTGCAACTCGAAAGTAAACCATTTTGTTTGAACTCGCGAGACTTCTGCTTCATTTACCGCGGTAGGTAAATAACAAAATGTGCATGAACGGTATTTGCGCTACAACCACAAGCATGTTTATGATTTTAATAATAAGCTAAAACTGTGCGATAACAAATATCATTTTGCAGTATCAAGCAGCATAAAGGACTGTTATTTTACAGGTAAAATAACTGGAAGCGAATGTCACCGGAAGTCTCGCACATTCAAGTTAACAACTCCGCACCCAGTCTCACGTTACAAATAAAGTGGATATACACCCATGACCCAGTGAAAATATGACCCAGTGGCTTCTTAGACTTCCACAATCGCCCTCCCCAACTGTTTGGATCAGCAGACATGGTCAACCTGAAGCTCTGCCAATTCCTCGCCCTCGCAGGACTTCTGGTCCCCGGCCAAAGTAAACCGTGACTGGCTCCAACAGATGAGGCTTAATGGTCGCTCCAGTTCCACCTGCCTGTCTGCACATAAAAAGCGTGTGTGTTCATCGGCAGACGCATTCAAAACTTAACTTTACAGCCTTTCTTTATATGAAAACGACTTTTACAAAGTGAGGGAGAAAGAAAGAACAAGGGGAAGGTGGAAGCGAGGAAACTGTGGAGCAAGAATCATCACTTATAGATAAAGCTAAAAAAAAAAGGGCTATGCTCAGAAAGGAACACTGGCTTACTGCATACTCTGAATAATGTGCAGCACTGTATATTGCAGTTTTTGAAAACAGTAAGTGAAAAGACATTGGACAGCTAACAAAAAAACGTTTCATTAACATTGCATTTTATCATTTTGCAAACATTATGTAAACGTTACTTTTGAATGTTTTCTGAATGTTCTTAAGTAGCAAGTAGTTCTGTAGGATAATGTTAACTTCATAAGACAGCATCCAACTAAAATGAATGTTTTTGAAACTATTAAGTGAAAAATTTGGAAGCCCGTTTCCTACATGATATAATTGCATGATACAAACTTACAGTTGCAAGTTATAAAGTTAGTATTGCATGATATAATCTCCCAATTGTGAGGGGAAAAAAACAAAAAAATTTGACAATTCTGCGAAAAAAGTCAGAATGAGTTTATATCTTGCAATTTGTTTACATTTCTCAGATTTGTGAGTTTACATCTCGCAATCCTTACTTTTTTCTCTCTCAGAATTGCATGATATAAACTTGCAGTTGTGAGATATAAAGTTAGTATTGCATGATATAAGCTCCCAACAGTGAGGGGGAAAAAACATATATCAATTTGACTACATTTCTCAGATTTGCGAGTTTATATCTCACAATTCCAACTTTATAACTCACAACTGAGTTTAGCCTATATGTCAGTTTTTAATGCAATTCTGACGGGAAAAAAAAAATCTGAATTACGAAATGTAAACTTGCAATTGCATAAAAAAAGTCAGAATTGTGAGAAAAACTCGAAATTACCTTTTTTTTTTTTAATTGGAAATCGGCTTCCATCACTGATCTATTATATATATCTATTATATATAGATCAGTAGCTTCCATGCTTTAAGACTTTTTTTTCCCTGGTTATTGCCAACATTAGAAAAATTGTGACGAAAATGTTCCATTTTATTATTTTGCGAACCTGTGAATGTTGCTTGAATCTTTTCTTGAACATTCTGAAATGAGTGTTGATTAAATGTTAGATGAAAGTCCAACAAAAAAGTTTCAGAAAAACGTTCCATCAACAATGTATACAAATAAAGTTAAAAAAAAAAAAAAAAACACATTAAAGACCAGAAAACTTTGAATAAACATAATGCTACTGGAGGAACATTTGTTCATAACTTTGAGAGAACCTAGAACATTCTGAGAACATTCCCTGTTAGCTGGGCATGAAGGTAATTTGTCACAATTGTTATTTTGCATTTTTAATGCAATTTTGTTTAAAAACAAAACAAACTATTGGCTGGCAAATCAAATAATGGGCTAAGAAAGCAATTAAATTCAATTTCTTTGAAATTACGGATACAATCAACAGAAAATGTGCATACTGTGAAGACTTTGCATTCTGCATACAACATAACATAAGAACATAAGAAATAATTCTGTACATGAGTCTGAAACCAATTTGCTGGAATCCAAAGTAACAAACTGTCCATAAAGGACACGGCCATTATAATCAATAGCACTGTCTGCACTGGAAGCGTCTGTTGTGTCACGTCGCTCTTTCATTTGATGGACACCTGCAGTTGGTCCATTTCTATTTTTGATGCACTGCTGAACTACTTTAGACATTTGATTTTTTCAGCCTGATACAAAATTGATTTACAAATATCACACATTTTCACTTAATTTTAAGCATAGCCAGCTCTTACAATAAAATAATTAATTTTATTTGTGTTTTCTTTTTTTTAACCATATGCACAATCCGTAGAAATGCCAGCTGGATTTTCATTGAAAAGAAAACTGAATATCAATTTTATTGACCATGTCTCGCATCATGCTAATGTATAATAGAACTGATACTCTGTGCTGTGCCTCATAAGAATTCCTATCAAATCACTTCATGATGCATACATAGATGTGACAATAATATCTGGATTTATTTCTTGTATGTAATAATTATACTGCTGTTAAAAAGTTTGGGGTTGGAAATGCTGTATTTGATTAAAAACACAAAAACAAATATTACTGCAAATTCAAATGAACAATTTTCTATTTAAATATATTTTCAAATGTAGTTTATTTCTGTGATGCAAAGCTGAATTTTCAGCATCATTATTCCAGTCTTCAGTGTTGCATGATCTTTCAGAAATCATTCTGATATGCTGCTCAATTTTTTATTATATTATCAGTATTGAAAATACTGTGTATACACTGCTGTGCTTTGAAATATTTTACAAGAAACTGTCATTTTCTTTCCTAGACCAAGTTCAAAGGAAAGCATATATTTGAAGTGGAAATCTTTTGTAACATTGTAATTATCTCTAGATGTTCACATGTTCAACCTAAAAGAATAAGCAACAACATGAGTAATTGTAAGATATATTGAGCAACATGAAAAGAAAACTAGTTTGGGATTCCATGCATCCTTTATTCCTTTATATGCAGTACAATAACCACTGTGTTGCACTGAAGCAACAACCAACAGAAAGAACAATAATCTGTCTCGCGGCACATTTAAGGCTTTAAAGATATTTAAAAAAAAAACAAAGAAATCTACACACAAAAGTGTCTGTACCAACTAGGGTTTTCTCTGCATTATATTTGCATACTGTGATTCCAGTGTCAATAAAAATCAAATGCTAAATACCATTTACTTCATATTTTACATACCTATATATATATATATAGAGAGAGAGAGAGAGAGAGAGAGAGTGAGAGAGAGAGAGAAAGAGAGAGACAGAGAGAGAGGGAGGGTGTACAGTACGGTTATCTTACAAACCAGCATTAAAAGTAGTGTAAATATTAATAATTACTGAAAAAACATTGTATAAACGTCAGTATCAAAAGCAATGACGGGCTCAGATGTGGTCAGTTTCTGCCATTCCTTAAAAAGAGTCTCAAGTCCACTGAGGTCAAAGAGCTTCATCTCCGAACAACATGATACATGAACCGCCACTGCATAACCTTACAGCAATACAACAAATCAAGTTAACCGACAACAACTTCTGCTATGCATTAAAAACTTACAATCAGACGGTCGCACCGGTTTGGTAGCAACCGACATCCTTCGTTAGCATGGAAAACACTTCCGATCATCCTGTTGTGTAGTGCTATGGTGAAATGTCTACAAACAGTCCTTCATTCGCTATATGGGGAAAACAGTGAATGAATAATTCATTTTCCTGGGTTTTGTGATTTGCCCGTTGTCTGGAAAAGAGGATGAACATTGAAGCGGTGAGAAGGTGCGGTACCTTTTTTATATCTAGCATAGGTTCCGTTTTCACAGTGATTTTCCCATTAGAGTAGCAGCGAGCAGGAGCCCAGAGAAAATCTTCAAAATCCCCTTTCTGAGAAATCATTGACAGGAATGTCGGAGCGAAATGTCTGAAAACATAAGGCTTATTGTAAGGTCAATGCTAAAAGCAACAGAGAAAGCTTGAAGTTTCACATTTTTAATACAACCCACGATTAGAACGATGTAGTGTTAACGCCGAAACAATGCCCTGAATGCTGTGTTGCGACAAAGCACCATGTTTCACCGCTGAAAAGACAACACGATTCCTTTTTTCCCACTGGATTCGAAATCACAGACAGTACGTCTTCATTATTTACGGGTCAAGTCACTTCCACAGGTCTTCCAGTTTTAATTAGCCCAAGTTACAATTATCTCGACTGAAATGTCACGACTGAAAACGCATGTGCGTATGAACGCGCCTAAACACACACACACAAAAACTGGCCATGTAAAAAGTCAGTCAACAGTTGATCTTGTACTAATCAACTTGAAACATAAAATGGAATGCCATGACAATTCCCGCCAAAAACGATCAAAAACAAATATAATAACCTGAAAACACCTGCACAATAAAAGTGCAATTTAATTAACCCTTGAGGAGCATTACAAAAAAAACAGCAGAAAAACAAGAGGAAAAAATCAAATCGTCAAATGCAACGTATTGAATGCGGTGCAAAATGTCAACGTTTATTCATCAAGTATAAAAGAATAGTAAGTGGTTCGAAATCATCAAAACGCATTTCCCCCGTAGGGATGAAAACGTCCCGCTCCTAAATATCAAGAGAGAGACTTCAGCTTTATTCGTCAGCAAGTGCAAGTACTGATGGCGTCCTCAGCCCTGGGTAAAGGGGAACCCTACACGACACGCGTGAGTGTGTGTGCGCCTCGGCCTGCCGCGCTGCGCCGTGTCTTCAGGAGGTAGCCAGCTCGAACGTGATGAACTGTTTGAGTCTCTCGAGGTATTGAGCGTAAAGCTCGATGTCGTTGTGCCCGGCGCCCTCCACCCACAGGGGCTCCACGGCGCGTGGACATCGCTCGTAGATGGCCAAACCGTGGGAGAAATCAATCACTTCGTCTTCTGTGCCGTGGATGACCAGCACTGGAGACGCCACCTTTGACACCTTGTCGATGCTGAAACACATGAAGACAGACAGAAGGTGTATTAGACAAATAATAAGTAAATCAATGAAACTGACATATTTCTCAGTCAATTATCTTGCAAGTTGTGAATTTATTGATTTTTTTTTTTTTTTTTAATTGCAGCACATCATAATCCACTTTACAGGTTCTCTGGTCAAGCAGCGCCAAAATAAATCAGGAAGGGACCAATTAAGGGGAAATTTGAACAATGATAAGCCAGCACGGAAACATGTAGATGTCATGATTACAATGCTGTGCAGCCAAAAGAATCAAGTAGTTTTCTCAGTTGTTGATACTAATATTAGTGAAAGTTAATGATTCAAAAAAAAAAAAAAAAAAAAAAAAAAAAAAAAAGAACGGGGGAAAAAAAAATCCAAATATTACAAAATTTACTAAAATATTATGCAACAATTGTTTTCAATCTTGACAATAATAGATTTTTTTTTTTTTTTTTTTTTTTTTAAATCACCAAACCAGTATATTATAATGATTTCTGAAGGATCATGTGACACTGAAGCCTAGAATAATGATGCTGGAAATTCAGCATTGCACAACAGAATTGATTTAAATTATCATAATTTCATAATATTTATGAATATAAATACATCTCAAAAAGCTGTTTACACTGTCCTGTGTTGTCAGTAGTCATATAAATTGCAGTAAACAGTTTCATAGGTTAATCGCTACACCAGCTCCACCCCGGTTAGTGCAGGTCTGCTAACTCACGCGTGATCCTCACAGGACAGTCCAGAGGAGAGTCAAACAGGCCTGCTAATTAATTTGTCGCTCAACATGCCTAATTGTTGCTTATTTTCCTCATTGGTGCACAGGCAATCAAATTTGAGTAAGTGAGGAGATTAATGCGTGACACGAGCTGATGGAATAATTACACCGCCTATGAAGAATGAGGCAGTTATCCAAACACCAACCAAATAAATATGCAGCATGAAATTCAACCCAACACATTCCAATGGATGACTGACAAAGTGTAAATACTGTATGTTTATCAGGCAACACGCAGGGAAATGCTTTGTTAAATTGATTGGGGAACTCTTATTAAAAAGATTGTTTTTCAGTCTTTCCCTCTTTAATTGACCGTTTACAAAGAGCTTGATTGACAGGCGATCTGACCAATCATAACGCCGAATGCACCATCTTGCCCGACAAACAAATCAGACAGGAGAACAGATTAATTTCGGAGAGTTTAAACTTGAAAAACGTGTGTGTACTGACATCTTTCCGCGGTTAAAATAAAATACATTTTATTGCAAAGTATAGGGATCCCATGACTAGGTGGTCAATAACACAGCACAGTGACTTTCCAAACGGGACACCTGATGTTATATAATTTTGTAATAATGCATGAAACGTGACTTTTTTTTTTTGCCTTTCATTTAAAGGGCCACTTCTACGCATTCACAGGTTTCGGTTTAAAGAGAAAATGAAAGTTCTCTCACCAAACCGTTGATGGTAGCCATTGACTGCCAACTGTTTGGTTATCAACATGCATCAAAATATCTTGTTTTGTGTTCAACAGAAGAAAAACTCATTCAGTTTTGGAACAATCTGAAGGCAAGTAAATGACGACAATTTTCATTTTTGGGTGAACTATCCCTTTAAGATCTGATTACACTCAGTGTTAACTTGCAAACATACAGAAAATCACAGCATTGTATCTGGCGAAATCTATTCAATAGCATTCATATTCTTTATTAAATGCAGTAAACCATTTGAAATCTGCCATATTTATTCACAGACATTCTAAGCATGCATGCATATGCATATATATATATATATATTTATTTTATTTATTTTTTTCCCCAAATGGTATAATACTGGCAAAACCACGCTAACTTGATATTTCCTACTGAAACAAAAGTTTGGATGGGATTTTAGCTTTTTCATGCTAATAACCTTCAGCTATATCACTGCTGTGAGCTATGATTTGCTGCTTGCTATTGCTTGTCAGAGGCGGGTGGAACATTTCCATTCATTAGAACATTTTATTGAACAAAAATGTGAACAAGAGTCAGCATCAATATTTTCAATCTGTGAAGAGAAAAACTGTTAAAACGGCATATCTGTTATGCTAGCATATAGACAGACATCCTCAATGCTAACAAACATCGACTAAAATCCACAAAACTGCATTCTGTTTCTATGGAGTTTGTAAGGGAGCAGAATTGATTTGCGCCACTGGCTGACTTCACCTTTACCTCACTCATCTTTTTCTTATTAAAAACTGTACCACCTCAGCACATTAATCCAAATGTATTTTTCTTTTTTTCCCCCTCAACCTGAATGATTCACTCTTGCCTAGTTTTGGACTTTCCATCTATTCCTGGATTTGCACCTGACATTTCACTCTTGCATCTAAGACAGACTTCACACTGGCTCGTAGTGTTATGATGCTGGAATATCTGACTTTGATGAAATACTTAATAAAATATCAATGTTCACTACCATCAATACCATGAGGAAAAAAAAAAAAGCCACATTTAAGGAATAAAACTTTTCACAGCAAAAGTTCAAAATTTACTTTTGGCCATAGTCAAACTATTATATCAATTGAAACTGAGGGGACGTTTACATGACATTTTCAACAACAACAACAAAAAAACCTTTTGTGTGTTTTTACCATTCATTTGCACAACAGCAGCATTTAGGGGGCCTGAAAAACTTTTGAATTTGGGTTTCGAAGTGCATGCTTTTGAAAATGTTATGATCTCTGTGTAACCTACAAAAATGCAATTGTGAAAACTGACATCTGTATGTGAAACTTTCCATGAAACAAGGAAAACATTTTTAGTATAATGTTGTAATGTAAACATACCCTAAGATTCCTCAGTACAAATAATAAAAATAAAAACTATACAAATAAAGTTAAATGATAATAATGATAATGATAATAATAATAATAATAATAATAATAATAAATACATACATGAGTACTGTAATTAGGGGTGGAGGGAAAAAAATAAATAAATTATAAATTATAGCATCGTGATATTTTCTGTGGCAATACTGTATCGATACATGGACACCAAATCTCCAGGTACTCTTATAAGAACCAGGCTTTAAAAAAAAAAAAAAAAAAAAACCACGCACACTCCTGGATATATGGGATTTGCAAAGAGTGTCATATGAAAGTAAAATACTCTAAGAATACCACAAACTTGAGGGTAGGGCTGCAACAAACGATTATTTTGATAATTCGATTAATCTAACGATTATTAGAATGATCAATCGACTAATCAATTATTTCACAGATTAATCAGTAGACTTTGATTATTCAGCTTTTGAAATCAGTTAAAATATTAAGTTACATATATATTCTAACAAAGGTTACTTCAGATTTAGAACAGAATATTATGCAATTACAATTATTATACAATTAATTGGTAACACTTTACAATAATTGTCATTAGTTAACATGAAATAAGAATGAACAATAATTCTACAGCATTTATTAATCTTAATTAATGTTAATGTATCTTCTCTTGAATTGCATCCAAGAGAGCTGAATTACAGTCTTGCACTACAGCACCACAGTGGTCAAACCGCAGTATTGCAGCCTCTTACATTAGGCCATATGAGATCAAACGACTACTCGACAACAAAAATATTTGTTGACAATTTTTTATTGTCGACGTTGTCGATCATGTCGACTAATTGTTGCAGCCCTACTTGAGGGCTCATCTCACATGCCACCATTCAGAGATGGACGTAGACGGAAGTGCATAGAATACCTGTTGTAGCACATTGTGTACTTTAATACGTTATGTTATGTTAGGTTTAATTTAAATGTAACATTTTTATTTTAATGCAAGACTTTTTCATTTTAAATTTAACCGTAATTTACTTTCAAATGCCCCAATTGCTGAAGGGTCTGCACAACTTTTGTACAAGTTCTAGTTGCAATGTTCAAAATACCTGTAGTAGCACATCAGTGCATACCTCTTTACATCTAATTAAGGTAGACTAGACTAATACAAATAGTTGAGCATACAACAGTTTGTCTGCTTGACAATCCCATTCTGCTCCACAGCAATAAAACAAACTGAGTGAGAAACACTGATAAATGTTTCTTTTTAGTTAAAACAGATTACCAAAGTTTTCCTTTAGGGACATAATCTGAAGTTGTGAAAATGCAATAAATTGCAATATATTTAAAATAGCAATAATATTGTATCGTGACAAGTACCGTGATAATATCGTATCGTGAGGCCTCCGGTGATTCCCACCCCTAACTAATACAACTGCATTTATTTTGCTTTACAGTAGTTAAAATGGCAATAGTTAAACCCTTAAGCCTTTATTTTGGCAGAAAATTGCAAGGAGACTTAAGTGTCTGTGATAAGAGACTTTTATAGAAAATTGGATGCGTCCAGCTTTATCTGCATACAAACAGTACCCTCACAAAGGCAGATATATACACTATATAACATCTCAACTGCTTGATTGCCTGCATCGTCACAAAATGTGAAGTATAAAATAGCCCAGCACTTGATGTCAGAGAGGAGAGAAGAGAAGACAAGAAAGCACAGTTCATCCAGTTGGTGTATTGATAATGTGGAAAATGCACATTGAAACAAAAAAAACAACAAAACAACAACAACAACAACAACAACAACAACAACAACAACATGTATTGAAAAAAAAAAAAATCAACCCACTACTGACTGGAAGTCTGGTTAAAATGACGCCCATGATTCATTGAAGTCCAAGAGTTCATTTGAAGAAAGCTAAGCCAAAATGACCCGTGGAGCAGGGAAGGGAAGCAATATCGCAGGCGCCGATATGAGACGAGACTCCGTCTCTGTTCCTCTTTACCCCTCGACAGTCTCTAAGAGACCTTGACTGTAGGAGTCAACCCTTGCCACATTTTAATATTCAAACCATGCCACACTGCAGCCGGCAAATCTACAGAGACAGGCGAGTCATTAAACTTTCATTCAGCCTGACTGTCCATTCACAACAGGCTTTGCGAACACCCACCAAATCTCACACACACACACACACACACACCCCTCCTGCGTCCCTCGAGTCCACTGGATCTGGAATCAGTAACTGGAAGAGAAATCCTGGACTTGGCAGTGGTGGTCTCCAAAACTCACACTACCAGATTTGCTTCCAGTCTTGTAATCTGAGGATTATTTAGGGTGTTATGTTTGCTGAAGGAGGCGTTCACACTGACAGCGTTTTGAAGCGACCCCAGGTCGACCGTTTTCAACAAGAGTAAGCGATTTCCACCGAGCGTGAGTGCCAGCGTCTGGTGGTGAAAGTAATCAACAATGATGCAATGCGACAACTAGTGCAGACAGTAGCTTGTCAGCTCGTACAGTTGAGTACAAATGCAAACAAGCAACAGATCTTCGTGGTCAGTGTGAGCGCACCTTCAGCCAGGTACACTGATGGAGTGGCATCTGTTACACATCCCTCATCACTAGTTGGGTTGATATAAGGGGTTGTGGGGGAGAAAAAACAGCTGTTTCTCTCCAAGACAGTTGAGGAACATCTGTACCGCACTCTAATAACAGGTGTCCAAATTAATTATGAAACACCAGCCTCTGTTAACTCCCAAAAATCACTGTTCCTTTAAAAGTACAGTTCATCCAAACATGAAAAGTTTGTGAGCATTTACTCAGCCCTGAGGTGCTTCAAACAGAGTGCTTTTGTCCTTGTGTGGAACACAAAAGAAGAATTTTGAAAAATGCTCATGCAGCTATGACTTCATAGAGGAACTGCACGATTAATCAAAATACAATAATACAGTTTGATGTGGTTAGGACAGCCATATATTTATGCATGCGTGTGTGTGTGTGTGTGTGTGTGTGTGTGTGTGTGTGTGTGTGTGTGTGTGTGTGTGTGTGTGTGTGTGTGTATGTATGTATGTATACACATATATACACACATACATATATATACACACACATTATATTTACACATATACTAGGTGTGGGACAATAAATCGATATGGCGATATAATCGCAATCCTTCTCCATGCGATTTGAGAATCGATATCTGGCGCCAAATATCGGCATTTTAATTAATACAATAAGGTGCTCTAAATAGATTTCCCCGTTCACAACATCTAAAAATGCATGGAAATCGCGGCTGAGCCATTTCCAGCTTTCCAAAAGCACTCCGACTCTGAGCAAGTTCCATGAACCACGTTCTCTGTGACGATGGGGAATCCATCTGTCTGTGGACTTCAGAGAAAAAACTTGGACAATCTCAAGGCTACAAATTTGTGTCCAGAGATCTTAATGTTCCTGTGTCCACTGTGCACAATATCATCAAGAGGTTTACAAGAGGACAGAAGAGCAAATTTCATGAAAAATAACAACGAAGGATTGCTCGAATGGTGCATAAAGAACCCCGATTAACTTCCAAAAAAATTCAAGCTGATCTGCAGACACAGGCTACAACAGAGTCAGCTCGCACTATCCGTCGTCATCTGAATGAAAAGAGATGCTATGGTAGGAGACCCAGGAGGACACCACTGCTGACACAAAGGCATAAAAAAGCAAGACTGGAGTTTACCAAAACTTGTGACAAACCCACAATCCTTCTGGGAGAACGTACTGTGAACAGATGAGACAAAAGTAGAGCTTTTTGGTAAAGGAGATCATGCCACTGTTTACAGAAAAAGAAATGAGGCCTTCAAAAGAAAAGAACACAGTCCCTACAGTCAAACATGGTGGAGGTTCAAAGATGTTTTGGGGTTGCTTTGCTGCTTCTGGCACTGGATGCCTCGATTGTGTGAACGGTGTCATGAAATCTGATGATAACCAAAGAATTTTGGGGCACAACGTAGTGGCCAATGTCAGAAAGTTGCATCTCCACCAGCGGTCATGGGTCTGCCAGTAGAGATGTTCCGATACCCTTTTTCCCTTCCCGATACCGATACCTAGGCTCAGGGTATCGGCCGATACCGAGTACTGATCCGATACCTGGGTGTGTATCTGGTTATACAGCTGTATGTACTACTAGACCTGTATGAATTGATACAATTATTTTATGGTGTGCTTCACAATAGATAGATGGATAGTGTGGCAAGTAATTTTAACTGAATTTAGGACCGGTGGTGGTGCTTTTTTGGTCATTCAGTGTTTCTGTAAAAATGGGGAAAAACTATCAATAATACTGATAAGATAATAATCATACTATTAATTCTGCTAAGAACAATATAAAACGCACTAAGGATTAACGAGCTGCTGGATTCATGAATATTAATCAGGTTGTCTGCATTGGCTCGAACTTATTTGCTGAAATCAAAACAGGGACGATAATAGGTGAGCGCCAGCCAATGAGATTGTCGTTTGCGCATTAGCTCCACCCACTACCGGAGAACCCGGCAGTTCTTGAAAGCTGAAGAATTCCAAACGAACTCCGTTATTTTGACAGGAAAATACAACAAAGAATAACGTTTACATACCATGCAGAATTGACGCGCTACACGCAAGACTCTCTCTCTCTCTCTCTCTGGGTGTGAGGGAAAAAAAGCAAAGCGATGGTGAGTCGTGCGCTTCACACTAGAGCTTACGGTACGTCAAATACAGGTGCGCAGCGCATTCATTCAGATGATCTGAAAAATAGATCGCTTGACAGAGAGAGAAACTCTGAAGCGCTCAGAGTGTTCAGCGAGTGACAATATATCTGTGCTAAACTTATACATAGCCTCCAAGTAAAATCTGATCATTTATTAGCCAGTGGCTTATATTAGACATCATTTAGTCGCCCAGGGTGAAGGATTTAGTCACATATGCAAGTGATTTAACTTACTGGCAATGTGCCAGCACGTTTGTATTTCTTCTTCGCTGCTCTAGATAGTGGTTGATTGTGTGGCAACACAGCACAACTTCCTGTGTTTGCTTTCTGAGCAGCGAAGAAATCATTTCCGATTTGCAGCGTTAAGCAAAGCTAGTGCGCATAACTATAGATCTTGTTTAAAAATGGTATCGGATCGGTACATGGGTTCAAGTACTCGCCGATGCCAGAATTTGTGGTATTGGTGGAATTTCCGATACTAGTATCGGAATCGGAACAACCCTATCTGCCAGCAGGACTATGACCCAAAACACTTCAAAAAGCCCTCAGAAATGGTTACAAAGCGCTGGAGAGTTCTGAAATGGCCAGCAATGAGTCCAGATCTGAATTCCATAGAACACCTGTGGAGAGATCTCAAAACAGCAGTTGGGAGAAGGCATCCTTCAAATCTGAATGACCTGGAGCAGTTTGCAAAAGAAGAGTGGTCCAAAATTCCAGTAGAGAGGTGTAAGAAACTCATTCGTGGTTACAGGAAGCGATTAATTTCACTTATTTTTAAATAAAATAAATAAAAACCTTTGTACAACATGTAAGAAATTATCTTGCTTCAGTTTTGTCCACTGGCTGATAGTCTTTGTTTGTGACAGGCTGATACATATTTTGCTGCTGTTGTGATCATTTTGGAATTTTCCCCTAAAATGTGACTTAATTTTTCTGCATTTGGTAATGCCATAAAATTTGGTTTAATTTGTTGGAATTTGGTGAAATATGCAGCTCTAATGCTGTGATAGTAATCACAGCGCAATAAGAAATGTTCCTCTGTTTCAGTGAACACAGTCTCTGTTCTCGTGGCTGCCATCTTTGTCTGTGCCGTCCTCTCTCTACAGCCAGACAGTGATCACTCAGTCTGTACTTCGTTAGTGTCTCTTAATTTGTGATCTTTTACACAGCTCAGGTATTCTGCTGGTTTGTAGTCTCTTTTCAGGTGTAAATAAAGCTCCATCGTCTTTTGTATTTTAGTGGCATCTTTCCAATAGGCAGTGCAGTTTTGTTTTTGTAACTGCGATTTGGTTGGGCCGGACTGTGCTGCGCTGGTTTGGGTGTAGTTTGAGTACCAGCTGTAAAAGTGCGCTCTTCTGCAGGTTCTGCTCCTGCCACTGCAGCTCTTCAGCCTGGTAAGAGCTCGGATCACTGCATTTCAAGTGCTGCTGGAATTTCACAGCTCTCTTTTGAATATTAATTAATAGTGGGTATTGTCCCAATTCAGCTCTGCACGAGTTGTTTGGGGTTGCTCTGTTAACTTAAGATATTTTTACAAATTTGGGTGTGAATTTCAATTTCTTCTTTTTCCCATTTAGAGAAATCTTGGGTTTTTAGAGGTCCCCATATCTCACTGCCATATAGTGCAATTGGTTCGATTACTGCTTTTACGATTTTTAGTCAGATTTGAATTGGAATTTCATACTGAATAGTATTTTTGATCATGTAGAAGACTCTCAGTGCCTTTGCTTTCAGTGCATTCACAGCCAGATTGATGTTTCCTGTTGAGCTGATTTTTAGTCCCAGATAGGTCTGTCTCTCTCTCTATCCATCCATCTCTCCCTCTCTCCATCTCTCCATCCATCTCTCCCTCTCTCCATCCATCCATCCATCTCTCCCTCTCTCCATCCATCCATCCATCTCTCCCTCTCTCCATCCATCCATCCATCCATCCATCCCTCTCCATCCATCCATCCATCCATCCCTCTCCATCCATCCATCCATCCATCCCTCTCCATCCATCCATCCATCCATCCCTCTCCATCCATCCATCCATCTCCCTCTCCATCCATCCATCCCCATCTATCCATCCATCCCCATCTATCCATCCATCCCCATCTATCCATCCATCCCCATCTATCCATCCATCTATCCATCCCATCCATCCATCCATCCATCCATCCATCCATCCATCTCCCTCTCCATCCATCCATCCATCTCTCCATCTCCCTCTCCATCCATCTATCCATCCCCATCTCCATCCCAATCCATCCATCCATCTCCCTCTCCATCCCAATCCATCCATCCATCTCCCTCTCCATCCATCTCCCTCTCCATCCATCTATCCATCCCTATCCATCCATCCATCTCCCTCTCCATCCATCCATCTATCCATCCATCTATCCATCTCCCTCTCCATCCATCCATCTATCCATCTCCCTCTCCATCCATCCATCTATCCATCTCTCTCTCCATCCATCCATCTATCCATCTCTCTCTCCATCCATCCATCTATCCATCTCTCTCCATCCATCCATCTCCCTCTCCATCCATCTATCCATCCATCTATCCATCTCCCTCTCCATCCATCTATCCATCCATCTATCCATCTCCCTCTCCATCCATCTATCCATCCATCTATCCATCCATCTATCCATCTCCCTCTCCATCCCCATCTATCCATCTCCCTCTCCATCCCCATCTATCCATCTCCCTCTCCATCCCCATCTATCCATCTCCCTCTCCATCCCCCTATCCATCTCCCTCTCCATCCATCTATCCATCTCCCTCTCCATCCATCTATCCATCTCCCTCTCCATCCATCTATCCATCTCCCTCTCCATCCATCTATCCATCTCCCTCTCCATCCATCTATCCATCTCCCTCTCCATCCATCTATCCATCTCCCTCTCCATCCATCTATCCATCTCCCTCTCCATCCATCCATCCATCTCCCTCTCCATCCATCCATCCATCTCTCCATCTCCCTCTCCATCCATCTATCCATCCCCATCTCCATCCCAATCCATCCATCCATCTCCCTCTCCATCCCAATCCATCCATCCATCCATCTCCCTCTCCATCCATCTCCCTCTCCATCCATCTCCCTCTCCATCCATCTATCCATCCCTATCCATCCATCCATCTCCCTCTCCATCCATCCATCTATCCATCCATCTATCCATCTCCCTCTCCATCCATCCATCTATCCATCTCCCTCTCCATCCATCCATCTATCCATCTCTCTCTCCATCCATCCATCTATCCATCTCTCTCTCCATCCATCCATCTATCCATCTCTCTCCATCCATCCATCTATCCATCTCCCTCCATCCATCCATCCATCCATCTCCCTCTCCATCCATCTATCCATCCATCTATCCATCTCCCTCTCCATCCCCATCTATCCATCTCCCTCTCCATCCCCATCTATCCATCTCCCTCTCCATCCCCATCTATCCATCTCCCTCTCCATCCCCATCTATCCATCTCCCTCTCCATCCCCCTATCCATCTCCCTCTCCATCCCCCTATCCATCTCCCTCTCCATCCATCTATCCATCTCCCTCTCCATCCATCTATCCATCTCCCTCTCCATCCATCTATCCATCTCCCTCTCCATCCATCTATCCATCTCCCTCTCCATCCATCTATCCATCTCCCTCTCCATCCATCTATCCATCTCCCTCTCCATCCATCTATCCATCTCCCTCTCCATCCATCTATCCATCTCCCTCTCCATCCCCATCTATCCATCTCCCTCTCCATCCATCTATCCATCTCCCTCTCCATCCATCTATCCATCTCCCTCTCCATCCATCTATCCATCTCCCTCTCCATCCATCTATCCATCTCCCTCTCCATCCATCTATCCATCTCCCTCTCCATCCCCATCTATCCATCCATCCCCATCTATCCATCCATCCCCATCTATCCATCCATCCCCATCTATCCATCCATCCCCATCTATCCATCCATCTATCCATCCCATCCATCCATCTATCTATCTATCCATCCCATCCATCTATCTATCCATCCATCTATCCATCTCCCTCTCCATCCATCTATCCATCTCCCTCTCCATCCATCTATCCATCTATCCAGTCCATCCATCCATCTCCATCCATCCCCCTCTCCATCCATCTATCCATCCCATCCATCTCCCTCTCCATCCATCTATCCATCCCCATCCATCCATCTATCTATCCATCTCCCTCTCCATCCATCTCCATCTATCCAGTCCATCCATCCATCTCCCTCTCCATCCATCTCCATCTATCCAGTCCATCCATCCATCTCCCCATCCATCCATCCATCCATCCAAAATCATTTTTGGCCAAAATTGTACATTTTTAGTGAATAATAATCTAAAGATTCTTCCAACACTCACAAAAAAACACCATATGACTTTAGAAGCAAACAACTACTTTTAAGGTGATTTTATGAAGTTTTGTCGTCTTTTTGGGGCTTGCAGTTTCCTTTTGTGCTCTATTGGAGAAAAAAAATAAAAATAAAAAAACAACAGGCTTTACATTACTTGAGGGTGAGTAAAGGTTATGGTGCCAAATTTCAAGCCTCAGAATTTGACCCTAGCACTATCCTAGCCTTCATCATCTGACTGGGTGTAAAGTGAAAACTATTTACTTAAAGCTTCATCAGTCCTAATCCCACCACTTCAATCCTCTCATCTTGCTCAAACCAATAAAAAATAAAAAAAAAAAATGAAAAAAAATAAAAAAAATCCCAATTTTGAATCCGCCCCCTCCAAGATTTCACATTTTATTAAGGAGAACGAACGACGTGTTAAATCATAATGCTTTTGACAAATTGCAAGCCAGCGTCAAGACAGCTAGCTCATTAACAACTCCCGTCAGCTGGCTGCGTGTTCATTACGGGTCTTTGACGGGGCCGGCTGGCGAGCTATTAGAACACAGAGACGGTTCAATCTCTCACGACTGTAGCCTCTCATTATGAAACACTGACAGAACTGACGGAGTAGCAGTGAATCAGGCCTCCGCGACTCCCATTCATCACCCAAAAGAGAGCGAGAAAAAGAACATCTGCCTCCAAGAGAGAATCACTTTGATTACAATGAAACGCGCTCCCGACCATGGCTAATTTCACCCGGTCTGGAGAAGAGAGAGTGAGCGAAATGAGACTGAGGAGGTTTCTGTCAGTCTCGTTCTGCCGACATGTTTCTTAAGCCTCGACAGCATTCTTTCGGAGAGCCACGGCTGTAATCTTCCCATTATAGCCCTTAATCTTGCAATTTGATCTTGTCGCAATTTAATTAGATTTAAATATGAGGTCGGATAAAACGGGATCAGCGATTAAGAGACGTCCCAGACCAGTCGCTGGCGTCTAATCGCGTTTAATCCAGAAATCCACATTCTGCTTTTTGATTCAGACCCAACTTAACCGAGACTTGACTTCAACGCCTAGTAAAGAACGACTTCTGTTCCATCCCTCTTCAAGTGCAGATCAAGTAAGTAGTTTAAATACAGGGACTGAAGACCTGTGACCTCCGTCAGAATCTCAAAGAGGACTTGACGATTAAACCCAGGAGTATCGGGTCAACGTCCAAATGAGCAGTCATGTGAGCTCCTTAGAGGGGTTACCCATAAACCTTTTGTGATGCCTCTTAAGGGCGAAATCTGATCACAGCTGAAAGGTAGCATTCTAAAACTAATGACAAAAAAGTGAAACCAAAGCCCATTTAAGGCAAGTAAGTTCACTTGGCATACACTTAAATTGTTTTAGCTGAAAGAAAATAACAGGCAGAAAATATTAGCCAAAAAATAAAAAAAATAGTAGGGACTTTGTATTTTGTTTTATTTTTTCCAAAATGTATTTAAATGTTTCTGGATTCAGTTTTAATGGTTAAATAAAATAAATAATCCAAAAATGTGTGTAATTAATTGACAATGAATTGTACACAATTTAAAAAAAGAAAAAAAAAAAGGTTTAGGACCCTATTAAATCAGTTTTATTTCTTATATTATGTTTTAATGCTTCTGGATTCTGCTTTAATGGTTTAGTTAAATATTAAAAATCCGAAAACATGTCAATCAATTTACAATAATGTGGTCTTATGAAACTGTTGTCTTTAATTTTTTTTTCTGGACTTACAATTTAACACTAATTTATCATCAAAAACACTGGTGATCAAATGAAGGCATAAAAATACAAATTTAATTAAGCTTTTAAAAAGTAAAATCAATTTAACAATTCCTTTTATATTCCTTTTTTTTTTTTTAGCAAATTGCTGCACAACAGATGTTCAATATTAAAATTAAGCTTGATTTAAAAATTTTTTTTACTAAGTTCCACAACATTCCGTGTTATACTGTAAATTAAATTATGACTGGTTCGGTGATTCTGTCCAGGTTTTCCACATCATGGAAATCATAAGGCCCTAAAATAGCAACTGCTTTGAAATGCAGAAAAAGCAGCATGCACTTGAAATGCTCCAGTTTTAATCTATTTAAATGTAAGCACCAGCTGATGGTGACATCTTGTCAGAAAGAGCTCACAATTACAACTGATGATGAGACATGGACGCCCACTCTGATGTGTCATGAGATGCACGCCGAGAAATCCAGACGGACAACAAGCACTCAATTTCACTGATTGCAAATTCAGTTTACGCTCGCTTTACCTAATTGTGCATGTACTATATGTGGCCATTTAAACTCAGACACATTTGTACAGTCTTTGAGATCACTGTGCTTTGGGTCAGTGAGCTTTTCTCTTATACAATAATTAATACTTTTAGGTTGCATTAAATTGACCAAATGTAACAAATACATTAAACAAATTTCTGTTTAAATCAGCATTAGAATGATTTCTGATGGATCATGTGACACTGAAGACTGGAATAATGATGTTGAAAATTCAACTTTGATCACAGCAATAAGTCACTGTTAGACATTTCTGTAATTTCTACAGTTACTGTATATCACCCAGTATAATATTCCCTTTACAGTAAACAACTGTAATACCCTTTGCATCATGGGAATTTTCTGTGACGTCAGACCCCACATAGAGAGACTTGCTGTTTTTTTTTTTTTTAAATTGCTGTATACTACTGTATTTGCTGTAACGGTCTCTTTCGCGCCATTCTGTTGAGGTAATTTTATTTTCCTCATTTCTTACATTTGGATTGACACGATTTGCCCTGGACTGTGTATACAACACTGCAACAGCTTGGGACTGACTACACTGGATGTTTTACATCGCTTGTAATGATTGGAAAATCCATTTGCACTTCGTGTCAGAAACAGTGCGAGCGCTTTGAGTACATCTGTATGGCAGAAATATCCCAGGGCATCACTTTACTGTCCGCATCCATTGTAAATAGTTTATATAATGGGTTCTATATTGTCTTTTGTCGAGTCGCACCACTCGCATCCGAAGAAGACCGAAGCAGTGCTGTGGGTTTGAACCCGCGAGAGTGGAAGAGCTCCGGAGAACATCTGCACTGTGTGTGTCGATGCTCCTTACGAGACCAGCAAGCCAGATAAAAATATATGTACTTTTGTCTGTGTTTTTGTGTCAGATTTTTGCACACCAGTTTAACCCATAGTAACATTTACTCGTCAACATGGCGGTAACAAACTTTACTATGGTAAACTGTGCTGTCATTTCAAACAACTTTTGTCAGCTTATTGAATTAAGTTACTGAATTAAAATTATTTTTAACAAGCAGTGCTCATCTTATATTAACATTAGGTTAACTAATGTGAGTTTGTTCAGGTGTTAGTAGTTAATTTTGGCCAGTAGCTTATTGAGAAAATAAAATTGTATGTTAGCTAGCTTAAACTGCCTTTCTAGTTTTAGAATTAGTTTGTTATAGTTTTAAATGGAATTTAAGATTTACTGCATTTTTTTGTATTTGTGTTTTAAAGGCAACTGCAATGAAGCTTTAAGACAGACATGAGCAGGCCAGCCACCCTGAGACTGATAATTCATGGTATAAGAACAACTATGGTTTTGAGAGGTTTGTGTATTCTATAGGGGTTGCCTTTTAAAAGTGTGCCATTTCTACTTGTTTTTCAGAGAAGACATTTCTGTCACTAATAAAGTGAATGGTTTTGGAGCAGCACCTGGGTTTTGCAGATGTTTGTCTTTGGCTGCTTGTCTTTTTCCCCCATTATGTTTCTGTGGCCTAAAGATTCTTTGTAAGGATAAATCCAGAGAATACAACATAATGCACTGCAAAATGTCCTAAGACAGGAGAAATGGTGAAGATGCACTGTTCCAGCATTGGAAGACTGTATGTTTAAGTGTTACAGGCTACATGCAATATTTTAAATAAAGAATTTGATATT
Organism: Acrossocheilus fasciatus; assembly: GCA_036784905.1. Lineage (NCBI taxonomy): Eukaryota > Metazoa > Chordata > Actinopteri > Cypriniformes > Cyprinidae > Acrossocheilus > Acrossocheilus fasciatus. Next base: position 6,757,748 of record CM071944.1, on the reverse strand, counting down.
TTGTAATTGTGTCCGTTTTAATTGAATGCCAGTAGTACCTATATGGAGTAAAAAATAAAATGAATTCTACACAATTATAAAATCTAATGAAACCTATATTAAAAGGAATGAATTACAGTAGTATACTGATGAATTGGATTTTTTTTTACAGTAATATACTGTAAAACAGTACAGCTTGCAATTAAATCAAATACAGTTTGCTACTATACATCTTAAATTACAGTAACTTACTGGCAACAGTGCTGCCAGAAAGTTACTGTAAAAACCCTTTGAAATGTCTAAGTGATATTTTAAAATGTATTCAAACAGAAAAGTTATTTTAAAATTGCAATAATATTTTAGAATATTATGCAGCCTTTGTGAGCAGCAGAGACTTTTCAAAAACATTTTAAAAATTGTACGGACCCCAAATTTTCAAATGGTATTGGTTTTACCGATAAATGAAACAGTACAGTTTCTCTGAATGATTTTCTCTACAAGGTGTGGTTTGTCTCCTCATACAATCTCTGCCAAAACATTTAATAAAAGCAGGAAGCCACCGAGAAATGTCTCATGACATGCAACAACGACTTCTGTCTGTGCACCAACTCACTTACTATGATGATTTTGATAACTCTTCTAAAAGAGCACTTTAGTGAGTGACATATTTTGTTGGTCTGATTTTAAACATTTCGGCGACACAAAAAAAAAAAGCTTCATGCGAAAACTGCAGCAGGGGAATAAGAGTGACAGAAAAGACATTATTACAAACTTGTAGAAAGCTGATTGAAAGGGTTTGCGGGTCGTGATGAGGGAATATCATGACTGATATAAGTGAGCGTGGAATAAAGATAGATCTCCTCCGCTGCACAGGTGAGCTGTTTCTCACCCGCTTTATCTCGGCAGCCAGACGCGGAGGTTACAGCCGAGATGAAGGGAATGAGATTCAGAGGTAACGCACGCCTCACCCAACGCTTTCTGGGAAAAGCCGTGCACGTTCACAGAAACAGTCAAGGGTGTCAACCATCACGACAGGGGGTTTCAGAAGAACTACTTCGAATTTACCAGGAATACTTGAAGATAATGCGTGTAATCTGACATGTTTCAAGCTGTGTAATGTAGCAGTACAAGAGCAACTGCAGTTTCATGCTGCCGATCAAGGGTTTGTGTGACCGGTTACAGTGACGGCTTTTAAGAGCAGTTACAGACATAGAAGTTCACGACAACTTGTCCAAGCAAAACACACCTTCTGTCAGCACAGACGTCCTGCAGTGCAGGGTTTGAGAGGACTTGACGGGAGGTTTTATTTGACAGAATGGATGAAAGTTTCTGTCCCTGGCAGCGAGACTGATAAAAGTATAAATAAAGCCTGTGTGCGAGTGTAATTGTGTGCTTATACTTTGTAAGTCACGTCTGAGTGTTAATTGCAGACCTGTCATATTAAGAGTAGTATTTAAGTTCCTTCGTTCTGATCTTATAATAGCAGCACAATACAATAACCAGCCATTCATTCTTAATATATGCTTTGCAATTATAGACCATCCACATGTCCAACATCTGCTGTATATAATCACAGACGCATTTTATATGACAGAAGCACTAGCATTCAAAGATTGAGTCTCTAAGATAAAAGTAGAAAACTGTAATGTTGTGAAATATTACTACAATTTAAAATAACTTTTCTATTTGAATATACTTTAAAATTTTATTTATGTTAAAGCTTTTATTTCAGGATTCTTTTATGAATAGTAAAGAAAAAAAAAAGTTCTTTTGAACTGTCACTTTTGATGCATCTTTGCTGAATAAAAAGTACAACTTTCTTTCAAAAAATAAAAATCACTGATCCCTACAACAGTGCGTTTCTTGATTAATTTTGGGAAAGCAACTTGGAAATTTTTGCCAAAAATGTAAGCTACAAACTAGCAAAAACACATCTACAATATCTTATACTTATGAAAGGTTTCCTAACATATTTATCTTATAAATATCTTAAAATCAATACAAAAAAAAAAAAAAAAAAAAAAATCACCCAATGACTAATTTTATAAGTGTTACCTTTCTGGCAAAAAAACTGGGATTTCTTTTTCTAATCAATGGAAAATCTCAAATAGCTGGCAGCCAGTGTTGTTAAACAAAGTATTAGAAATTTTCAGTAATTGAAATAAAATATAAATATCATTTAAAAAAAAAATTAATAAAATAACTTAAGGGAAAAAAAAAAAAAAAAAAAAAAAAAAGGAAAGTTGCCTTAGCAACTAACTGAAAAAAAAAAAAAAAAAAAAAAAAAAAAAAGTATAAATACAAAATTTGCTGAAACTGGTATACTTTTTTTAGTTTAAGTTTCATAGACCTATAGAGAGAGAGAGAGAGAATTTTTTTACTAAAATAATTAAAAAAGAAATAAAAAGTTAAAATCAAAACACTTTAACAGCACATAAATAAGACTGCTGACAGCCTCAACCTTGAATAAATTTGACACCCTTGTTTATATAGCTAAATTAAAAACAGTGATTGAGAGCAGCATTTGATATTCCGCAACACAAAAATAGATCTAAAACCGGTTTTAAACCTATTCATTTACATGAACCAAAACAAACATTTGCCATGCTATGTGAGAGCAGTAAAGCTGTGTGCTTAACGTGCAGTGTTTCGTTGCATTAATTGCTGGAAAAAAAAAAATGGCTTGTTACAGGAAAAGCTAGACTATTTTAAAAACTACTGGTCACTACCAAAAAAAAGGTTAGTAGTGCCACTGCTTTTAGTTGCACCACAAAATCATAAACTAAAAATGCATTTACAAAAGGGTTATATATTAACCATGATCCAATGTCCACTAATAGCCATATGGTTATAGAGATACTCCAGTGTGAACAGTATATCAGAACCTCCACCGTAACATTTCTACTGTATAAACACCATCTAGATGAAAACGGTAAGTTCACATTTTGGCAATTCCACAAACATGAAAATTTTGGTTTGAATTTGGACGGCAGATATGATTTGCATTACATTACTCAGCGTCTACCACCACTTTCACTTTGAAGCAAAAAATAAAACTCCAAATGGCTACAGCAGTGAGAGCCTTGAAAGCCATCGCCTGAAATGCTGAAAGGCTCACGCTGAAAGGCAAATGGCTCTTTTAGCACTTTTCTAGCTCGGCATGGTAAAACGCAAGTCACTTCCCACTTTATAAACGCAGGAAGAGTGTAGAGGCGGAAATAAACTGTACAAATGGAAGAGAGGAGGTAAGGGAACAAAGCTTGAGAGAAGATGCCATGAAGGCTGGATGAGGTTTACAGGATGTAACTGATTCTGTGTCGACTCAGTTTCAACTCTCGACTCGTTTAGATCCCTGTTGTATGAGTGATGAGTCCATTCTGAGCTTCCTGATGTTCCTGCTAGCATCTGTGTGGACACCGCGGTGAACAGCGCGCAGCTTCAGGCGGTTACTGGGTTGATGCTACATGCCACCAAACCACCCGTAGCCCATTCATGGATCATCTAAAGCATTTTGCACTCAAAACTGGAAAACAATGATGCATAAAAACTGGAGATCATGCACACTATCCGTCAAACATTTAAGGTCAGCTTTTTTGTTTTGTTTTTGAACGTTTCTTCTACTCACCAAGGCAGCATTTTTTAAAATCAAAAACACAGAAAAAACAATATTGTGAAACATTACTACAATTAAAATAGCTGTTTTCCATTTGAATATATTGTAATATGTAATTTATTCCTGTGAACAAAGCTGAATTTTCAGCATCATTACTCCAGTCTTCAGTGTCACATGATCCTTCAGAAATCATTCTGATATGCTGCTTAAACATTTCTTATCGTTATCAATACTGATACATACAAAATATGTAGGTTGATGCATGTGGACGTGTATATATTTCAGGTTTCTTGAAAAGAAAATTCAAAAGAAAAAGCCATTTTTTTAAATAATCTTTTACAACGTTAAATGCCGCTACAGTATTTATTAACTTTAGTTAAAATATAACTGTTCATTGTTAATTCATGTTAGCTCAAGTCCATTTAATAATATGAATCAATGCAACTTATTTTAATCGTGTATTAGTACATTTTTAAATTGACATGTAATATGTAGCAATGCTAGCATGGTAGGTCATGTTAACTAATGCAGTTAACTACATTAACTAATAAATGGATCATTTAAAGCATTATCCAAAATTTCTTCATCGTCACTTGTTCAATTTAATGCATCCTTACTGAATAAAATATTAATTTCTCAAAAGAAAAGAAAAAATAATGTTCCCCAAACTTCTGAATGGTAGTATAACAGGGATATTATAGTTCATTAAAATTAAGTCCATAAAACATAATTCATTACTCAAAATAAACTCAAATTTAAATGAAATATTAAATAAATTCATATTTTCATTTGGTTGACCTTATCTACCAAAACAACTAAAGCGCAATGTTTACTATAACTATAGACATCAAAAAACAAAAAAAAAAAGCTAATAAAAACAAAATTACTAATACTTTAACTTAAATTATGCTGAAAAAAAAAATTATTACGTAATAATTCAAAATATTAATGCAAACTATAATAGCATCTCCAGGACACTAAAATAAATCTTCAGTGTAGCTCTAAGAGTCTGCATTCTCATGCATTGCATTCTGGTCCACAGATGTTTGGATCTTACCTCGGGAAGGCATCGAAGCAGTAGGTTTTGCGGGTGTCAGGAAAGGCCACACGCAAGCCGGACATGAGGGGAGAGTGGAGGATCACTGCCGCACACTCGTACCGGGATGCCAGGTCCACCGTCGGCACAGTCCCTATGCTCTGACCGTACAGGATGATGTTTTCTGGAGTCACTCCATACCTTCGGAAGAAAAAGAGAGAGAAGTAGTTAAAAACAGCTGCAAGTCATTGCATATCACTTCAACAGTTCAAGTCTGGCATCCACTGATCTGTGTGGGTGAAGTTACATCACAACACAAGCAGCTCGTGATGTTTACTTTGAATTGCGTTTGTGTCTATAGCAACATTACAATTTGTGGCAAAATGCATTTCCATCAAAGCGTATTATTAGATAATCCAATTGGACAAAATGGCATGTTAGGGCATGAACAAAAGAGAAACCATTAAAAATAGAGACACGAAATGCAGATATGAACTCACAGGCTTCATAAAAGAACTAAGTAAGTCCCTGAGCAAGTGAACACAGGGCTGAAGCTTTATTTGACACTTTAAGATGCGCTCAAAGGAAATGCCAGAGGGGGCGAGCGAGAAGTCAAGGCATAGATGGAGAAAGAAAGGGGAAAATGCACTGCTATGCTCTTTAGGTTTTTGTTCTCTGACTTTCCCAGGCAGCTTTGCAGTCGGGTCTGACACCTGGTCAACGACAGAAAGCAAACGTGTTTGAAGTCTGACCTCAGATCAGGCTTTATCAGGTTTCTACCGTAGGCTAGCCCAGGGCTGCGTGAGACGAGGTAGAGAAACAGAGCAGCCGTGAGGTGGAAGTCTCCCAAGCACACGCAGCGAGAGCGCTGGCTACACAAGCCTCTGAACTCGGCTAGCTTTGGCGAGATTTTATCAGGTAAACGGGACATGAGGTCTCCATCGCCGTCTCCCACACAGACAGATATTACAGGGTGAAAAGAGGAGGCTGAGAGCGCTCTTGTAAATAAACAACCACCCATGTGACTGAGCTGATAGACACTGTGAAATTCAGGCTTGGAAATCAAGTTTCTAGAGATGAGACGAGAGAAAACACATCAGCGAGGTAATTCATCTCCATCAAGAACAATCAACATTGAGAGTCAGCTTATAGTTGGAAAAGTTTGTGAACCGTATAAACTGGATTTTTTACATGCAAGGTTTAAATTCCGAAACCTTATTCAAATTAATTCAGTTGTTGTCAAATAAAATGGTCCCGCAAGTCCAACTCAAAGGTAAACAGTAAAAAATTAATAAAGTAATTTATGTATAATTTATTGATTTTCATTGCATTTAGTTTATTACTACTGATAATAAATTACCACCATTACGATTATTATTAATTTAACCATCAATATTCATGAGAGAATAATTTACCTATATTATAATAATAATAATACATTTTTGCATGTAATTTTGTACATTAGACTATTATTGTTGTGCATTAACAATGAATACATTTGTTACAGTATTTATGAATCATTGTTTAAGTTAAACAATAATAATTGTTTAAAAATGTATTAGTACATGTTGAAATTAACATTAACTATGATTAATTAATGCTTTAAAAAGAAGGTTTCATTGTTAATGTTAACTAAGGATATAATGTACAACATTTAACAAAATTCTAACTATGCATGTATTGTTGTTGTTTAACAATGGTCAAAGTAACAATACATTTTTGTATACAATTAAACAACATACAAAAATATGATGCACAAAAATGTTTGTGTGGGGGGATGGGGTGAGATTTGAAAGACTTTAACAGAACCTTTTTTTTTTTTTGTTAAATCAAGTGTACCTTTAACCAATGATCCACAGCATTGTGAGAAACTGAATCAATTGATGTAAAAGTAATTTAAGTAATGGATCAAAAGCACTAAAAGTGTCCTGACCAAAAGACATTTCAGGGTCCAAAAAAAACAACAACAAAAAAAAAAAAAAACAAGGACAGGAAACGTTTCCGAATGGAACTAAGATCTCACAACTAAACTCTATGAGTGCAGAAAAAATGTCTTTAAAAAAAAAAAAGTCAACACTTTCTATTCCCTAGGAGTAAGTGTCCTACAAAGATCAACGCAAGGGCATGTCATGGAGTCTTCAGAGAAGATAGAAACAACCCTGGATTACAGTTGAGACTGGTGTCCCACAGAGGATCTTCCAGTCATACTCTTCATTTACAAAGTAGTTTGAGGATCAGAGACAACCCCTCAAAGGATCTGCAGGATCTCTTATCTCCCGATAATTCACCGATCCACCAAGATCCAAGAAAAGCACTGCAAAAGGAAGTTGCTCACAGGAGGTTACAGAAGACAAAAACAACATACTGCTGTCCATCTCACAACTTGCAGAAGACCACCAAGATATTCAACAACAGCGATGTTGTGTGAACGGAGAGGACAAAAGTTGAACTTTCTAGTGAAAAGTACATGCTGTTATGTTTAGAGAAAAACACCACATACCACAAAACTCCACAGCAGAATGTCAAGCTGGAAAAACTCAAACAACCATCAGTAATACAACATAACGCTGACCCAAAACGCCAGGTTATACAACAACTACATCACGGAAACAGGAAATGTCACTTTTCTGAAGGCCAAAATAAAAACAAACACTTGGAGAAGGAACTTAGCTGGATATAAGGATACCTGGATTGGTTTGGAAAGGGAACCAGGCCAAAACAAACCAATCAGAGGCTCTTTTCAAGCCTCAATATGCTTCCTGCCACTCATGTGCTGCGAGGTTATTTTCTGCAAGGAGAAAAACCCTTTGATTCAACACGCAGGGAAATTAATTATTCTTATCTGATATCAAATATCATTTCAGGAAAAATCCAAGTGTTGATGGTGAGATAGCGAGAGCAAGGGTGTGATAATACCTCAAGGATCTGCCAAAACAAATCCATTTCCAAATACTGAGAAAACAGAGATCGATCCGAAATCAAGCTCTGAATGAGGGAAAAACTCTCAGAGCCAGGACAAACACGCTGCGTCTAGCACAAGCATCCCCTTTTTTTCCTACGTGGAAAACTACTGAAAACACAAGCAAGTCAAAAAACACACAAGTCGATGCAAATGCTGTGTTTCCTTAGCCTGAATTAAGGCAATGAGAAATGGCTTGTCCAAACAAGCAGCGGGTCCGATTCCATGGAACAACTGGAACGAAAACACATTTCTGTGTTTATAGCCGAAGCGGCACAAACAGCTATGCTCACAAGCGATTCGCCGTGATTTCCCGTGCTGAAACAATACGAGAACCTGAGAGAGACTGGGAAAGATGCGTGTTTTTATGTGCATGTGTTAATCTGGGGAAAAATAAGAGGAGCTCTGTGATCCTGCACAGGAACGAACGGCGCACACACACAGTAGTCTGTTTCGTGAAACCGTCCTTCCGCCAAAGCAAACATTTACAGATGGATTTTGGGCTGAAATTCGCATGCTGTTGCCAACCTGAAAGGTTTACCCCTAAAAATGAGGCTCGCTGTAAATGCCCCGCTGGGCTCTCAATGGAAACAGATGCATGTCTATGCCTTACAAATTCTTAAGTAATCCATATGCATACGAATTATGGATATGCAAATGATGCCTCAAGTAAGCACTGATGTGTGTAATAGAGTAGCAGCGCAATTTACTAGCAGGAGGAGTGTCATGTTATCCTATAGAATGCACAAACCTTACTGACGGCTGTTCAGAAGTTGCACTTGTTTGCAAGAAACTTTTTAGAGGGCCCTTGACGAGAATGGACTGTCAGAGATGGTTTACGGTGAAAAGAGTTTCCGCTTTCAGTTTGAACAAGCAAAGTACTTCATGCTAGAAACTCCTTGAGTCACACGTGCAAAACTGCAACATTAAACATACCGTAAGCAACATTAGCTGTTCCGTATCTTACACCAGACTGAAGAGAGCTCAACAGCCGGTTTGGGAAATAAAAACACACCATTCGTTTTCTCTATTGAGGAATATTTTTAACAATAACTTTGTTAAAAACCATTAAAGACAGACCTAGTGTGAACTACAAGGTTGTATTGTTTTACTTATTTTTAAAATAGCTTAACAGCCTAGTGGAAAAACTACATTACAAATGATTCTTCAATGAAATCGCCACAATTCAGAGAATATATATATATATATATATATATATGCATATTTTGCAATATTTCCATAAATGTAACATCTTTAAAAAAATCAACAGCTTAGTAATTCCAATAATTCCTATTCCATTAAAAAAAAGCTTACAGCACCTTTAAAAGTTTTAATATTAACACTTAAAACAATGATATAGCTTGTTTTGTTTGCAAGAATCAGCTTAACACCGTGTCTACACTGGACGTGACAAAGCGAGCGTTGAAAATCATTTGCAATTTGTGCCAACACATCTTAAATAGAACGCAGCGGTAGCTTTCTGTCAGGGATTTGTTGTGTCGCGCCGCATCCAGTGTAGACGGCATAATAGATTTTATTGTATTGTCACGTCCAGTGTAAGCATCCAAACAAGGAGTTGAGGCATGAGGCAACCAGAGTCAGCTGAAGTTCAAACTTCATGAACTTCCCTGCACTTGACTGCAGTACATTGACCTCATGACCTGTGTCACATCCTTCCTCCATCATGAAACAGCAAAAAGAGAAAAGTGAGAGTAATTACAAAGTTTTAGAATGTGCACTGACCAAGAATACAAAACAACAACAAGTTAACAAGTTGTTAGTTAATTTGCTGCTAAAATCCTCCTTAACATGGCCTCCCAGCTGTGCAGGATTAGAAGACTTCATGCATCTTCATCCACATGCCATTTTTTCTCCGCAGTAACTGAATGCCACACGGATGTGGTTCAGTGTTCCTGGCTGTGGTTGAAAAGGGCATTTTAATTAGCCGGCATTGCTGATAATAACTTGAGCTTTATCCATAACTAATTTTCAGGCAATTCATTAGCTGTCCTTGCACAGACAAACACTTTTTAGGTCCGGTGCACTGCGAGAAGAATCCAAAGCAGCTCAACACTAGCAAGGTTAAAATTCAGGGGCATCTGTTTAGCTCCTACCGAACAGAGTAGACACGATTTTAAGACTTTATTCACATCATGCATGACACAGGATGAGCTCCAAATCCAAGTGAGCTTTGCAGAATTTTAAAACATCACAGGTGTGCAAAGAAGGCAATCCTATAATGCAGTGCAACAAGGATAAATTGAGAGCGATGACCATAGACCAGCGATGACCAGTTCTAAGAAATACTGATTAAATATAGAAAGCAACTCAATATTAATTCCAAAATCTATTCTATTGGAGTCGAGTCTCCAAGTGCGATGAATTTGAGACACGCTATTTGTATGATAGACAGTCGTCGTCTACTAGAGCGTTCCAAATCAATTGCAGTTAGGATGCATCCTACGTAGGCAGCAGAGCACCTCATTTGGTTTTAGAACAGAACTGACATGAGTTTCATTCTATCCAACACGCCAATCCGGCTTGCAATTACAAATAATCCTCCAAAAACCTCAATCCCACAATTGACACCAAAGACTCTCTGTTCTGAACCGTCAGAGCAAGTTATTCTGTAAGCTCAAGAAAGCGAATGCATCTGCATAAAACGTCCAGTGAAAATGCCTGGTTACACAGCGTGGCATGCATGTTTTCAACTGTCTGTGTGCCGGAAGAATGAAACGGCTGTTTTAAGAGGATGTCCTCTGACCTCACATGCCTCTTTAAAAGATAAAATTCACTTGTAAACGTAATGGAAAGGTTTAATTTACTGCATGGAGACGAGCTCCTAAAGCACTTTAAAATCCTTTTACTGCTTTCCTGTGCAGTCAAGAGTGACCTGCCAACACCAGATTACCTCAGGTTCATGAGATTACTTCTCTCAATGCAGGAGTCAAACACCACACGGATATAATAAAATGCAAATACTCTAGCAAATTTGATTTTGTCTTCCTGGTTAAAACATCTCCATTTTAAAAAGTGGGATAGTTTACCCAAATATGCAAATTCTGTTATCAATTTACTCTCCCTCATGTTGTTCCAAACTTTACGAGTTTGTTTCTTATATGGAACGAAGACGACATTTTAAAGAATCTGGTTTTTGCCTACAGAATAAAAGTCAACAGTGTCCAACGGAGTTTGAACTAGGGGTGGGCAATAAGACCAAAATCGTATATCAGAATATGAGTAATTTTATATCACTATAACGATATAGTTAGTTTTCTTTTAAAAAGGTTTTTACGATGTTAAAATCTTTGATACCATAGAATTTTCATAATCCGTGTCACCAATGTCAATATCAAACTAATACAAGCCTAAAAAGAGAGACCAAAAAAACTCAACCTCACTGAAGATAAATAAACAATAAGGATAAGAAAATAGGACAAAAAACTACAATAAATAAATACTACATACATTGTGTAGGTTAATTAGTCTTCAGATACATAAGATAGATGAAATTAAATATTATGTATAGACTATACATTAAGTTATCATTATTATTTTAATTTCTTATTAAAGTTACAAAAGTGATTTAGTCAAGAGCAGTGAGAGATGTTGTTTGATTAATATGAACGGCAGACAGGACGAATATTGGACAGCTTCCCATTTAAGACTGAAGTCCGGATATACTGTTACATATGCATTTTCTTTTTCAGCCGTTTACTCTCTTAAGTCCTAAATCACTGTATTTATGAGGATACTTGCAAAGATGGGGATTATGACGCTAATAAGTGTGTTTGTGTAAGTTAATCGTTCAAAGCCAATAAAGCGGCAAAAAATGCGTGCTCCTCTCACACATAAACAGATGGCACACGCCTATAGCTCTGTTGTTTGTGTTTCAAAGGCTTAAAAAATCAGTTGTTTTAAAACTGCAGTGCTTAAAAATGCATGTCCATGCTACAGATGTAGTCCCTCGTTTAGGAACGAGCTCCTCGTTTTGTCCTGGCTGGTCATTCTCCACCTGGTTCTGTCTCCCCTTCACACCCTGTGGTGGTATGTAAAGATCGCAGGCATCCAAATGATGAAAGTATTACCATAAACAATGTATTTTGCAACATCACGAAAAAAAAAAAACAGAGCATAATATGAAACGATAGATTTTTTTTCGTCCATCTGATATATCTCTTCATATTGCACAGCCCTAGTTTAAACAAACGTTCTTCAAAATATCTTCTTTTGTACTCCACAGAACGAGAGTTCTCATTTTTGGGTGGACCATCTTTTAAAGCTTCAAATCACAAATGCATATGAAAAATCTGAAGAAAGATTTTACCACTATGATTCATCACTGAATGGTGCCAATCATTATGCAAGCAATGTCAATGTCAATCAATTCAGATCAAGTGGTACAAACACTAGGTCCATTTTACTTCTAAAAAAAATACAAATCTGATGAATACAATGTCTGAGTGGGTGATATGGTTGATAATAATTGGGAATTAGCTGGATTGGGAAAAGTGGAAGTTATTTACCAGAATGGTGGTCGAATAGTAGGAGTTGAAAAAGAAAAGTGCTTAGTAATCAGGAAAGCCTAAAAGGAAACAATTTCAGGAGAAGTAACAGGTTACATTTTGATTAAAAATAAATTGAATGGTGTCGAATTAGACCAGAAACGAATGAAGCGAATAGGATTATTTTCAGTAGCCTGCTAGGTGTCTTCAACAAGCTTCCAAGGGGAGGCAGAATGACTTCAAAGTATCTAAATAATTAACCCTCTCAGTAACGATTGTTATGGTGTGACACTTTTAGACATTCAGTTGACTTTAAATAACTTTGCAACCACATGTTAACTAAAGCTATCAATAATAATAGACTGTCTGCTTAATATCAGCAAACGCTTTATTTTGATGGTGCACCAGACATTCTACTGACTATCAGTAACTCTGCAAGCACATCAATGTTTTCTACTACTAACCCTAACCTAACAGTCTACTAATACTCTAATACTTAGTTGGTGCATGGTTGCAAAGTTAGTTATCAGTGCTGTGTAGTAACTGACTACAATGTTATATAATCAGATTCCAAAAATGTAGTACTTGTAAGTGGATTATATTACATTTTAAAATGCTCATAATCAGATTACAGTTTCTTTCCTATGGATTACAGATTTCATATTCATAAAATGGCAGTCAATTATTGATGCTCCCTAATTCTTCTCTTTTAAAGTTTTCTCTCCAAAAAAAAATTAAAAATAAAAATATTTACTGTGTCATACCATTTAGCTTTGACTATATTCACAATATAAACGTACATTTAAACAAATTTGTGATCCATGCTTATGAATTTGGGAAAAAAAAAAAATAATAATAATAATAATAATAATAATAATAATAATAATAATTCACCCCTCAACTAGACTATGTATAAAACAAATTCTGAAAAGTTAAACAGGTTTTTTTTTTTTTTATAGCTGTGAAACGTTTTTGTGAGCCAAACCCATTTAACATGAAATATTTACATGAAATATCCCGGAGAAAGTTATAGTTTTAATAAGACATTCAAATGATCACAGCTCTCCGATGTCAGTTAACGGTCACACTGACATGCAGGTAAGCAAATATTTCTATTTTTAGCATTCAAGTGGTTTATTTGGATTGTTTTTGTTTCAAAATATTTTTTTATTTTACATTTTTATGACTGATTTATTAGCTTTTTAAAATCGACTCAAGCCCACTGTAGCTCTTACATTAACCTCGGTTAGGGAAACCCTGGTGTAATGTAATTTTTAATGCACTTCATGATGTTGACATCAAATAATGGAATATATTCTCTCTCGCTTTGCTTTATTTCAGTATGGTACATTTAATGGCAAGTTTGGTTACACTATTTATCCACTTTAAACAGACATTCTACTAACTAAGTAACTGCATATAAACTAATTCTCATTAATTTGCAAATACATGTCTACTCTAAACTCAGTAGGGTAGGTTTAGGGTTAGTAGAATAAGTTGACATACTTGCAAGTTTCTCATAGTCAGTTTGTTGTATGTTGTGGACCCATCAAAAAGTGTTAGAGTTCTAGTAGGCTGTCTGCTTAATATCTTCTAATTACTGCTAGTTGACATGTAGTTGCAAAGTTACTTACTCTTAGTAGAATTTCTAAAGTGGACTATCGAAATAGTGTTACCGCAAGTTTAAAACAAGTTAGGTAAAAAAATAATCTAAAAAGTAGTCAGAATACATTACCTAAAATGAGTACCCTAGATTACATTACTAACTCCAGTTTTCACTGTGTAATCTGTAATCAGTAACAGACTACAATTTGTAAGTAATCTACTCAGCACTGGTTATAATCAACAATGTCAAAAGGGGAACATCAAAGTGCAACCACGGTTTTACTGAACAACAAACTTCTGGAATTGCAAAATGAATTCTGGTTAATTAAATATCAACACTCCCTGTTGTGACACAGCAGATATACAAAAATATCGTTGCCCATATGGGGTGATTCTTTGAATATGTTGGAAACAATGAGTCACAGTTAAAAAAACCTGCAGCCAACACCAGAGGCCCAATCAGACCTGAATCGAATCCAAGCTGAAGGTTTTCCTGACCTCAGGTACTCAAGAGTGTTATGCCAGGATCCAGACTACATTATATAGAAGACAGTCTGCAAGTGTAGTTAGCATGCAGTCGATGACAGAAGCACATTCACAGAATTGGGAAAGACTACAAGGAAAGGAATCAAATATAAAAGGGATCACTGGAGAGAGATGAACTGTGGTTATAAAAAAAACAAAAAAAAAGAAGAAGTGTAGGTGTGAAAAGCGGAGGATTTTATGGTTGCTATGTCTGTCACACAAACCCAGGGCAGTTAAAAATTAGTCCACGCTTCACTGCAGAACACACTTGCTTCCCTTCCCGCTCTCAACTCACGTCTCTGTATGACTCTGACGTCTGCGTCTTACTAGTATTTTCTCAGTCATAAGCCTCACTGACAGACTAGTAGAAGAATCAGACGGAGACGCAGCTGCTCATCTCAGCGGGTGAGCGTTAACAGCTCCAGCGCCTCAACTCCCTGCTGCGTTAGTTAATAGCCCTGCCGATTCACAACACAACTTCTGACTAGCTTGAAAGTAGTCTGGGGTGGGCTCTTGAGGTCTCGGCAGAAACCAATGAGTTGTTTCTCACGCTGACGAACTCATAATCTACCGTCCCGCTTGGATCTGGTATTAAAGTTTCCCTCAGAAAACGGTGGTTGTTATAACCAAGGGGTTTTCTGGGGTTCACCTACACTTAAAAGACTTACTTTTAAGTATGCATGCCTTCTAAGACCCATAGAGTGCTGAGGGGATGATTTTTGTGGGGCATCCCAAAAGTTCATATCACCCTGGTTTCCAGCATAAAAATCCAATAGGATTTTTCCATTGGTTTCTGGATTATAGCAGTATGAGTCTTAAAGGGATAGTTCACCCAATAATTAAAATTCTGTCATTAATTCCTCATCCTCATGTTGTTCAAAGCCCATAAGACCTTTGTTCATCTTTGGAACACAAATTAAGATATTTTTGATCAAATCTGAGAGCTCTCTGACACTCCATAGACAGCAATGTAATTGCCATGTTCCCAGGCCCAGAAACGTAGCAAGCACATCGGTAAAATAGTCCATGTGACATCAGTGGTTCAACTGTAATTTTACAAAGCTACTTTGTGCGCAAAGAAAACAATAATTTATTCAATAATTCTTCTCCCCGAGTTACCGACTTCCACCATTTTGGAGAGTACCCCAGAACGCAATCAGCATCGTTTACGTTCGGCATGCGCGCGCTGTCTACTGAATGTAAACAACACCGATTACCAATTTTTTCTCCATTTCTGTCACAGATGGAGTTTTGGTTCCTTGCCACCATCACTTTTGGCTTGCTTAGTTGGGGACACTTAATTTCTGGCAATATTGTCGACTTGATTGCACAGAACTGAACTGAGCTGGACGATGGCATCACTGAATCAATGATGAGCTGACTTGAACTGGAAAATTGAGTGTTTACCATTGTCCTCTTGCTGACTTCAGAATGATAAAACCAATAGGTTTTTTTTGTTTGTTTTGGGTTTTTTTTAAAATGCAAACTCGTTCCCAGGCTTTAGGGACAAAAAAAAAAAAAAAAAAAAAAAAAAGTTTGACATTCTTCTGAATACAAAAAAAATATATATATTTTTAAGAATGTTTTCTGCCCATACAGTCAAAGTCATCTGGTGCTTTTGGACCCCAGAACATTCAGTGAAGGAGATTAAATGACAAATGTGCACTTGAGTGAACTACCACTTTAACGACTCCAAGAACTCCATCCTAATTCAGTCCACTTCAAATGTTTGCGTGGTAATCCTGCTCTGACTTCTTCAGGAACCAAAGAGAAACACTTAAGACAACCGTTTAGTCCATCACCTCCATTTCATTTTGAATCTGTGGGCATGACAGACCTCTAACAGATGAGGGCGAGATGTCAGAAAGAAGTCAGCAGGACATCCCCTACTAAAATTGAGTTGTTTCGAGTCAGCAAGTGGGGTGCTGCATTGAACTCAAAGTAATTTAATAGAAGCACATTTTCCCTCTTTTCTATCTGGTTGGTGCAAAACAATCTCAGTACATCACAACACTAAAACTACTCTTGTCAGCATCCTGCTGTTTTTATTGGGGGGCTCTGGTGACCGGCTGCTCCTCTCTTATCATTTGGGATTTACTGCTATGCTGTACACAGTTTACCAGTAGGAAGCCCATGTCTTGTGTACAAAGGGAGAAAAAACCTTAATCTTAAATGGGAAAGTGGAGCCATGGACCATGTAAGTCTCGGGCTCAAGCTCATATGGTGAACAGTACCTGTGAATGCTGCCTGATTAAAAACGGCTGTCTGTTCTCCTGCAGTCCTCATGGGGATCACAAACGGATGTCGCTCTGAAATGAGATTAACTGGCAGGGGTGGAAAAACGACACGCGATGAACGGGAACACACCTACCTACTCTTTTACGGCAGAGTCTTCACGGAAACGGCAGACGGGATGGATTGCCAACAGGAAGAGATTTGATTTCAGTAAATAAACACTTTGAAGTGCCAACCAATTTAAATCATTCACTCCTGGATTTACAAGTTACAATCGCTCACACTTAGGTCTGAAATCCCAAACCCCAAATATTACACTTCAGACATGAATGACACCATAATTAATGGGGTTTGATTAATTCTAAGTGATCACATTTATGATTTTACTAATTGGGAACAAAGGAAGGAGGGACTTAAAGAGACCAGAATGTCGTAGAAAATTGGAGGCAATGTCATCTGCCAATAAAAGTAACCAACCAAAACAACTTGCCAACCACAAATTAACATCCTACTCAACAGAGTGGTGGAACTATGAGGTCACTTTGTAGGCGAAAACCCGGAAGCGAGTTTGCTTTTTAATCGCTTCCGGTTCCATCGTCCCAGAGTCAATGGGGTTTTTTTTTAATGGGATTTTGGTTAAATCCCTTAAATAAGGTCCGTGGTTCACACAAGCTCAAGATACTTTCACATTTTATTCTACGACATAAAACACACCAGTTACACCACACTTGTGATTTTTTTTTAAACTTGTGTATCTTGAAAAAAGACGGTTGCTAACAAGTTGCTAAATGAGACTACAGGCGCTGTCGGAGACATTAAAATGTCATCACACTGAACAGTTTATCAATTTAGTATTTTCTGATTGTAGTATAATTTGTAATACAATTAATTGTAGAACCACCAATGAATAGTTTCCCGCATATTATATTTTTGTTCGACAACGTTTTTTTGCTTTGCCCCGAAATGTAACAAGTCTTGAGAGGGAAGATGCTCGTTTTATCGCTTTCCTACTGATGCGGAGACTCTGGGTTCGGACCATAAGTTAAACTCGCACGATTATTTCATGTAAACACCACATTTACCTGCTTTACATGGTTAAAGTGAAACATTAATGATGCATAGAGCTTAAAGCTACATTAAAATGAAATGTTTGCAGCCATGTGAAGCTGTTAGAAAGCATATAGATTGAGGATTTCCCAGAGGCAAGGATAAAACAACATTGTGTACCCACCCTATCAAAATTATAGCTGAAACGTGGTACTTTATTCACAAAAATAAGTTTAATCTTACCATATCCCAAAACTCGCTAACTCTGTTATTTAATAGATTAAATGCACTAGCATTTTTTTTAATAGGGCTGGGCGATATATCTCATGCGATATGCATGCGCATCTCGTCAGTAAACCCGGTTCCTTGATTAGCGGTAAATCTCCATCACCTGTTTTCAAATGGAGCGGCATTTAATAAAAAGACCCGTAGTTCACTGACAAGCTATGCAATATCGGGTTCATTATCGAAGGCGATTCATCTGCGATAATGAATGCGATATTGCGGAGCGTGTCAGTGATCTACGGCTCCGTGTATTTAATGCCGCTCCATTTGAAAACAGGTGATGGAGATTTACCGCTAATCAAGGAACCGGCTTTACTGACGAGATGCGCATGCATATCGCATGAGATATATCGCCCAGCCCTAGTTTTTAATTAAACTATTCATATTAAAACATGGCTTTTTAACTTTTAATTCACCTTATTTCAAAAGGTACAGAAATACGTGCTTTCAAATGTCCTTTAGTTATGATTATTTCATTTATTCACTGTACTATTTATTACTAACGTCTCATTTCAGTTTAAGTTAGGCTCTAGTTTTGTATTTATTCCAGTTTATATGAAAAGTTGTGTGTAGCATGGATTAAAATTCATATACAGAGTAAATACTTTCCACCAAACATGTTAAAAATAAGTTTGAAATAGTTGTCGGGAGCGCGGTGGTGGTGACGTTGAACGCGAGCGACCCTGGTGGTGTAGTTCATTTATAGCCCAAGTTTAGCTTTTAAGTTCTTTAAGTGCAAGTTTCATGAACTATGATTGAGAACAGAGCTTATTTTTTGCAATAATCCAAAAGCCTATGGAAAAATCCTATTGACTTTTTGTTGAGGGAACCAGTTTCATGCTAACAGCCGATCCGCCTACAAAGTGACGTCATAGTTTCCCCACTCTATATCCTAGCATTGTGGCAGGTTTTCTTCAGAGACCATAAAAATCTAATTTCCTTAAATGTTTAAGACTGATAAGAGAGAAATTTGTTGATTTGTAGGCTAAAAATGGTTCGAAATGAACCCTAAAATGATGTGACTGCAATGTAAAATGTAATTACTGCTACCCTCCAAAAATGATAAGCCTTTTCAGATGGAGGTTAAGGGACCTAAAAAAAAAATAAAAAATTATTCATTCTGGACTGCTAAATGGGTACGAGATATCCCAGAACCCAAGAAAAGTGTGAAGATCTAGCTGTCCAAGAGTGCACCATTGATCAGCCATGCAGATCATTTTCAGGGCAGAGCTGTCAGCAGAGAGGAAGGTTAAAGAGAGTCAAACTGAGGGACCAGTGCACACAGTACAGTAATTACTGAGGAAGTTCTGCTGTTAAAAGCAGGACAAACGCAGGCTAGTGAAAGGGGAAACAGTGTTTAAAGAGGCGAGAAGCAAGTGGGTGAAAGAATAGGTTCTCGATTACATTTCCACCAGTCTAACAGGGAAATTTAGCAATAAGACTTACTTAAATGAACAAACTGCCTAAGGGCTGCAAGACATGCAAACAGAGTGTGGCTTAAAAATAAATGCAGTTTTAAAATGAGCAGTAGAAACCGGAACCTTGAAGGTT
Source organism: Acrossocheilus fasciatus (assembly GCA_036784905.1). Lineage (NCBI taxonomy): Eukaryota > Metazoa > Chordata > Actinopteri > Cypriniformes > Cyprinidae > Acrossocheilus > Acrossocheilus fasciatus. The sequence goes on along the minus strand of CM071944.1, from coordinate 6,738,408 downwards.
GAAGGCAAATAAATTGAAGATATGAAATGGCAAGCGTTTTTTTCAGCGTTACGCATTCCGAATGGATCGAACGGTTCAATACGAGCATCATAAAATCATTAAGGGGAAAAATTGTTTTGTATGCACATGGCTTCGGGAAAAGCTTGATCGACAACTTGGTGCCCTTAACACAAGGACAGCATTTAAAAACAATAACGGCAAATCTAGCTATTTTTCTCATCCAACTGATCTTTTTACTGGGTCTCCATGTTCTTTTCCAGTAAGAATACATTTGTATTCAGACTACATGGGAGTACACAATGTACTCGTTGTAAATGTGACCGATTAGTGCAGTTGCATTTTCCCCTAAAACCTTTTTTGACTTGTTTCATCCTCCCAAGCTCTGAGGCTACAATAGCAGCAAAGCTGAATAAAATGTGCACACGTGTGGAAGTGCCATAACTCAAAGGCATTTGTCACATTTCCACTGAAAGCCTCCCAAGTTGCAGCAATTTGTCCCATTGCAAACTAGAGAAATTCTGCAAAGAATACATAAACCACTGCCTAAGGACTATATGAAACGCAAAAAGCAATGATGCAAGTTAAAATGGACATTTTGTGAAAAACAAGACTGTTTTCCAAGTGCTTTTTCCTTAAATATTAGTTTGATGCACCAACAATGCTTCAGTTTTCAGCAGCTCAGCACATCCTGATGAACTATTGTGCACACTGTAAAAATAGTAAATAAAATTAATTTGGAAGATTATTAGTGTATATTTTACAAGAAAAGTAATTCTTTGTGAAATACACAAACAATTTCTGAGTAAACTGTTACACACTAAATCCTACACTCTTTTTTTTTTTTTTAAAGGTTAATCAATCTTAAGAGGTCACTTGTACAAATCTTAAAGGTCATAGTATCAAATAAAGCCTGTTTAATTTGAAAGATGACAATAAGGGTGGAAATTAATCAGGTAAAGCTAAATTATGGTTTTGCTACAAGAAGGTAAGAATGCTACAAAAGTGCAAAAAATGAGGCAACTTTAACCTACTTTTCTTACCTTTTTATCTCAAGTTTAGCATAAGAATCAACCGTAGCCATGGATTTGCAGGTAACAGGCCGAGTATCAGAATTTGCCATCCAAAAATCCTAGGCAGCTCTGTCTGGTTCATTAGGAGCAGTGTAAATAATTCACACTGAGAAGAGGAGAGACTCTGAGCGCGCTACGGTGAAACCTGCACTGTCAGGCTGAACTTAATGAACACTTTAAGTTTTAAAATTGTTATGGGGAAGATTTTTTCCTTTTCCGATGACTTTAGGAAAATTTAATTGACAGACTTTTTCCTTCAGAAAGCCTCTGAAGTTAATTACTTGCATAAACCCCCCCAAACCCCGCACACACCTGGACGGACGCAAGCAGGTGCACAGAATACAGACAACGTTATTGCCTGAAGAGGGTCGTGAGACTGAAACACTGCTGACTGAACAAATATAGGACATTTCAAAAGATGTGTGGGACTTTATCGTTTCTAGACCATAAAAAACTGCAACAGATTAATAGTGAGAAGCACATAGTTTTATAGAAACTGCTCACTATGCCAAAGCTGGAGAAAATGCTCCCAACAGACCCTGGCCTTCAAATGTTTTGTTGAAAAGGACAAAAAGGATTTTCCTCCAGACTGTCCAAGTAATTCTGCCTATAGCCTTATATGAAATGCATAACGTTCCATAAACAGAAAAGGACTTACTGCACAATGGACCAAATATTGGCCAGAAACCCCAGGAGAAAGCGCAGAGGAGGTAAATAACGCATTAAAAAGTCAAATCCTTTGTGCATTATCTTACTTGAGCAAACACCTCGGATAAAACCGGCAAATGTTTGGATGGAGCAAATGGCCTCAAAAAGGTGTCAGGTGCTGATATGGTAATACTTAAAACAGATTAGCATTAAAATGTACTGTGAGCTATGTTCTCAATTTAATGAGTTTTAATTTATTCAAATGAGTCTGAAGGATTCCGCCTTTGCATTGAATACAAATAGAACAGTTCAACTTCAGAGAATTCTCGACTTCAGATGATTAAACTTTAAACTCATATCCATAATGGACAGCGTCAATTGTTAGTAAGTAATAAGCCTAAGCTGCAGATCCCAAACCTGAAATATTAACCTTCATCATGTAGCTCGCACTGCAACCTTTTTTTTTGCTATAGACATTAATGGCTTGTTGTTGGTGCGCTATTTCTCCAAGCGAATGGAATAATGACATTTCCAATTGCATTTCTCCAAAACATGATGTTTGATGTTCCATACGATAGCATTGGAGAACTTAAAACAATTTTCAAAAAGGCCATGTTTATACATTCATATTTTACTGGCTTCCTACTGCAGCAGCACGCAAGGTCCTCGGACTGTTGTTTCTGGCATTCATCTAATATTAAAACTAATTTCACAATCCAATGAATTTGAGATTACTTTGTCAACTCTGAAATACAGTTCAGTATGATTATGATCTTTGCATCACCAAATAAACACAACATTAACGTTCAGCAAACCAACAGAGAATGCCGTCACGTACTACTGTTGTGCTAGCAAACGTACGAGAGGCTCAGAGTTAATTTACCCTGCCATACGAGTACTTCAACACTCGGTACGTCACCGGATCAATTTCAGGGTAGAGCTGTCGGCACGGTGGAAGGTTAAAGCGAGTCAATCTGAAGGGCTACTGCACACAGTACAGTAGTTACACAGGAAGTTCTGCAAGTGCCGCCATTAAATAGCGTAAACAAAGGAGGAAATGGCATTTAAGGATAAAAATATAATACAAGCACGTATATACACACACATGCAAACATTTCAAGCTATGCAAGCACTTTAGCCCGCTATTGCATCCAAAATTTTGCTTTAACTATATTCCTGGACAGAGTCACCGAGAAAAGGCAGATTCTCAGTTACAGTTAAACGCATTCATATTGTTGCTTAAGGTTTTGGATGAAAACTCTAAAGGAGCAGCACTTTGTTACCTTTAGAAAATCTAATATTTTCAATTAGTTTTTATTTTCACCGTTTTCATTTTGGTATTTTTTTTTAAGTTTTAGTCATTTTGTTGTCTCATCTTTATAAGTTTTTTACGTCTATAAATTTTACATATAGCTAGTTTTTGTTTCAGTTTTAGTTATTTTAGTACTTCAGGTTACACTAAGTGAAAATGAGAAGTGTTACCTTGACAACTAACTAAAAAAAGTTGAGTTTTATTTCAAGTGACTTTTATTATGTTTTTCAGAAAGAAAACCTGCAAAGAGTGCATCCTAAAATGCAAACACTACTTCTGTTCTCTTATACAGCATTTACAGTAGAAACAGGAACCTACTAACTAACTCTATAAATAATTGATTATTGCTACGAAGCAGTATTTGAGCTTCCTTATGGCCAAAATAAAAATGCTTTATTTCCTAATGGTTTTCTGGAAAGTTTGATTGACATAGCCCCAGTAACCACAGGACAGCCATTAAAAAGGACAGGATGTTGCTAATAATGCAATGCAACAACAACAAAAAACATACAAACAGCACAAAAATATTGAAGCCATTTTCAACTAAGCATTGCATAAATAATACTTAAGGTCATTTTGTGGTGCACACCATCTTAGATTAATTTTTTTCCACTGAGCATAACATATTGGCTTCTACATGACAATAAATACAATGCTTCAGTAAAATTTTGCCAAAGCAAACATGCATACGTGCCTTAAAATCCTGCCTGCAGGGCAACCAAACAAACCATTTATATTTTGCATTCAACCAGCCTCCACTGCTCATTAGACAACATAACCACTGCCAGATGTGCGAACAAATGATCATGTTCCTACTTCAAAAATAATTACAGACATTTACACTCTCCAGTGTAAACATCTCCCGTTATATATTATTAAAGACAAGGCACTTTATGGAATTGTCTTCAATCTGCCAGAAACACAACTTTCTAATGAGTTTGTTAAAGGATCTTAACCGGTTATAAATCATTAGTCTCTAAAGGCATTTTGCCTTGGATTGCCTCTGGAAGACAATATATGCTTTTCTGTTTGGTCAGGAGAAAGTCCAATGGATAATATACCTTCCATGGACCAAAACATGAGGTCAGTTGTTGTTCAAACTGATCAGTTTAGCCAAAGATACAATCACAGGTTTTCTTGGTTCAATGTAGTGAGATAATACTCATGTGCATCATGAGGTACCTTCCTGCAGTCCTCAACTTCTTCTCATGACTAAAGAGCTGAATCAGCATGAAGGACCAGCAGATACCCAGAATGACTGTTCAGCTTACACACACACACACACACACACACACACACACACACAAGCCCACACGGAAACTGTGCCCACAGAATTCTGCAGAAACTCTGATACGGATTTTTCAGCAGAAAGAACTGACAAGTTCTAAACATTAAATATTTTAGCTAAATCGATTTAAAAAGTCAGAGCCTATCGTCAAACTCTGGGCCTATTGCTCCTTTTCCACCGATATGGAGCCAGATTGTCATCATCCAACCAACAAATATTTCATTCCTATATATACACTGCAAAAAATGCTTTTCTTAATTAGATTTTTAGTCTTGTTTCCAACCAAAATATCTAAAAATTCTTAAATCAAGAAGGATTTTCTAGAATGAATTTTTAGATATTTTGGCTGGAAACAAAAAAAAAAAAAATCTAAGTAAGAAAAGCATTTTTTGCAGTGTACACTATATTGCCAAAAGTATTGGGTCACCCCCTTCTAATGAACAGGTTTGACTACTTTAGTAATCTTAAGTACAAATCTTAATGTTTAAGCATATAATGATATTCTAGGGAGTTGTGTGCTTCTAATTTTAAAGCAACAGTTTGGACAGGACCCTTTTCTATTCTAACAGGACAATGTCTCTGTGTATAAGGCAAGGTTCAGAAAGAAATGATTGATTTAGTCAGTGTGGAAGAACTTGACCGGTCTGCAGAAAGCCAAGTCCTAATCCAAGCTGAACACCTCTGCTGTGACTTTAAATGCAGATCTTGAGCCAAAAACTCTTTACCAAACACCAATGACCTGTACATATGGGTGCAGTCATTTCAGACACTTCCAAAACTGTTGCAACAGAGATGGACATACAATTTTTAAATACATGAATTGTGTTTCCATCTTTGTTGCCACAGTTTTGGAAGTGCCTTTTTAAGAAGGGGGTGTCCCAATGTGTTTGTCCACATAGTGTATGTACAAGTCATTGGTGTTTGGTAAAGAGTTTTTGGCTCAAGATCTGCATTTAAAGTCACAGCAGAGGTGTTTAACTTGGATTAGGACTTGGCTTTCTGCAGACCAGTCAAGTTCTTCCACACTGACTAAATCAATCTTTTCTTTTTGAACCTTGCCTTATACACAGAGGCATTGTCCTGTTAGAATAGAAAAGGGTCCTGTCCAAACTGTTGCTTTAAAATTAGAAGCACACAACTCCCTAAAATATCATTATATGCTTAAACATTAAGATTTGTACTTAAGATTACTAAAGTAGTCAAACCTGTTCATTAGAAGGGGGTGACCCAATACTTTTGACAATATAGCGTGTGTATGTATATCTATCTATCATCTATCTATCCTCACATTTGTGCAAAGCTCTAGATGCTTAATTTTCAGACGAAATGGGCTGATTGACCAAATTGATTAATCAAATCTGTTATCTTCCCACTTTCCCCAAATTCTATTGATTAGTTTCAACAAGTCATTGAATAATTTGTATTTATTATTTTGTTTCTATGTGAATATTAATTTAATGTTTTGCAAAATGCACACTCGCTTTCATAAGGTTGTTTACAACTAATTTGTTATCATTAAATTGATTCACATTGGCATTTTATCAGCCACCCTACTTTAGATATCGATATCAGCACCTGCCAAAGAAAAACAAATCAGTCAAACTCTAACTTTAAAACAAAACAAGTTATTAAAACTTTTAAGATTGACAGTCAGTGATGTGACATGTGACGTGGTTATGCAACAACTTATTTGGTTATGTCACCACTCAAGTTAGAAAAAAAAAGTGGGCTGGTACAAAGAGGATTCAGAAGTATTTAAACCAGCAGGATACTAAATAATAAAACCGATCCAATAACAGAGATCGACCAATACCAATAATAATAATATCAAGTTGGAGCATCCAAAAGCTGATATGCAGAATATAGTTGTGTGTTTATTTTTTGGTATACTACCATTTAAAATGTGTATATTTTACAAGTAGCCTAATAACAACGACACAATCTGTTTAGATACAATGATAATTGATAGCCCTGCTTTTGATTATAAATATCAGTTTGTAAATTTCAGTCAAACTAAATTACCAGTTTAGCTCTTGAAAATAAAACCTAATATGTGGCCCTGGACCACAAAACCAATCATAAGTAGCACGGGTATATTTATAGCAATAGCCAACAATATGTTGTGGGTCAGTTTTTTTCCCCCTGTTTTATGCCAAAAATCATTAGGATATTAAGTAAATAATGTTCCATGAAGATATTTTTAAAATTTCCTAGCACACATCTCTCAAAACTGCATTTTTGATTAGTAATATGCATTGCTAAGAACTTAATTTGGTCAACGATTTTCTCAATATTTTTTTTTTTTTTTTTTGCACCCTCAGATTCCAGTTTTTCAAATCGTTGCATCTCAGCCAAATATTGTCTGATCCTAACAAACCATACATCAATGGAAAGCTTATTTATTCAGATGGTGTATAAATAACCTTATGACAGGTTTTGTGGTCCAGGGTCACATATAATGAAATTGGATACATGCATCCATGTATTTATAAGGAAAACAGTAGTGCTGGAATACAGGTGCATGGAAACACCACACAGTCACAGAACAATTGGGACTGGCGCTCAAACACAGAAGCACCTGCTCAGAAACACTCACTTGTTCCTCAGCACCTGCCAGGCCGCTTCGATATCAGCGTATAGGTTCTTCTCGGACGGTTTCCCGGTACTGACCCCGTAACCCGAGTAATCGTAGGAGAACACGTTGCAGTTGATCCTGGAGCCGAGGCCGATGTAGAAGCTGCACATCTGGCCCAGATCCACGGCGTTCCCGTGGGAGAACAGCAGCGTGTAGCGGCTAGCGGGCGCGCAGCGGACGAACATGCAGCCGACCCGGTTCCCGCGGCTGGTGCGGGTCACCAGCACCTCGACGGCGTCCAGCTCGCGTTGGGAGTATTGCCAGTCGGCGCGCTCGGTGAGATGCAGGCTCGTCGCGCCGCTCGCGTCTGTGTGAACGGAGTAGGTGGGCTCTGGCGGCAGGAACGCCAGCTTAGCCGCGATGCGACTCGGACACGGCGGGCAGCAGAAGAGCCAACATAACTCGCCGAGGGAGAAGCTGTTCATCCTCGGGCCTTGCTCGGGCATGAAGAGCAGCAGATACCGGGTGAGAGTCGGGGGGAGCAGCGAATAGCGAGAGAATACGCGAACGGTGTCGAGGATGCTAACGCCGTGCTAAGTGCTTTCGGTTTGGTGGTGGTTTAACGGAGCGGTCGCTAGCACTTGGTTTTTGACATTTTCAAAAATATATACGTTCCAATCCGCCACTCATCCGTCTCGATCATGGGTTGGAAATGTCTAAAAATCGATCATTTACGCTACACAATCAGCGTCAAGCTAGCCGTTCGCATACAATGTAAGCTGCCATTGCTCCAGCTAAGAATGCCCAAATATGGGATTTTTCCGGTCGTGGCGGATATCCGGCTCCTGCTGCTGGATGAGCTGCAGGATATATTAAGGAATGGCAATGTAATCGGGATAGGGAAGTAACAGAAATCCATGCAGGAAGTAGGAGGGTATGTAAAGGAAATAGCAAAATACAAGGTATAATTACACGGTTGAGAATGGGACACACTGGATTAAATAAAACATTACATCTAATAGGGAAACATCCAGGTGGTTTATGTGATCATGTCAGGATGAGGAATCAGTGGAGCACATAGGCTACTAGGTCACTGCCAAAAGTAGGCTACATCACAGAAAGAGAAACATTAAAGAAAGAAATTGGGAAACAAAGCTCTATGAAATGCATCATTCATTCATTCATTCAAGATATACTTAATGGTCACTGGCTTAACTACCATAATTTAAGAATGTATTATTATTATTATTCTAATCTGGGAGGTAGTTGACTATGGCCCACACTCTGCGTCTACAGGGATACTCAAATCTGGTTCACGAGATCCACTTTCCTGCAGAGTTTAGCAGCGTTGCCGACTGCTTTCAGTTGAAAGTAGTTAAAACTGGACGCTAAATGTGACCTCATAATGACAAATTCACTGATCTATATAAAGATCGGTGAGCAAGATGAGAACTTGGATAAGGTTTGTCCAAGAAGCTGCTATATTTGTCCCTAAACTTTTGATAAAAGTCTCAGAAGGGGTGGGGTATTTGCTAAATCTAGCTACAAAATTGCTAAATTGGCAACACTGGAGTTTAGCTCTAACCCTAATCAAACACACCTGAGCATGCTAATCAGTGTCTTCAGGATCATTAGAAAATCACAGGTAGTTGAGTTTGATCAGGGTTAGAGCTAAACTGCAGGAAAGTGGATCTCGTGAGCCAGATTTGAGTATCACTGCTCTAGTAGGTGGCGGCAATGCACCTTATCATTGGTTGCCAACCGCCATTGAACAAAAAAGAAGAAGAAGAGATGCTGGATGGTGCTTCTTGTAAAGTCATCAAAACTGTAAAGTAAAAAATATGTTTGTTCAAAATATTAAACAAATAAAAACTTTAGAATTTTTCAGTTGCTTCTTTGTTTATTCCAGCACTGCACACTCTGGATATTCACTTAATCAACTTCATTAGGTTCATGCTTAAATGTTTTAACAGCATGCATGTGAGCTGGGAACTAATTTCAGGCATTTAAGCAGAAGCCTTTAGATCAAAGGGTTTTTAAGAGCATAAGAAACATACAGGGCTTGGGCAAAATAATGTGAACACCTGGGAAATAGGCAATATTTATTGATTTATTAAGGTGTTTTACCACCATTCGCTTTAAGCTTCCAACTTCTAAATAGATTAATAGATTCATACAGCATCTGAATAGGCTCCAGCTGAATGCTGCTTTAGAGATGTTTGAGGTCTCACTCTTCTCTCCAGAACTTCCTGCAGTTCTGTGATAACATTCAGATCAAGTGATTTGTCAAGTCCAGGTTTTATAGCCGTGACACCCATCTTTTTTCACGTTGTTTTAGCATTGGTATCTGTGCTTAAATTGTTAGGAGTTACAGCTCTTTCATAGTTGTTGACTTTGGTTTTTGTGGAAACAAAGTCTTCAAGGTGAATACTGAGGTTTGCTGTCTCTTTGCTGCAGTAATTCTGTGTTGTCTGGACACAGTTCTGCTTAGTGTTCAACGGTTTCTGTCATTCACTTTCAGTTTTCAGTGTTGCTTGCAATGAAGACTTGCCATGCTTTCTGTACACATTTATAATCATAAAGACAGTTTGTTCTGAAAACACCAAACAATTGGACTGTTAAGGTTACAGACGCTCCTGCTAAACGTGCCTGGGCTCCTGATTTGCTCTTTTTGGAAGTCTGACAAGTCATTCACCGAGCGCTTGTTCTAAACTGAGCACAACTTATACTACATTGAAACAACCTAGAGAATATAGACAATGAAAACATAAATAAATAAAAAAAATCCCAGCCTTTTCTTTTTTGTTCCCATTTTTAATTAAATTAACTGTGACGATACAATTGACTTTTTGTCAACATGCCCCAGTGAAACACAAGTCATACAAAAATATCTAAAAACAAAAGTAAATCCATTGTTTTATCCAATAAATTTTAATTTGTGTGTATCCATCCATCCATCTATCTATCTGCATATATATATATATATATATATATATATCTACACACATAATTGTTTCGATATATAACAATTATGAAAAATAAACATTTTAGCCTTTCTGTTAAAATCTAACTTCATTGTTTACTTTGTAACACTTTAGATTAGACGACACATATTTTACTTATTAACATGCATATTACTAGCACACTGGCTGTACTTATAAAGCACATATTAATGCCTTATTCTCCATGACCATATTCTAGATCCCTTAACCTTACTCAATAGGGTTATAACATCTACCTTATGTACTATCAATAAGAAGTAATTACAAGTTTATTGAGGGAAAACCTCTAATAGTGAATATGTGTTCCTATCTAAAGTGTTACCATGCTGAATGTCATTGTGGTTATCAAATTGAAGTGCTTGTGCTAATAATGTTCTCACACATTTGAAACATTCATTTTGTTGAGTTTACATAAGAATGAAAGAAATAGGACACCAAACCCAGAGGCTTCAGGCATTTATCTTTGTTGTGAGTGTTTCACATTTCCTGTGGTATTTCTAAACTTGCAGTTTTTCTTTAATCAGATTTCAGTGGGAAAATTCAGTCATAATGTGACAGAAATTTCTAACTACGACACTTTGAAGTCGTTTTAGGCTCATAAACATCAGAATATTACTCTTGGGAATGTCCTGAATGGAATGGGGAAAAGAAAGAGAGGGAGCCTGGCTTAACATTCCTCATATTCTCACCTAATCAGTAAAAAGCATATGGAGTCCAGGGTGGAATGGATTTATCATACCCTAGAGGATGAAGCACATTTCCTAGATAGTAATAATGTGCTCGTGGATGTAGAAATGCTCTGTGGGACCTGCTCAGAAGAAGTGTGGATGCATGGGAAATGCACTGGGTGCTGATTGCTCTGGCTCCATCTGCGTTTTATATTTTCGAGGAGATAAGGTGCACCCATTTTTCCTGTGCATAACTTTCATTATTTATGGAAAAAACAGACCTGTGGTCAAAAGAGCAGGTCTGACTGTGCGCTTCGTTCAGCGTGGCTTCACCCACATGCTGTATCTCCATCACCATATGCACCACGCTGTGTTATCAAGGCCAAGAAGATTATGTTTTCCGGAATTCGGGGGTCTTTAAATAAGTGGTTTAAGCACAGCAATTTAACAGCTTAAAACTTGTTAGTTAATTATTCAAAATGATTTAATTAAAGGAATCGTTCGGCCAAAAATGAAAGTTGGTGAAAATATACTCACTGTCAGCCCATCCAAGAAGTAAATGAGTTTCTTTCTTCATCAGATCAGATTTGGAGAAATGTTCACTTGCTCAGCAATTGATCATCTGCAGTGAATGGGTGCCGTCAGAATGAGAGTCCAAACAGCTGATAAAAACATCACAATAATCCACAAGTAAACCACACCACTCCAGTCCATGAGTTAACATCTTGTGAAGCGAAAAGCTGCATGTTTGTAAGAAAAAAATCCATCAAGGCGTTTTAACTTCAACTAGTTCTTTATCCATGATATTGCTTTCTCCAGTGAAAAAGCTGTTTCGTCTGAATCAGGAGAGAGAAATATGCACAGATCAAGTACCATTTATAAATGAAAATAGTCTAAAACAGTTCTAAACAAATATGTCATGCACTGTGATGTGACATCAGGACAACAGGGACTTTATAACTGGAGGAAGTGTTATTATGGGTTATGGATTCAAATTTTGGCCAGAAGAAACAGTTTAAATTTATGATTTAAATGATGGATTTGTTTATCGCAAACACGCAGCTTTTCTCTTCACAAGATGTTAACTGATGTACTGGAGTGGTGTGGATTACTTGTGGATTATTGTGGTGTTTTTATCAGCTGTTTGGACTCTCATTCTGACGGCACCCATTCACTGCAGAGGATCCATTGGTGAACAAGTGATGTAATGCTACATTTATCCAAATCTGATGAGGAAACAATCTCATCTACATCTTGGATGGCCTGGCCGTGAGTGTATTTTCAGCAAATTTTCTTTTTTGGGTAAACTTTTTCTTCAATAGAATCAGAGTGGTGTGAAATCAGTTATCAGTTTTCTCACGGTACATTGATAAAATTGGCCTGTTGGTTGGCATGCCATCACAGAATACACAATGTGCATTCAGCAGCTGTCCTCTATGAACTTTGTAATAAATTTCAAAAGCATTGCAAAGCAATTTTCTCAAATAGCTGCGATACCAGACATTTTCTGTAAGTCCTTCCAAACACATAGTTGGTAAAACACCAAAGTCTGCTCACTTTTCAGCTGCTGGTTGTGAAATTGAGTTTTGTGTCTGCAGGGCTGTACATGTGTCTAAATGAAAGAGCAGACAGCTGGATTCTGGGCATTGACTCCTCTGATCTCAGGAGACCTAAGCACATCACACTCAGGTTTTGAACCAAAATTATCAGGATCGTGTGAACCTCACAGGATTGGGTTTTAATGTGCCAGACAGCAGCGTTGTGAGAGCTGGAAACTTGCAGATCCAAAACAGAAAAAACAACTATATTACACTTCAGTCATAACATGCATTTTCCTGCAACAATCACTAAAGGTGATTTCATTCACTGCCACACTCAAGTATCTCATTATATGAAAATTGGGCCCATAATGTCGGAAAATAGGGAACATGAAAAAATATAACCACTCAGATCCTGCAACAAAAATAAACTATGAGAATAATGCTGAAGTCAAAACAGGTCATGTTTTGACTTCATTTAACATTGTTTATATGGATGGTGAGTATATGTCAGTAAATAAATACATATATACAGTAATACATATATTTCAATGCAATCTATTCTCATTATGGCCATGTGGAAAAAATGCTATATTATTTACATTTCATATACAGTGCCCTCCAAAAGTATTGGAACAGTGAAGACAAAATTGCTCTGTTGGCTGTGGAAGCAAGACATTTACAAACATGATTAAAAGATGAATATGAGACAAAACTACAGAATGTCACATTTTATTATTAGCCGTTTCAACACATAGATGTTTCACCAATAAAAAGAACAGCACTTTTAGAGTTCATCCCACTCATTGATGTGAGCATAAGTATTGGGACAGTTGAACATAAGGCAGATATAAAAGATTAAAAGCTATTATTTAGTTGCAGATCCCTTGCGCTCAATCACAGCAGTGAGTCTGTGACCCATAGACATCACCAGACTCTTCGTCTCATCCTTTGAAATGCTTTTCCCAGCCTTTAATGCAGACAATTCCAATTGTTGCTTGTTTTGGGGAGTTTCTGCCTTCACTCTCCTCTTCAGCTGCTGAAATTCATGTTCAATCGGATTTAAATCTGGAGATTGCCCAAATCAATCTAAGACTTTCCATTTCTTTGATCTTATAAATTCCTTGACTGAACTGGCAGGGTGTTTTGTCCTGATGCAATATGAAGCACTTCCCAACGAATCTGGTGGCATTTTCTTGAATATTGGTAGGCAAGATGGTTTTGTACCCTTCCAAATTCATTCTGCTTCTGTCATCATACATTAAGTCGTCAGTAAAGTTGAGAGGGTCTGTTCCAGAGGCAGCCATGCGTGCCCATGCCACGACACCACACCACCTCCACCATGCTTTACAGACGAGGCTGTATGCTTGGGATCATTGCAGTTCCCTTTTTATCCTCCACATTTTTGCTTTTCCATCACTTAGATAAAGGTTCATCTTTGTCTCATCGGTCCATAAACACAGTTTCAGGACACAGGACACAGCTGATCACTTAGAAAGACCTGAGGGGCAACTGTTCCAATATTTATGCTCACATCAGATAGAGGGATGAAACTCTAAAAGTGCAGAACTTCTTAGCTGGTAAAACATCTATGTGTTGAATTGCCCAATAATAAAATGTGACATTCTATACTTTTGTCTCATATTCATCTTTTAATCATATTTGTAAATAAGTAGCACTCGTATATTTGTAGCAATAGCCAACAATACATTGTATGGGTCAAAATTATTGATTTTTATTTTATGCCAAACATCATTAGTATATTAAAGATCATTTTCCATGAAGATATTTCGTCAATTTCCTACCGTAAATATATCAAAACTTAATTTTTGATTAGCAATATGCATTGCTAATAACTTAATTTTGGACAGCTTTAAAGGCGATTTTCTAACTATTTTAATTTTTTTTTTTGCACCCTCAGATTCCAGATTTTCGAATAGTTGTATCTCAGCCAAATATTGTCAAACCTAACAAACCATACGTCAATGGAAAGCTTATTTATTCAACTTTCAGATGATGTATAAATCTCAATTTGACCATTTTGACTGGTTTTGTGGTCCAGGGTCACACACACACACACACACACACACACACACACACACACACACATATATATATATATATATATATATATAGGCATGTCACCATATTCTAATTTGTTGAGAGTGAATTGGTGGGTTTTTGTTAAATGTGAGCCAAAATCATCACAATTAAAAGAACCAAACTATTTCAGTCTGTGTGCATTGAATTTATTTAATACACGAGTTTCACAATTTGAGTTGAATTACTGAAATAAATGAACTTTTCCACGACATTCTAATTTATTGAGATGCACCTGTACATGTGTCAGTCTGGAAAGGGTTATAAAGCCATTTCTAAGGCTTTGGGACTCCAGCAAACCATGATCAGAGCCATTATCCACAAATGAAGAAAACTTGGAACAGTGGTGAACCTTCCCAGGAGTGGCCAGCCAACCAAAATTACTCCAAGAGCACAAAGACGACTCATCCAGGAGGTCATAAAAGAACCCAGAACAACATCTAAAGAACTGCAGGCCTCACTTGCCTCAATTAAGGTCAGTGTTCATGATTCAACAATAAGAAAGAGACTGGGCAAAAACAGCATCCATGGGAGAGTTCCAAGGCAAAAGCCGCTTCTGACCAAAAAGAACACAAAGGCTCGTCTCACATTTGCCAAAAAATATCTTGATTATCCCCAAGACTTTTGGGCAAATATTCTGTGGACTGATGCGACAAAAGTTGAACTTTTTGGAAGGTGTGTGTCCCGTTACATCTGGTGTAAAACCAACACAGCATTTCATAAAAAGAACATCATACCAACAGTAAAACATGGTGGTGGTAGTGTGATGGTCTGAGGCTGCTTTGCAGCTTCAGAACCTGGATGACATGCCATAATTGATGGAACCATGAATTCTGCTCTCTATCAGAAAATCCTGAAGGAGGATGTCCGGCCATTAGTTTGTGACGTTAAGCTCAAGTGCACTTGGGTTATGCAGCAGGACAATGATCCAAAACACACCAGCAAGTCCTCCTCTGAATGTCTCAAGAAAAACAAAATTAAGGTTTTGGAGTGGCCAAGTCAAAGTCTGGACTTAAATCCAATTGAAATGCTGTGGCATGACCTTAAACAGTCCATTCATGCTCGAAAACCCTCCAATGTGGCTGAATTACAACAATTCTGCAAAGAAGAGTGGGCCAAAATTCCTCCACAGCGATGTGAAAGATTCATTGCCAGTTATCACAAACACTTGATTGCAGTTGTTGCTGCAAAGGGTGGCACAACCAGTTATTAGGTTTAGGGGGCAAGCACTTTTTCACACAGGGCCATGTGGGTTTGGATTTTATTTTCCCTTCATAATAAAAAACTTCATTTAAAAATTGCATGTTGTGTTTACTTGTGTTATCTTTGATTAATATATAAATTTGTTTGATGATCTGAAACATTAACGTGTGACAAACATGCAAAAAAATAAAAAATAAGGGAAGGGGGCCAACACTTTTTCACACCACTGTGTGTATGTATATATATATATATATATATATACACACACACATATACACACACACACATATACATATATACACACATATTAAATGTACCATAATGAAAGCATAATTAAAGATTATTTTTTGTTTTTTCTAGATTATTAAGTTCTTATATACCAACTGCAGTTACAAATTCACATTAAAATACATTATAGAAATTAAGTAAATATGTAAGTATATGATGTGGATAACAAATAAACAAAAACAAAAACATTATTCTTACAAAACATACTTACAATGCAATAAGTCAGCATAATTTTCTTTAGGCAAAAGAAAATGTTTGTGAGATTCACCCAAATGAATGTTGTCTTTCTATGATGCATTGTCTGCAGCTGAATTTACGTGTGAAAATCATCATGAGATATGACGGCTGTGGATTTAGATAAACAAAGTAATGTTGTTTAATGTCTAGACCGTGAGAGAAACTTTTAAATAAATGTTACACAATGAAAAAAAAAACGAATCAGGATGGAAAATCTTCCCCGCTGCTGCAGCTCTCAAATGACATTTACGAAACACCGATGGTGTCTGGCATCAGTGACGTCAAACCTTGAGCAACGTGTCTAACTCCTGCCTCGATTTGTGAGCTTTACAAGACACGAGGGTGAGTAGATAATGACAAAACTATTCCGATAAACTGCCATTGTTTGTCTAAGTCATAACATCAGCATACATAATGCAGACAATGGGTTTTTAATCAGAAGCCAATGACACACACCAATGTGCAGGAGAATAACATTTAGGGGAAATAAACACAGTGACGTCACAGGACTGTTTTTCCTGTTACTTTCCCACCATGCATCAGCCCTCTGCCTCATCGCTCCTGCCTGGGCATTCCCACAGTATCCCTGCAGGATCTGAAGTTTTGGCTCCAAACTCTACAACAACATCCGGATCACTCATCGCAGTACATGGAGAATGTTCTCTGTGCTCACTGTACGCTCTCCCTCATATAATAGAGCAAGACAGTGGCGAAATTCTCCAGATGGTGCAGTAAAAAAGGATTTACTCAAATGGACAGCAACTGACTGGAAGCTTATGTTAGCAACGTCTGGAACGCTCCGGCTTTTGTTTTCTGTAACTGTTACAGCTGGTTTTTGCCAGGTTAAGTGGGCTAGAGAACTGGTCAACCGATGAGTTGTGTCTGGAAACAGTGTTTAGCTGATACGGTCATGGAAGAACCATTAGATGGCTTTGGAAAGCTGTCTGAACACAATAACAATATTTATACAAGAAGTGAGCAATCCCTCACCCAAGATTGGGTTGTTAGCTTTGAAAGCGCCGTTGGCTGCGGTTTGGGGGAATTGAAAGCAGGCATGTTTGCAAACTGTGACTTGGTGTGCTAAGGTTTAGGGTTTTGCATACACTTGCAGTCACTGGGATGGTGTGAAAACTAACAATATTTGTAGATTTCAGAAACTATGTAGGTTTTGAAAGTCAGACAAGGAGTAGTGTTTCCAAAAATGACTTTAGATTAGGGTAACACATTGTAATTGTAAAAATGACAAATGAATCAAATTCTTGAATTTGACCGTTTTTGCAATCGAACAAAAAAATAAAAAAGTGCCGTGATGTGTATGTTTACATGTTCTACGTCCTACAAACAGATCAGTCGAGGAGACTGAATAGGAGTTAATAATTATATGCTAAAAAGCTTGTCTGACATATAGGCTATGTCAGCTTTTTGACAAGACATGTCATCATGGCCAAGGGTAGAGGGGATACAGCTAAAACTGCTATGCATGCACATATCAATATAGAGTAATTTTAGTCACACTGTACAACAATAATTACTGTTTTTGCATTATTGTAAGGGGTAGGTTTAGGGTTGGAGTAGGTGTAGACGTTAATTAAAAACATCTAATCTAATAGGTAGAAAATGTAATTTATTGTTAGCTTCCGGTTTTAGCTGTAGCCTATCCCTTCTAGCCACAAGCAAAAATTATGTTTATACTCACGGTAGCTCTAGAGTTCAAATACATGTGATGTAATGCACATGTGAACCTAAATGTGCATCGGATTTCAAAGGCCTCATTTACACTGGCAGATAAATGTGACCCAATTCCGATTTTTTTGCTCATATGCAACACGATCGGATGTGTTGACCATGTAAGCAGGAAAAAAGCAAAAAACATGCAATCGGATATTTCGAGATTGGTTTCAGGTCTCATTTAGATGTGGCAATAAATCAGATATAAATCAGATGTGCCAATGCGACTGTCATGTGAACAGGCAGATCTGATTTTCTGAGGCATTGCGTTCTGTAAATCATTAAAACTGCGACAATTGGTACTTCTCATGTTATTCTCAGGAGGAAGCACGTGTGGAGGGCGGTAAATGACAACAACGCAGGAGGACTTCGCATAAATAGCAGAGCTAGCATCAAGCATATTTCGCGTTAGTCCATCTTGGCTAGTGATCGAACAATGGTTCAGATGGTATGGTATGAATCAGATATGGGTCAAGTTTAAACACATAAATCTGATATGGGTCACAATTGAAAGAACATGTAAACGGATGTCAAGACCTGCAGTGTAAACAAAGCCAAAGTGTAGGGTTCATATAAAGTGAACTTTGAGAGTAATCGAATTATATTCATTTGGATTGATGAAAATTAGTGCATGTAAACATAGCCTACATAATGTTAGCCTATCTATGGTTCTAAAACTAGGTACATTTCATCATTCTATGGTCAAAATATCATTAAAAATTCACTTGCTATAGTCTATGAATGTTTTATTTTTAATTGTTTTAATTGGATTCAGACTGATGAAAATTAGCGCATGTAAACATACCCAATTATTCAATGACACATGCAAGAACATGTATTAAAGATATTCTTATTCTTCTCAGTACCAAACAAAACATCAGTTCATCCTCAGTTTATACAGAAGCTAATGATAAAAGACCACCTGTCGATCTTTTATTGAACTTTTTTTCGGATTCAAACACTGCAAGTGACGCATAGAAATGCCTGATAGTATTTACATAATAGTACCTTGAGTTCTTTTTTAAACTTCCTTGTATGATCACATAAACCCACAAACGTGGGCAGAAAGACCAAGACAAACAACCAAAATAATACAAAAGAAGGCAAATTACAAATGTGTCAAAACTTCAATTTTCTTGTCTAACGTTCAGAGGAAAAAGGAATGGATTTATTGTTTGTTACTGCATCACACCGCATTCAAAGTAAAGAAACATTTTCAGGGGCCAGCTGCCCTCTCTTTGAATGGTTTGAAGGCGGAGGAGGCTGTCAAAATATCTTCATCGATGTGTCCATCACAGCTTCGCCTCAGGTCCTCCAAGTAATTGATGTCTTCTTAAGAGTTTTAGCAGTAAACATTGTGTAGGAACCTCAAGGATGTTTCGCCCAAGGGAGCTTCTCGTAGCTAATGATCACCAACACCACAGTTTCACTTTGGAAGGTAAAGAATGTCAGCCTACATTCAAGAGGAACCAGAAACCATCTCACATTTCACACGTGGAGGTTACACGTAACTTAATTGAGGTCCTGGGGAGATTCTGGGAATCTTATCAGAACCAAGATTGAGCTTGTTCCCCTCTAATGAAGTTGGGAGTTTCTGACTTCCCAAAGCACTGGAGAACTAATGACAGGATTAAGTGTGTTTGATTTTTCATGGGCCTCCATAATGGGGGAAAAAAACAAAAGAATGTATAGCATCTCTTTGTCGCTTTGTGGCAGTGTAATTTAATACTGAGTCGAATGCTTCCTATGTAGGAAGCTGACTAGGTTTTGGAAAAGAGACACTAAAAAATTGAATGTTTCTGTACTTAACTGAAGATACTCAAACTGAGGGCAAGTACTGCGCAGCGGGATGGGTTGTTGTTTTAGGGGCCTCGGAAATTTCTGAGAAATCAGAAAGAAAAGAAACAGCTCTGAACATATGTCATGTATCAAGACAGGCACAGCTGTTTTAAGGGCAATACTTTTTTTGACACAAAAATGTTTAAAGAGACATGGTGTACAGCATTTTTTTTTTTTTTTTACAGATGATTGAAGTTTAAAAATGGGAGAGAAAAAAAGCTTTGCAACATATCACACTGAACTTGAGACCTTTTCCCCATTTTTATACCGTTTTGGCAAGAAAATCTGGAAAATTCTGTGGTAAAGATTTAAACACGAATTTAGGCCTAAATTTAAGATTCATGTATTTTAAATGCATATAAAATGCATTTGGATTAAACTATTTTAACAAACTGATAAACTTAATGTTATGCATATTTGTCATACATCACTGAAAGATGATAACTACTAATAGTAAAAACAGTAATAGTTATATTATCATTAATACATCTAAAAATATATTTGTTTCAATCTCATACATGTTAACTAATTGAAACTTGCTTGTTCTACAGATATTTTAACCACGTTTATACTTTTTCACTGAAGAAATGTAATTGTTTTCACAACAATTTATGATGATTCTAAGCTATTTGAATAAATGCATTCTGAAAAAGTAAAATCAAATAAATGCAAATAGTTAATAATAAACTGTAAATCTTGCCGTTTCTTAGCGGTTTCAGTTAAGATTGACATATATGCATCCCATTAAGTTTATGTTAAAACTATGTGAAGAGTTCAGATGCAAAAACCTCTAAATGCCATCTGAAATTTTCTTCTAAAATGAGCATTTTTATCAGGCTCCTATATTCATGCTCAGTTATTTCACTTTAATTGCATAAAAAAGGACCTATGTACTGCCATTAGAGTAAAATGACTGAACCTACAAATAGGATCTTGATAAAAATGCTCATTTTAGATAAAAGTTTCAGACGGCACTTAGAGGCTTTTGCATCTGAACTCTTCATGTCATCTAAATGAATGGAAATTTTATATGCATTTCAAATAAATCTTAAATTTAAGCTTCAGCATTTTTTGAGTGGCAAAATATATTAAACAAAGTTGAAACTACAACACTCATTGTATCTTAAATCCTAATCAAATTAGCTAGAATGTTAACTAAAAAGGGCAGATATAAGCATTAACAGCTTGAAATGGGCTGATCTTTCACTGTCTTTGCCGTCACAGCTCAGGACTGTCACTAGTGAAGGCTTTGGGAATGTGTGCTCTCTTGTGCTGCCATTAGCAGTCAGTGCTGCTGTCATGACGTCAGTTTTCCAGTGAGATCAGACAGCAGGAGCATCCTGCATCCAGCAGCGCCAGCAGAGAAACTCCCATTGAGGTGAATGGGAAATCTGACAGACACTCAAAGTTAGCTGTCTAAAGCCGAAGGCCAGAATGATGCTTACCTGTTAATCTGACAGAGCAATCCATACCATCTTCTTTTCCACATCATATGAAGCAATTCAAACAGCAGGGCAGAAAGTCACATTTTTATTTGTCACTCAAAACCTGTTAATGGTTTTATTGCAAAACCCAACAGGGCCTGACCTGATCCTGTCAGATATGACAGTGTATAGTGCATGCAACATTAAATAAACGCACCGGTAGCATTCCAAAACAAAAACAGGGTTTGATTGCATAGCTGCAGGCCTGTGAGAGGGGGAATGAAACTTTTACCAAGTCAAAAGTGTTTACAATTATTCAGAACTACAACAAAGGATGACAACCTTTTGCATTGCTTTTTTCATCTCCTTCATTGTTCCAAATAAATGCATTCACTGAACTTTAGATTTCAGTCTAAGAAGATCTTAAATTGTGTCAAATTAATAGAGGAATAGTTCACCCAAAAATGAAAATGTGCTGAAAATGTACTCACCCTCAAACCTCAAGATGTAGATGAGTGTTTGTTTCTTCATCAGATTTGGAGAAATGTAGCATTGCATCACTGTCTCACCAAAGGATGCTCTGCAGTGAATGGGTGCCGTCAGAACGAGAGTCCAAACAGCTGATAAAAACATCACAATAATCCACAAGTAATCCACACCACTCCAGTACATCAGTTAACGTCTTGTGAAGTGAAACGCTGCAAGTTTGTAAGGAACAAATACATAATTAAGATGTTTTTAACTTCAAAACCGTTGCTTATTGCTCTCCATAACTTTGCTTTCTCCTGTGAAAAGATCAGAGATTTGAACAGATCAAGCAAGTGGAAACAGTCCAAAACAGTTCTGTGTTGGTGGATTCTGATGTGAGATGGACGTCTTCACTGAAGAAAGCATTATTACAGATTATGGACTCATAGTTTGGTCTGAAGTGATTTGTTTAATGTTAAAATGCCTTAATGATGGATTTGTTTCTTTCTAACATGGTGTTCGGGTACATCTTCAGTTATCTTCATCATTATTTACAAGACCTACTTGACTGCTGACAGTGAATTCCATTAGTTTAAGAAAACTCATGCTGTTACGAAACATCAATGAAAGCACGCAGGAATGACAGTGAATGCAGCCAGACTTGACCTCTGCAAAACATCTCAAGTTTCTCTACTAAGCATCTGAGCTGTCGTGCGAGCGTTTAGACAGTCTAATCAAAGAGCATCAAGATCCCGTGGAATGCTGAAGACATCTGAAAAGAACTTCTGCATTAAACTGAGAGGCACGCGATGAACGTGATTTAATGGATCTGATGTTTACGCTTCTAGCCAGTCAAGTCATGTCATGCTTCACCCAGAAGGAACTTAATGTGAACATTTTTGACAGTGTACAGAAATGCAATTATATGACAAGCTGATATCGTCTCTTGGTGCGCACACATCCACATAGAAGAAAACCTGCTTTGCTATCTTCAGGTCATGTCAGAACGGTCATATACAAGATGAGCATGTGCGAATGTTACCACATGGTTAAAACATACCATATTACATAACTGGAAATTGCTATTTTCTTTAAAGGAATAGTTCACCCAAAAATGACAATTTGTTGAAAATTTACTCACCCTCAGGCTATTTTAGATGAGTTTGTTTCTACATAAGAACAGATTTGGAAAAATGTAGCATTACATCACTTGCTCACCAGTGGATGCTCTCAAAGACTATGCTCTGCAGTGAATGGGTGCCGTCAGAATGAGAGTCCAAACAGCTGATAAAACATCACAATAATCCACAAGTAATCCACACCACTCCACTCCATCAGTTAACATCTTGTGAAGTGAAAAGCTGTGTGTTTGTAAGAAAAAGAAATCCAAATATTTAGATGTTTTTCATTTCAAATCATTGCTTCAGCTAAAATGTGTGTAATATTGTTTTCTCCAGTGTTAATAACTTAACAAAAATGTAAAATATAAATATTTTATAAAAAGAAAAACTAACAAAAATGTAAATAATTGAAATAAGTTTTGGTCAAAAGTTATAAACAAACAAACAAAAAAACAAAAACAAATTCAAGCTAAATAAAAAATATTAAAACAAAAACTAATAACAATGACAAAAGCACATAACAAAATGAGTAAAATATTAAAATATTAAAAATAAAAGCCAACTCAGATTATGAATAAATACCAGCAAAAAAACAAACAAACAAACAAACATGTAAATCATAATCATTTATGCACATATTTTCATTACAACAAAAAGTTGTAAGCAGTAGGTTCCCAGGATGACCCGAAGGCAATAATAGCATCTAAATTCACTATTTGAAGCAAAAATCTCCATAAAAACAATAAAAGGACAGAGTTTAGGAAACACCATGGCCCACTGTATAAATGAGGTCAGAGCAGGTTTTCACAAGCCGACCGCAGAATCAAAGGCATTCACTCTTCTTCTGTGCAGCTTGAACGTCCAACTGAATTCAGAAAGCATATTTAGTGTCTGCTGGTGTTTATGAGTAATCCCTGCGGTCAAATCCCTTCCTGTTCCCTGACCAACAACCTAAACGAGAGGGATAAGGAAACATAAATTAACCGGCAGCAAGTCTCAATCTGTCCATTGAGGTTTCTTGGAGCAGCAATACTTCTGTATGTATACAGACCATATGGTGCATGTAACTCTGTGATTGCTGCATGTATAGGTAAAATGAGAATTAACTAGAATTTTTTTGGAAGTAGTCGATGTGAAATCAAAATGGATAACAGCCTTTCCAAAACACATCTACAGTACGTGTTGAAACGTTTCATGCACATTCAAAACCCTAAATGATAAATATTCACCAAAATTCCTGAAAATCCCTATAGTGAAAAATAAATATACAATGCATTTGAAATACTTTCATGTTATGCCAAGTATACAGCAAATACATTTACATATTTATGTGCTTAATAAAAATACCCTGCAATTGTACTTAAAAGTCTGCTAAATTGGAACAACTAATTTTGTACTTGATGCACTTTAATTGTGAGGAAGTAGTGCTGAAGCCCAACTAAAGATACACATATCTGATTGTGCTAAAGTGGGACTATTGCAAGTATACTTCAGATATAATTATTCAAAGATCATACAATCCTCATCAATAGTGACATCAAAACACATTTTAGGTTTAATATTAAGAAATGTGCATTGTACACAAGTGATACCACAAATAAAGTTTAATTATAATTTTTATATCAGTAAGTCTCGAGCGATATGACAGTAAATATGTAAATAGTTCTGAACTATACTTAGTATGAAATGTATTTAAATATTGTTTTATTACTGTGTTATATTAACAGGTTAATGTGTCGATTTAGCAGCGCAATGAATGCAGCACACTCAGTTTGATTGAAATCCACATATTCAATGAGAATTTATTGTCACAAGCACAATTTCTCGTCATAAAGTTACACAAAAATAATGGAACACATTTACACAATTTATACAATCCTAAACTCATTGTACAATGGACGGGCTAACTAAGTACCGAGAGTTAAATATGTACTCACATTGCACACAATGATATTAAACCTACACAAGTATATATAGCTGTATGTGAAACAAACCATGGTCCGACATAAAAATCACATTATTTACATTAAACATCCATTTGATTTCCAAAAAGGGTTTCATGTCAAGGTCTTTCCATCAGTCCAGAGTTGTGGCATGATCGAGCTTCCACGTTATTAGTCCAAAAGTTAATAGTAAGAATCGCAGCTGCCACAAAGATTACAATGAACACCGCGAAATGCTTGATATTTACGCTGCATCTGCTCATATGAGGCTGGTGTCGATTACTTCACAAAGTGACACTGTTGCTAGTGTTTTCGTAAGAAATGTAAAAGTAAAAAAAAAAAAAAATTCCAAATGAAAAATTTCAATTCAAATCAAATACGTTTTTGTCTTTACATCCGTCTACATTTATTATTAGTTAAGCTAGGTTATAGACATCACTACATAGACTACATTTTACACGGTAAGCGTAAAAATATCTCAGCGTTGTTTGTCAGCGAGATGCTGTTTGGCAATGAATAATGAGGTGCGACACGTGAAGAAAACGATCCTTCACTTCTCGAAAGATCGTCAAAATACTTCTGTACGATAAAAACGTCAAAAAAAGGAAATCTCTTCATTATATTTATGTATATGTGTGTGTGTGTGTGTGTGTGTGTGTGTGAGAAAACAGTTTTGACTTGAGGTTGCTGGCTGAATCCTAACTTTAACATACAATAATCTGATGCAAAATCCTGCGTCATATTCACCTTTCACCCAAACCAAACATTATTTTGCCTGCTTTCTATGGAAATTAGGCTTATTATTGATTCTGCTTCATTACAAGTAAATTATGCCTTGGCATAAATAATCTTGCACTTTTACTGCTCACAAAAGTGACTGTAAATGCAAATTTACAGTTAATTTTTTTTTTTTTTTGTGATAATGGCAGCAGTTAATCATCACATGATGGTTAAATGAGGAAGAAGAGCATCAGACTGGGAATATATCTGTTTTGCTCTTTTGTTTGTGTATGAGCCAAGTGTGTGTGTGTGTGTGTGTGTGTGTGTGTGTGTGTGTGTGTGAATGCAGAAATGTGTTTCAGCAGCGTCATGTGCGTCACATGTGAGATGAAGATACTGCAGTCCGAACCAAAACAAACAAACAATCAAACAAAAGTCTCTCCGATTACTCAGAAAACGGCGGGAACATGCCGAGGTCGGCAAAGTCTTCGATGTTGTAATTGGTTGTTCCTTGGGTGGGATCTCCCGGCATCGGCAGCATGTCCTGCGGGACAGAAACAGAGCGTGATGTTGAATCAGAAGCTCAGTAGTGTCTGTGAATGTAACTATAACAGCCGATCCACATCAAGAGATGCTACAAAATGAATTTGCACGACTAAGAGAAGGTATTAAAATCAAATAATAACAAAAGTCTGGGGAAATTTAAATATTTCTCTCTCAAATGGTTTTTATCACAGCTCAGCAATAATGCAGCATATTTGCAAATGAGATTTAGGAGCTACTGAAGAGATGATTTTCACCAAAAAATGATTTCAATTTCTGTCTCCAAAACAAACCAATCACATGATTTCAGAGGAAAACTTAAAATAAGGCACAGATGCTTTTATCCAAAGTGACTTCCATTTAAGGTACAATACATTTGATCAATTCTAGCGAGAAAATAAATCTAAATATTATATTAAATATTCAATTAATAAATATTAGAAAACAAAAGAAAATTAGAAACACTGCCTAGACAACTAACTGACATAAAATATATGTTCAAGTACTAAAATTACAAAAAAAAAAAAGAACATAGCAAAATTATTAAAACTGCAAATATAAAAAATAATAGGCAAACCAAAATATGAATAAATTCTATAATAATATTCTATTAAAATAACTCTTTAATAATAAATACATAAAAAAAGAATTATAATAATAAAAAAATAAAACAGAGAATGAATAAATAAATGAAGTAATTAATTAAAAGAAATGAAAGTTAATTTGAACTATTACTTTGAATCCTTAGTTCTTATTCTTTAGTTTTGTTAACTGAAGCTTGTGCTTTTGCAGGTCAAATCAAAGACCCTCAAATGTTCAATTTCCCACCAGCAGCCCTCTCCACTGTGCTGCAGACAGGTGGACAGTGACAGTGCGCTCACCTGGAAGACCTCGGTCTGGCTGGACTGAGGATGAGGATGTGGGTCTCCGCCCTGCTGGCTGTGGTGTTGGCTCTGCCACTGAGACCAGACCTCAGACGGCCGGCCCTGGAACTGCCCTCCGCTCTGGCTGCTCTCACCCGACACATCTGCACAAACCAACACAGACACCTCTTGAGCTTAAAGATCAATGGACATTACGCTGGAGACACTTTTATGGAGTTTTGCTTCTTTTTGCAGTCCCAGCGAACGGTTCTTGTTTGCTGTTTGCTGTGAAGTGCTATTATTGTTAAATAAAACTTAAAAATCATTTGTTGATTAAAAACTTAAACCTAAAAAATTAAACTAATTATAAACTGAATAAAATAAAAAGTTATTATTGTCATCGTTTGTTGAAATAAAATAGCTGCAATATAATAAAATAAAATAAATATTAGATGGAAACTTTAACTTAAAGACCCTACAAATTATAAAACTGAAATAAAAATAATTGTTATTACTGTCAGCATCAACTAATAAAAACATTTGTCAATTAAAATGAAGTTTAAATAAAACACCAATATTAGATGAAAAAAATAATGAAAAATTATACAGAAAAAAAAACAAAAAAAATATAATGTGTTATTGTTAACTAAACCTATTTTTTTTTAATCATTTGTTGACTGAAATAATGTAATGATCTCAAAACAAAAATTTGGAAATTATTACAAAATTTATTGATTGAAATACGACTGAAATCTAAATATCAGACGAAAAACTTAAAATCTATAATCTGGACAAAATAAAATAAAAATAAAAAAGGAAAATTAAATAAAATAATTAAGCAATAAAATTACTAAAAGTAAAACTGAAATGAAAAACTAAAGCTAAATAGAATTTTTTTTTTTTTTAAATCAAGCTAATAAAAATGTACATAAAATTACTAAAACAAAGTCAAATAAATTGAAAAATTAAAACTAAAAGCTAATCCAAGATATTTAAAAAAAAAAAAAATAATATAATAGTAATAGAATTAATACTGAATCCTTAGCCATCTTCAAGAATTGGCTAAGAACACATCTCTTCCATCTTTATTTGACCCTCTATCTCTAGCACGCTCTATTCTAATTCTATTATTATTTTTATTTTTTTTTAAACTAGTATAACTGCAAAAAATATTCTACAGAAGAAAAAAAAATTGGGGTGAATAAACGATGGCATAATATTGTGGTATGGATCCCTCGCCGCTTCTCAACAAACATGTTTAGACTTTACGGTATCAACTTCCACATTAACTCCAGCACGTCTCCTTCTGCAGCATCTCAATCGAGCGTGCGTGTAAAACACTTCAAGCGTACGACCTCCATTTCGCTCAATTTGTCGCACGGGGGGAGAGACATTTACTACAGGCTGACAGAATCGTTTAAACGCATGCATCCAGTGTGTCTTCACCCGCGGGGCGCGAGTCTTTGCTTAGGAAAGAGCGAGTGGAGCAGACTAATGCGCGGCGTGGGTGGCTGTTTCGCAGGATGGCACAGCGGCGCCCTCGGGCTGTTTCTCATATTCTCCATGTTGATGAGGCAGTGATGTAAGGTCAAACTTCTCATTTCCCTACTGTGTTAGTGCTTGCCGAGAGCGGCCCTCCTCTGGCTCCGTTTCTGCCGTCTTTCCCTCAAGGTTCGGCCGTTTGACGCGCCTCGTAAATCTCTCGATCAATTTTTCTATTCGTCTTTGGTCGCGTTTCTCTCCCCTAGCCATCTTTCTCCATCCCCATCAATCTGAAATCCACGTACTTCGTGTTCTCCCTCGGTGTCTGTAGCGATTATGTAGCGCGTATCCTCCAGTCGCTCCATCAAACGTGATTCTCAAAGATGTAACGCTACAAAAAGCGGGTGTGACAAAAGCAAACGGCGTTCAAAGAAAGAGCCGGGCTTTGCTGTTGTTCCCAAGCGCTCTTCAATCAATACGAGGACTGAAAGCACGTACTCTTGCTTTCATAAAGATAAATGCAGCTTTTGAAAGCGTGCTGGATTTCACGTACACATATAAAGACTGCAATTGAGGCACAATGTAACATTATCTCAGCATGAAAGGCGATGTGATTATTGTTTATGCATTGCATTAGCTGGGAAAGTAAGACTACACTGTACGAACCATGAAGCACAAATCCAAAGAGTCGAAAAGGAGCAGGTTTATCTGCAAATATTGAACTGTATTGATTTTGGTGTAAACCGTCACAAGGTGATTCTCGTATTCTTACTCAGTGGATTTGAATTATTTATTTTCGCGGGGGCTGAAAACTCATGTTTTCATGTGTGTAAAAACATTGATCGTGTCTTGGAATCAATAACTAGCAGTCAATTAACTTTGGGCATATACAAATAAAAAGAGTCTGTAGCATTTGATAAGGACACCTAATAAATCTGCCCTCAGATCATGATGTGAAAATGTTCAAATTAATGACTTTTCTGATCTTCAAACTGCTGCTTCAAAACCCCTGTCACTTCTCATTTCCATCAGAACTGAATATGAAATATGAAAATATGGTTTTTAAAGTTCTTTGGGAAAAGTGCAAAGTACGACTTTCCTCATTTGAACACTTTATGAATGCATCAGAGAGAGAAAGTTATTAAGTATGGAAACAAACACAGATACATTTCAGACAGATTTGGCATTTAACACTTTGGGAAGAGTAATTAAGATTATTTAAAAAAACAGAAAAAAAAACACCAAAAGGTCTAATTATATTTATGCTGTATCAAAATACTGCTCATCTTAAATACTTTTATACAGCATAACATATTATTATGTATTTAGCAAGGATGCATTAAATTGACAGAACAAGACTTTTGCATTGTTACAAATAAACTATTTCAAATAAATGCTGTTCATTTGAATTTTCTATCATCAAAGAATCACATTTTCCACAAAAATATGAAGCAGCACAACTGTTTTCAACATTGACAATGATAAATGTTTCTTGAGCAGCAAATCAGCATATTAGCTTGATTTCTGAAGGATCAAGTGACTCTGAAGACTGGAGTAATGATGCTGAAAATTCAGCTTTGCATCACAGGAATAAATTATATTCTAAAATATATTCAAATAGAAAACAGTTATTTTAATTTTAAATAATATTTTACAATATTACTGTTTTTACTGTATTTTTGATCAAAGAAATGAAGCCTTAGTGAGCAAAAGAGCCTTAAAGTACGTTTATTTGCAACTTTCAACTAGGTCAGTTTTTAGGTCAGTTCTTGTTTCTCTTTGGTCACAGTTGTGACCATGAATAAAGCCCATACTTACACTAATTAAAAATTTAAATACATGCACTCACTTTGCTGAAAACTGGGATTAAATGATTTGATTCCAAATACGGAGAAAGGCATTGTGTCTTCCTGCAGTCTCAAAGTCCTTCCTCCCATTGCGTGTTTAAGTGCAGTCCACGTGAGGAGGCGAAGATAAATGTTCCATTTTCTTTAATGACAGCATATTAAAAAAGAATTATCTGGACATGGCTTCATTTTCAAGTGGCTGGCAGAAGCCTTCAGGGCTCAGAAAGCCATTCGGAGCCTGCTACACTTGAAATGGAAGTGGGTTTTTAATGTCACCTGTTTAACATAAATTACTTATTAAATGGACACACTAATCACAGGTTCAAGGTAGAGAGTTTCCCTCGAGGGACACAACAATGGGAAAAAATGTCATCCTATAAAAGTCTCGGTACGCACGCCCTGCTTCAAATTAAATTCGGTTTGTAGACCTGAATGTGATGGAGAAATCTGAGGCGGCTTTAAATGGATGTAATGCAATAACAACGATTCTACAGTTTCTTGCTTTAAGCCGTTCAGTATGTTCTGCCTTCGGTCGAGGAATGTGAAAAGTTGCACAATTGTGTTTGGGTATCTGTGCCCTTCGTGTCATGCTGGTCAAATTCCTCACTTTAAAGTGTCAGGATACAGAAACCAGATCTCTCTTGCATGAGTTTAAAAGGTGCAATGCATGACAGATTAATTAAACCCACTGCAGGCTGTTTAAAGTCCTGACAAAAGAACCGCAAGTCAAGAGCAAGAGATTGACTGATGTTACATCAACGTGAACTCCAGGATGGGACAGGAGTGGGCAATGGCTCATATCATGGTGTGAGGAATCTTATATTGTGAAAAAATTGAATGCATTAATAATAATACAAATATTTAATAAACATGCATTATTTAATATATATTTTTTCCTGTAATATAAATAGTAATATATTATTTATCATAAAATAATTTATTTATTATATTACTTTTCTTGATAATTATAAAAAATACATTTATATTTAAAAATAACATTTAAAAAATAAACATGCAATATTTAATTAACCTAGATTTGTTATTTGTGTATATATATATATATATATATATATATATATATATATATATATATATATATATATATATATTCTGTAATATAAATATAAAATATTCTATCATATATTTAAATATAATATTCTACCTTATATTATATATTACAGTTATTTTATTATATTACTTTTATCAATAATTATAAAAATAAAAATATATTTATTTATTATTTTTATTTATTAATTATATTTGAAAATATATAAGAATTAATATTAACAATATTTGCTAGAAAAATACTAATGTGTAATACATAAAAATAGTAAATTATAAAAATATACTGTTAAAACTACTTACTGAAAAAATATACTGAGTATAATTAATTATGATCATCATTACTAATAAATTTAATTATTCATTAACTCTGCTTTGTCTAAGAACACCCTTTACCATAGTAAAACACTAATGCATGGCCTCACTTGGCCTATTGTTGTGTTATTTAATTGCTCTGTATCATTTTGAGCGACAGCATCTTTCTTTGTTACATTTAGATAATAACTTCATTAAAAAGTAATTTTCCAAACTCACTGAATAAGTTATGTGCATTGTCTAACACTTTCATGATTAATAGTCACTGTAATTTTGAAGAGTTTGTACAACTACGAACAGAAACATCTAATTGCCTGCTGTCCAACAATTGTGATCATTCAAACCACAGAAATCTGTTTTTCATACGGTCTATAATAGAGATTAAGTGGCCAAACCAAAGAAACCAGAACAACAAAACCGTTTGTCTCACTATGGACGCCATACAGTCCTCACACTGTCTGCTGTTCATGACACATCTTTCTGTTGAAGACAAACGACTGTTTCAGTCATTGTCCGTTACTGTCGGTGTTTTATATGGAAATCTATAAATTATCGTAGATGTAAAAGACGGTTTATACAGGCATCTGAACGGGCTCACAGGAGGACTGGTTTCCCAGAGGTGCTGTAATGTGGCCTCCATATGAAGGTCTGTTAATCTCAGACTGACGTCAGGCTGGATCAGATCACGCCGGATCTTCTGTCAATCACACGGTGAGATCATTCAACCGATTCAGGTACAAACAGAGCTGCAGGAGTCTGAGGTTGTCACGATGATCAAATTTCGCTAGCGGATATCAATACTTTTAGATTAGCAATAGCAGTTGATAAAAGACGAGGAAAATGAGCGCAATCAGAAACAATATTTTGGAACCAACAAAACCAATGTTTCCATTAATGACCAACAACGTAAAAAAGATTTAGTTGAAAGTTGTAAAAAAAAAAATAACAAAAAAGCCTATTTTCAATGTGTTACTTGCTGTTTCTTTGTAATTGCTTGTGAAATTTATTAACAATTTCTGAGTGAAAATGGTTTCAAAGTAAATTTGTTTGTGTAAATATTACATATTAGTATATTATATATTTGATATTAATAAAAACAATAAATATACCAGCAAATGTACCAATGAATGTACCACAAGGAGCTGCAGAAGTACCAAAAAGTTTGACATGAAAGAATGAATACATGCAGCAAAGCTAGCACAGTAAACAATATATGCACCAAAACGATGCAATTTAAGGCACATTAACACCAAGAACGATAACTGTAACTACATTTGTGTTCACACCAATGCATGATAATGTTCTCTTTATTATAAGCATGTGCTGCAGTTTTGTCATCTGCCACTTTAAAGAGTTGAAAATTCTGTCATTAATTACTCACCCTCATGTCATTCCAAGACCATAAGATCTTCATTCATCTTCACAACACATATTAAGTTATTTTTGATGAAATCCGAGAGCTTTCTGACCCTCCATAGACAGCAATGCAACTGACACTTTTAAGGCCCAGAAAGGTAGTAAGGACATCGTTAAAATAGTCCATGTGACATCAAATTGTTGAGTAATTATTTTTGTAGCCTCATAACATTACTTGTTACATAACATGGACTATTTTAACGATATCCTTACTACCTTTCTGGGCCTTAAAAGTGTCAGTTGCATTGCTGTCTATGGAGGGTCAGAAATATCTCGGATTTCATGAAAAATATCTTAATGACAGAATTTTCATTTTTGGAAATGCTCCAGCTCTTTAAAGCGGGGCAGATTCTGATTCTGAACGTTTTTAGAATTCATCAGCTAGAAGACAAATGTTCCTCTGTGCTGTTATCAGTATAGACGTAGTGCTATTCTTTTAAACTTAGAACGCTTTTTAGAACTATATCTTTATTTATATTGTTATACAACCTGAATTCCGGAAATGTTGGGACGTTTTTTAAATTTGAATAAAATGAAAACTAAAAGACTTTCAAATCACATAAGCCAATATTTTACTCACAATAGAACATAGATAACATAACATAAATGTTTAAACAGAGAAATTTTACACTTTTATCCACTAAATGAGCTCATTTCAAATTTGATGCCTGCTACAGGTCTCAAAAAAGTTGGCACGGGGGCAACAAAGGGCTGAAAAAGCAAGATATTTTGAAAAGATTCAGCTGGAAGAACATCTAGCAACTAATTAAGTTAATTGACATCAGGTCTGTAACATAAAAGGGATGTCTTAGAGAGGCAGAGTCTCTCAGAAGTAAAGATGGGCAGAGGCTCTCCAATCTGTAAAAGAGTGCGTAAAAAGATTGCGGAATAATTTAAAAACAACGTTCCTCAATGTCAAATTGCAAAGGCTTTGCAAATCTCATCATCTACATGCATAACATCATCAAAAGATTCAGAGAAACTGGAGAAATCTCTGTGCGTAAGGGACAAGGCCAAAGACCTTTGTTGGATGCCCGTGGTCTTCAGGCCCTCAGACGACACTGCATCACTCATCGGCATGATTCTGTCATTGACATTACTAAATGGGCCCAGGAATACTTCCAGAAACCACTGTCGGTAAACACAATCCGCCGTGCCATCTGCAGATGCCAACTAAATCTCTATCAAGCAAAAAGGAAGCCATATGTGAACATGGTCCAGAAGCGCCGTCATGTCCTATGGGTAAAGGCTCATCTAAAATGGACTGTTTCAAAGTGGAAAAGTGTTCTATGGTCAGACGAGTCTAAATTTGACATTCTTGTTGGAAATCACGGACGCCGTGTCCTCCGGGGCAAAGAGGAGGGAGACCTTCCTGCGTGTTATCAGCGTTCAGTTCAAAAGCCGGCATCTCTGATGGTATAGGGGTGCATAAGTGCATATGGTATGGGCAGCTTGCATGTTTTGGAAGGCACTATGAATGCTGAAAGGTATATAAAGGTTTTAGAGCAACATACGTCCAGACGACGTGTATTTCAGTAGGACAATGCAAAACCACATACTGCAGCTATTACAACAGCATGGCTTCGTAGTAGAAGAGTCCGGGTGCTGAATTGGCCTGCCTGCAGTCCAGATCTTTCACTTATAGAGAACATTTGGTGCATCATTAAACGAAAAATACGTCAAAGACGACCACGAACTCTTCAGCTGCTGGAAACCTATATCAGGCAAGAATGGGACCAAATTCCAACACCAAAACTCCAGAAACTCATAACCTCGATGCCCAGACGTCTTCAAACTGTTTTGAAAAGAAGAGGAGATGCTACACCATGGTAAACATGCCCCCGTCCCTACTATTTTGAGACCTGTAAGCAGGCATCAAATTTGAAATGAGCTCATTTTGTACATAAAATTGTCAAATTTCCCAGTTTAAACATTTATGTTATCTATGTTCTATTGTGAATAAAATATTGGCTCATGTGATTTGAAAGTTTTTTTAGTTTTCATTTTATTCAAATTTAAAAAATGTCCCAACATTTCCGGGATTCGGGTTGTAGTTATTGTCTCTGGTGCAAACAAGCCTTTATTGTCATAAATAAGCAGATCTTACCAAAAGCAGTGGTGCGGTTGGCCAGGTTGGAGTAGGCGTTTCCAGAGGGCGAGGAGGTGGCGGGGCTGGACAGAGGGCTGTAAGAGGACGGGTCGGCCTGGTAGCTGTGACTGGAGCCGATGCCAAACGGTGACGACTGGGCCTTATTGGACTGAGCGGGAATCTGCTGCTGTGGTGAAGAGACAGGATGATGATGTTAATATACAGGTGCTGCTTCACAGGCTGCAGTGCAGTCTCATTGATCCAATTGCTGTATATACAAGTTAATGTAAAAGGTCTTTTTAAGTAATTAATTCCTTTATTCAGCAAGGACTCATTGATCAAGACAATCATAATATTACAAAAGATTTCTATTTTAAACAAATGCGGTTTTCTTAACTTTCTATTCATCAAAGAATCTTGAAAAAATGTGTGATAGCAACTGTTTTGAACTAAGAAGTGTTACTTGAGCAGCAAATCAGTATATTAGACTGATTTCTGAAGGATCGTGTGACACTGAAGACTGGAGTAATGATGCTGAAAATTCAGCTTTGCATCAAAAAAAAAAAAAAAAAAAAAAAAAAAATTACATTTTAACATATATTCAGATAAAAAAAACAGTTATTTGAAATTGTAATAATCTTTCACAATATTTCTGTTTTTACTATATTTTTAATTAAAAATGACAAATGAAATCATAAAAGAAAACTCAATAGTTACAACTATTTTAGCTGCAAATTAAATGCAGAAATGTTGTATTTTTGTTATATAAACCTCATTTTCGGATAATCCAGTAAAATATACTTCATCCCACTTCATTATTTTACAGTTCTGCAAAGTCTCTAGCTCTCTCTCTCTACTTCAGTTTTCCCTGGAAATTCTGTTAAGACCGAGTGACTGTATCTGCTTAACAACAAATAGGACTTTAACTCAAAATTAGCAGTAAATCAGATCTTACAATCAGGCTAAAAGTCTTAACGAAGCTGAGCAGAAGGAAGAGCAGTGCAATCACACAATTACAGCTGCAGACAACAGGCTTTGCTTTTAATCAATGGAGAACCACAGAGATACTTGTGGATCAGTGTTTCTCTGGTCTTCTGCATAACAAACGGCTTTACATATGTTATTATTTAGGATATTATAAATGTGACATGACTGGTGGAAAAAATTTAAATGATATACAGGCATTTTATTGCTTACTAAAGAATTACAGATGACAGACCATAAACCACACACACACACACACACACACACACACAACTGATTAAAAACACACACACTACCATGAATGCCACACGCAAGGTTCTTGATGTCCCTGGTAACCCCTTCAAATTTATGCATTAAGCACAGCCTGATGGCCTAAAAGATCATATAAAAGCGAACGTGTCCCAGATTTTTCCCTCTCATACACTGATTCATATCACTTTAATTGGACATTATGTTGCACTCACAATTTGTACAGTTTCCATTCATACAGCTATCCAGTTTTCAAACTTTTTTTGTATATGGAATAAAATAGCACATTATTTTTAGTCATTTTAGTTTTTTTATTATTATTATTATTACTTAATAATAAATAAATAAATACATATTTATTATTTTATTATTAAGTATATATGGTTTCCTGCCACACACAAAAATATTTTTATACTAATATTTTATATATGTATAAATGTAATATGTTTTTACAGTTATGTAATATGTAATACTTTTTCCAATAATTTTTATAGAAATGATTGTTATTTTTGTTATTAATGAATATTACATTATATATTATATTATATTATATTATATGTTTTATATATATATAAATATTATATATATTTTATATAGTACATACTAAATTTTCAGCCAATTTCTGTCTTACCTTTCATTTCAAAAGTTTTGGAGAAAATTGTGCTGAATCAACTTCCACGTTTTCTGACAAGTAATTGTATTTATGAGGTAAGTCTGCTCAGCACTGAGTCTGCCCTTTTGAGAGCGTTAAATATTATTTACCTCTCTACTGATTCCGGAGACTCTGTGGTTCTTATTCTTTTAGATTTATCGGCCGCTTTTGATACCATAGACCACTCCTCACTATTATCTAGATTAGATTCTTGGGTGGGTTTAAAAGCAAACGTTCTGAAATGTTTCAGTCATACCTGTCTGACAGAAAGTTTTTAGTGAAACTGGGTAATTTTACCTCTTCCCATGCACCTCTGACCTGTGGCCTTCCACAAGGCTCTATTTTCTCTATACATGCTACCTCTGGGCTCTATTCTACAAAAACATGGTGTGTCTTTTCATTTCTACGGAGATGATACTCAAATCTATCAACCAATCAAAAGAAACAATTCCGCAGCGATTACTTCTCTTCTGCAATGTTTAGAGGAGCTTAAATCATGGCTAGCCCAAAATTTCCTCTTCCTATATGAAGACAAGACCGAGGTACTTGTTTTCAGTCAAATGAGAACTGTGTATAAGCCCCGAGTTAGAAAGTTTATCTGTTTTTAGATCCTCACGGGAGCAGAACCTAGGTGTTCTTGTTGACCAGCATTTAAAATTGATAAACATCTCTCTTCTGTTATCAGATGCAGTTTCTATCAGTTTTGTTTACTGTCCAAAATTAAAAACTTTCTCACTTCTAAAACTCTAGAAATGACTGTTCATGCATTTGTTACGTCTCGTCTATATTACAGCAATTCTTTATATTGCAGTATATCTAAGTCTCAAATTGCGCATCTTTAGCATGTTCAAATCGCTGCGGCCAGACTTCTTTTAAAGTGTCGTAAACTTGAACACATCACTCCAGTTCTTAGATCTTTACACTGGTTTAGATCTTTACACAGAGAATAGACTTTAAAATTGCCCTCTTTGTATATAAATCCCTACATAACCTAGCTCCTGTCTACCTCTCTGAACTTCATCTCTACACTCCGTCTAGAAGCCTACGATCCTGTGACCAGGCTTTGTTGGTAGTCCCTCACGTTAGTCTTTAGGCTGATTTATACTTCTGCGTCGAACCTTTATGGCGTAGACTATGAGCCCGTTTTCATTTATACTTCTGCGTTGTTGTTTGCATCGACGTGCAGTACACATGCACACCGCTAGCCTGCAGTGTCCACGGGCATGTTGCTTGTGTAACCCGCAGTACCACAGCAAAAGCCAAAGAAGAAGCGGCTTGTTGGAGAAGCATTTTAGCTGTGACAGCGGCAGATAAATATCAAATCATTAATGTAATTTAAAACTACAAAAAGGAGACAACAACAGAACAGGAGAAGATGGCACTCTTTCAGTCTGCCCAAGGACTTGTACCACGGCAGATCAACATCGTTTGTCGTGGACAACTAGTGATGTATAAAGCTATGTAGTATAATAAATGATAAGACACTTGTTCTTTGCTTTGTTTTATTTTAAATAAGAAGGTGTAACATTAAAATACATAAACACACAAAACTCAAGTGCATACGGAGGGAGGGGTTCTAACAGACCAATCACAGCGCTTGCGGTCCGCGTAGAATTGACGCGCTGTTAGATTTTTGGAGAGGTGCACGTCAGGCTACGCCGTAGGTTTGACGCAGAAGTATAAATTGGGCTTTAAGCGTAGAGGAGAGCATGCATTTGCAGTGGCAGGGCCATGACTTTAGAATACCCTGCTTCTAGAGATTAGAATGGCCCCTTCTCTGTCTGTTTTTAAGTCCCTGCTAAAAACGTATTTGTTTTCCTTAGTGTATTGACTACTGTGATATGGTAATTTTACATTTTTAAACGGGTTGTATTAAATTTTTAATACACACTGTTTTCTGTGTATGTGGTATAATCTTGCTCTTCTGTAAAGCACTTTGGTCAGCCTGGTGGCTGTTTTAAATGTGCTATACAAATAAAATGAACTTGAACTTTCCCCCTAAACATACCAAAATGTGTTGCAAAATATGGTAAAAATAGTGCTTGTATGTATGTATGTATGTATGTATGTATGTATGTATGTATGTATGTATGTATGTATGTATGTATGTATGTATGTATGTATGTATGTATGTATGTATGTATGTATGTATGTATGTATGTATGTATGTATATATATATATATATATATATATATATATATATATATATATATATATATATATATATATATATATATATATATATATATATATATATATATATATATACACACACAGGTATTCTTTATGCAAGTAAGAACTAATTACTGAGCCCTGATTGATTTTTTCAGCCATTGCTCTATGTCCAAACATGGATCTGGATCCAGTTCTCTCATCACACCACTGAAGGAATATTCCATTACTGTAATTAAGCTCATAGTGACTAGAGCGCCAGCCGGCAGCAGAGTCACACAAAGCCAATGATGGGATCGTTCTCACCTGGCCGGAGAAGGGAGGTCGGCTTCCTGTCCAGGACACCTGGCCAGCGTTGATCTGTCGGGAGATCTGGGTCAGGTTCTGTCCAGCTGAACCGGCTGTGGACTGGATGTCATTGACTCCTGGGACGTGGATCACAGACGAGCTGAAAGACACACACGCACCACATCATGTGACTGAATTAAACCAACCCATCCTCTTAATTCTCTGTGAAACATCTGAAGCCCTTGTCACATCAAATACAATGCTTGATTACAGACCCATTTACACCCATTTGATATGCTATTATATTTTTCATTAATATTTTGAATTTGAAATAATTTTCTGTCTTCAAGTTTTAGTAGTTTTGTCATTTTTATTATTATTTTTTCATTAATTATTATTATTCATTAATAATATAATATATATAGTAATAATTAATATTATTAATTATATAAGCAACTAGCTTAAAATAAGTCCCTAAATCATGACAGGTGCAGGCCTCGACATTTTGGTGACAGGTGGCATTTTGAAGCCCGTCTAAAGTATGATGTGAGTGACAGGAAAATGA
The DNA here is from genome assembly GCA_036784905.1 of Acrossocheilus fasciatus. Lineage (NCBI taxonomy): Eukaryota > Metazoa > Chordata > Actinopteri > Cypriniformes > Cyprinidae > Acrossocheilus > Acrossocheilus fasciatus. The sequence continues at coordinate 6,698,708 of CM071944.1, read as the reverse complement.
ACTATTTTACTCTGTCACATTTCTCCTTCAAAAGCACATAGTGTAAGCATTTTAATGCATAATGGCACAAATAGTTTTATGGGCAGCAAGAAATATGTGTGACTAGCAAATGTTCTCGATTCATCCACCATTGACTCCAAAAGACATATTTTGTAGACATACAGTATATTACAAAAGAATGTTAATTATGGCTAATATATCATTCCAGGAAAGTAACAACAAACACTACATATATTTTAGCGCTGTCAAACGATTAATTGCATCCAAAATAAAAGTTTGTTTACATTATATGTATGTGTACTGTGTATATTATATATATATATATATATATATATATATATATAAAATATTTACATTTGTTTATACATTTAGATATTCATATTCTATTTAATATATAAACATTAATATAATAATTTCATATATAAACATTTTTTCTTAAGTATATACATGCATGTGTTTGTATTTATATATACAAAATCGCGATTAATCGTTTGAGAGCACTAATATATTTTAAAAGTATTTTATTAAGTTTACTAAGTACAAAAATACTATTACAATTTGAAATAACAATTTTCTATTTAAATATACATTAAAATGCAATTTATTGCTGTGATCATTACTCCAGTCTTCAGTGTCACATGGTCCTTCAGAAATCATTCTGATATGCTGATTTTGAGATGCGCTATTTTTGTGGTTTAAGATTCTTTGATGAATAGAAAGTTTAAAAGAACAGCATTCATTTGAATAAATATTTATGCATTTACTGCCCCTTTTGATCAATTTAACGCATCCTTGCTGAATAAAAGTATTAAAGCAACTGCACCCAAAGTTTTGAACAATATTGTATCAGTAACTTTTTTTGTGATTTTGCATGTAAAAACTGTGCTGTTGGTGCGACTGGAGTTGTATTCTGCATTAAAGCAATCAAATGGCCAGATTATGTTTCTACTTTCAAGTGAAATGTTTGTCTACCTGAAGCTCTTGCCAGAGTGTCCGGGCTGGAACGGGCTGCCTTGAGAGTATAACTGCTGGCCGCCAGCAGTGGACGACGGCACCATCATCTTCTTATCAGCTAAACACAAACAAACACAGATCCTTATCGAGCTCACACTGAATGACTACATTTAAGAGAGGAGACACAGTCACACATCACATTACAGAAACATCTTTCTCAGCCACAGAAAAAAGAAAAGAGGAACAGAGTCAAACTACAGAGCAAAGGCATGTAAACTTATCAGAATTGCCCAGCTTGAACCAGCTAATGACCCTAAACAACTGGCTTTGACCAGCTAGAAATCTGGACTTCATGTGTTTACGCTGGAATACCTGAAGGTTGTCGTAATATCTACCAAATGTACCAATCAAAGATTGTATACACTTCCTATCAAGCACTAAAATAGTGTGCAAACTCTAGCTGGCAGACATGTGAGGGCTTAGTAATTACATTAAGCGAAATTACAGTAAATTGCGTGTTTAGACTGAAATCAGTGTGTGATGCAGTGCTAGTCAGATGTAATATCTGTATGAACATACATCCAGAGATGCCAGTGTACATGTCGCTGAAGCGCGGGTCTCTCTCCTGCGAGAACAGCGAATCGGTTTTGTCGATGGTCTTTCCCGCCTCGTGAACGCCGGCTGGGACGCTGGCGACCGGCACCTGTGGACATCAACAAGAGCGGGTCTGTTTGTGACTGACATTTCATGAAAACTGAATGCTAATAAATACAAAATAAAAGCCACAATGAACACAAACCTAACTTTACTGAAAGTATAAAACAGCGCCTTTACACAAAGAAAATATATTTCCTCACATATTAACAATCAGTATATAAAATTTATCATAATGAAAATATCTAGAATAATACGTTGTGTTTATATTTGACAATATATTGTATACATTGAATAATACACAAGGAACTGTTTTTTCATACTGAAAAATGTGACATATTCACGTACTTATATTAATGCATATTCAATAATACACTTAATAATAAACAGATGTACATGTAATTAAATATGGTACAGTGTGTATATGATAATATATGAACAAATATGCAGTGTGTGTGTGTATATATATATATATATATATATATATATATATATATAATAATCGTGCACATATATTGGACATATATGTAATCTAATCCTAAAATGTTCATATTTGTTTCCAGTAAATGCTTTTTTCTTATATACCATCACACACATTCTCATACACTGTGTGCAGAATTATAAGGCAAGTTGATATTCTGGTCATATTTTTTTGCCAAGAAAATTTTAACAATTCTACCAGCTCCTAAAACTTACTGCCAGATTCTGGAAGATAAATTCTTCAAACAGTGGTACAAGAGGATGTGACACTGGTCCTTCAAGAGTCACTCTCAACTTATCTGTCCAGAAATCCTATACAAAATCAGTCTTCTTGTATTTCACAACACTTCAGCATGTTATTCTTATTAAGTGAGGGTTATTTTTTAGCCTTTTTTACCCAAGCAAGGTCTCTGAGAACCTGACACATTGCACCTCTGGAGAGTCCAGGAAGGTTGCAGTCCTGGAAAATGGTGGCGGATGGAGACTAAATGATTCCTGATGGTTTCACACCTAATTCGTCACCTTAATTCTTGTGCAGTTAACGTGCCTTTTCTTCTCCACCTGTTTTTTCTGACCCTGCTGACCCAATGAGCATTTCGCTGCCCAATGGTCATGCCTTAACTTTGCTAATTCTATTATTGAATTAGTATTGCATCCTTCTCATGGGCATTTAATTATTATTATTATTATTATTTTTACTTTTACTCTGAGTTCAATCTCTTTTTTTTGGCTCATTTTATCTGTAAACCTTCCTAATAATTCAGCAGACCTGAAATAAGGAGTTTTTGACTTTCAGTCTTCATAGACAATTACATATATAAAAAAAAAATGACCAGAATATCAACTTGTCTAATAATTCTGCACACAGTGTGTATGAAATGTGTAACTATTCAAACAATAAAGGTAAATAAATGTTAATAAATCTTAAGTAAACCTATGCATTAATTCATGAAAGAGAAATTAATTAACTGAGTTCTTTAATAAAGCTATTACATGTAAACATTTCTACCCACTTCATCATAAAAACTTAAGTTCAGTTGCTGCCTTAAAGCTTTAAGTATAGTCAACTTGGTTGTACAAGTCATTTCAGACTTAAATTACATTAAAACGACTTAAAAATCAAGTTAAATTTCATAAAACGTATAAAATTTTTTCCATGACTTACTGACCATATCATTCTTAACAGTGTACATGCAAAAGTGTAGTGCAGTTTTTTTGTCTTAATTTCTTTATGAAGAGTTCAGATGCAAAAGCATCTGATGCAAAAGTGCCGTCTGAAATTTTCTTCTAAAAATAGGGTTTTTATCAGGCTCCTATATTTATGTTCAGTTATTTCACTTTAATTGCATAGAAATGGACCTATACATTGCCATTAGAGTAAAATTACTGAACCAAAACACAGGAGCCTGATAAAAATGCTCATTTTAGATGAAAATTTCAGACGGCACTTAGAGGGGCTTTTACATTTACATAATATTAAGTCATTTAGCAGACGCTTTTATCCAAAGCGACTTACAAATGAGGACAATAGAAGCAATCAAAACCAACAAAAGTGTAACAATATGCAAGCGCTACGACAAGTCTCAGTTTAACGCAGTACACATAGCAAGGTTTTTCTTTAATGAAAAATCAAGTAGAACAGAAAATAAAAAAATAAAATAAAATAATATATATATATATATATATATATATATATATATATATATATATATATATATTTTTTTTTTTTTTTTAAGAAAGCAAGTAGATAGAATAGAAAAATAGGAAGCTAGTGTTAGAGGGTCAGAAAGATACAATAAAATAGACAGATAAATAAAATAGAATTAGAATAGAGAGTGCTATAGTTAGAGGGTCAAATAAAGATGGAAGAGATGTGTTTTTAGCCGTTTATTGAAGATGGCTGAGGACTCAGCTGATCAGATTGAGTTGGGCAGATCGTTCCACCAGGAGGGAACAGTTCATGAAAAAGTCTGTGAAAGTGATTTTGTGCCTCTTTGGATAAACAATAAAGCGACGTTCACTTGCAGAACACAAGCTTCTAGAGGCACATAAGTCTGAAGTACTGAATTTAGGTAAAGGGGTGGTTTTGTAGGCAAACATTAATGCCTTGTATTTTATGCGAGCAGCTATTGGTAGCCACTGCAAATTGATGAACAGATGTGTGACGTGCGTTCTTTTCGGCTCATTAAAGATTAATCTTGCAGCAGCATTTTGGATTAATTGTAGAGGTTTGATGGGATTGGCTTGCAATAGTCAAGTCTGGACAGAACAAGATCTTGAACAAGGAGTTATGAAACATGTTCTGAAAGAAAGGGCCTGATCTTCCTAATCTTGTATAAAGCAAATCTGCAGGACCGGGCACTTTTAGCAATGTGGTCTGAGAAAGTCAGCTGATCATCAATCATAACTCCAAGGTTTCTGGCTGTTTTTGAAGGAGTTATGGTTGATGTGTCTAACTGGAAGGTGAAATTGTGATGAAGTGATGGGTTTGCTGAAACTACAAGCAGTTCTGTCTTAAAGGTGATGGTCCTTCATCCACCAAGAAATGTCTGTTAGACATGCAGAGAGGCGAGCGGCTATCGTCGGATCATCAGGATGGAATGAGAGGTAGAGCTGAGTGTCATCAGCACAGCAGTGATATGGAAAGCCATGTTTCTGAATGACTGAACCTAGTGATGCCATGTAGACAGAGAAGAGAAGTGCTCCAAGAACTTTTGCATCTGAACTCTTCACATATTTATGTATGTATAACGCATGACTTATGCATATACTGCAGTGTATTGAAAAATACAAGCACTAGTTTCCCATATATGGAAATGTATTATTTCATATAATCGCATTATATTATTTTACAATATATTCCCATATATTTTTGTTTTGTAAGGGCAAACACAGGAATCAATAATGACGGTCACTTTCTAAATTGCAGACAGGCGTTAAACACTCACAGACTGTAAACGCTGGTGGGTGCTACCCATGTGTGAGACGTTATCTGTTTTCAACAAACAATCCTCTGCTTTATTAAGACTGACTCAAACGACCCCTTTAACAAAAACAACATATTATATAACATAACAAAATTAACACTTATGACTATAAAAGTTGTTAAAGGAGGGCATATTCCAAATGTGTGACTTCACCTCATAACTGCCGCCTGTTTTTATAGCACAGATCCACAGTGAGGGAGTTAATGCTCCACGGCTGAAATGACTACAATTATGCAGATTCTCTATTGCATTTATCAGTCATTAGCCACAGTAACATACAACACCGTTCCAGCACGCATCTCATCCTAACACTTGTCACAAAGCATCAAGTGCACAACAGTGACCTCACACTTTACTCAGTCCTGAGCCGTGAATAAAATCAGTGGTTTTGAGATGAATTATATAAAACATTAAAAACTCAGATTTGAAGTAAACAAGTACTTGAAAATCAGGAAAACAAACCTAACGTTGGCATGAAATGAAGTTGCAAGAGACTTTATTTCTAGCTTAACAAACAAGAAAAAAAAAAGTAGGGCGGAACTTCATTCGTTTGTTGATTGTAATGTAAACAGTGAGCACTGCATACCGGAATAGAGGCAGCAATTAATGCAATTTGCTTGCTCATCAAATGAACATAGGATGAGCCAGTTATGACTATTTGAATAAAGATGACATTTTTTGTAAAAAATAAAAAAATGTAAAAAATAAAAATAAATGCATGGATGAATGTTTAATGAAGATGATGAATAATGTTTAATTTTGATTTCATGCTGACTTTAGATTATTTTATGAGACAATGAAACACACCTCCCATGAAGCATTGCAAATGACATAATTAAATGAGAAACAACAGTGTACAATATATAATAGTGTAATATAACTTTACTTTTTCCCTTATTTGTATAGACAGAATGTGTTTTACTAGATGTCTAATATGTTTGTTTGTTTATTTTAATGCCACACCAGCTTCTTTGCATATTTTCATTATTAAAAACCATACTTGGGTTGCTAAAATTACAATTTTAATCACTTTAATGTATTAGCTTTAGTGTAAATAAAATATTTAAGACATTTTTTTTCTTAAAATGTATGAAAATGACTTTGAACGAACCTTTTCAGGGGTGTCAACAGAATAAAACAACTTCGATACACAAAACAGAAAATCTAAAAGGAGAAGATCAGGCTAATGCTTGTGAAAAAAAAAAAAAAGAGTAAAAAGAAAAGAAAAAGATGTAATATCTCAATATATCAACTGTTTCTCCTAGACAGCAATGAGATTAAACACAGAACAAAATGGAGACTTCATCTAAAAAGAACCACCTGAGGAAAGTAAATAAAAATGTAACTAATAATAATTTAGATGATGCAATAGTCTGGTGTACAGTTTTTGTAGATTTAGAGAGACATCACAGATCTCAATATGAACATTTCTCATCAAATGAAAACCAAATAATCGGAGCTGCTATTCACATTCATTTCATAACTCTATTTAGTACACAGTGTATTGTATATACAGTATGATAACAATAATCTAAGACAAAGCCGATTAAATACACTGTGTTGACTCCAGTAAGTCTCTGGAGCTATTAAACAGCACTTCTGGAGAATAAAATGTTCCTCTGGGAGCTTCATTGGCTGATATTCAATTTGAAGTATAAATCTCAAACAGCTTCAGCTGTGACACTGATTTAAGAGGGACTTGCATATAAAATGAAGGAGGATAAATTATACGTACTACACCAGCTAAAGAGAGTAATGCACCTGTAAGGGTTAGGAGACTAAATGACAGACTGAGAGAAAAGTGTGTGTGTGTGTGTGTGTGTGTGTGTGTGTGTGTGTGTGTGTGTGTGTGTGTGCACGCACCTGCGACAGGTCATAAGCAGTCAGTCCGTCTCTCTGGTGAACCTCCAGCTCGGCCTGCTGTTGCTGCTGAAGCTGCCTGCAATAAAACACACGCAACACACAACTTTAACATCAACACCTGCTGTTTATCACACTCCCCAATGAGTAAAAGCATCATTAACTGCTCATGTAGATTACGCACATATACCAATCAGATAAACGACCCCAAATGAATATTCGGTTTCAGTGAAAACAGATCAATCATATACACAACACTCCAATCCATATTCTTTATACATTGCCTAAGTTCATCAAAGCCAAAAATCAGCCTCGGTGAAATAGTGTGGTAAATTACAAGACATTATGAAGAATTTAGCACACACATTTTACTACAGCAGAGCACTACTTCCAGAGTTTGCACCTAATACCTTTGGGTTGCCAGACAGGAAATTTAACCACTAAGCCACACAATCGATATTCTATCCTAAAAATGATCTATTTACAATAATACGGTCCATAATAGAGTATTACATATACATGATCTACTGTCTACGTATTAGGGCTGGGCGATAAAACGATAACGATATGTATCGCGATAGACACGTGATCGATATCAATAAAAAATGTGTTCGATAAAACGTTCGATATTTTTTATTCTTCGTCGGAAGAAAACAGAGGTTGCATTAACAAAGAAACCGCTCTCTGGTAACCTAGCAACGTAGGGAGTGACACGCTAACAGCCAATCATGTAACAGTATCAGTTTGGTTGCGCCATATCGTTGTCTCGTGCTGGTCTGCTGGATTCCTTTTCGTAAGCAGAAAATGAGTGCCGCAGCGAGCGAGGAAATTGTAAATAAAAGAGGAAAAGTCAGCTCGCCAGTATGGCAGTTTTTTGGATATTATAATAAGTCTGACCGTAGTCAGACCAATGTCGTCTATGCAAGACCGTCGTCCCTGCCAAGACTGGTAATACCACGAACTACCTCAGTTTTATTTATGTTTACAAAACACTGCACATATTTTAAAAACACTTTATTCACCAGAAGGTGAACAGCTAGTGAACGTCCTAGCACTAAACTTGGGACAAAATTCTTAGGTTTCTCTGTTTATATTTAACACTTTGCACTATTTTATTACACTTTATTAAACATTTCTTACATTTTCTTTCATTTTGCACCTTAAATGTTAATGAGATAATTAAGTGTTAATTGTGACTTTAGACTTATGTTTACATTTTAATTATTTGAGTTTTCCATGGTTGTTTACATTTCTGTCTTAATAACTGAGGGGATTATGATCAGAGGAAGGCTAAGTTTAAAATAAAAATGTTTAAAATGTAATATATCTTTCTCCTGGTCCTTATTTTAAATGGGTCATAAAAAATATCAATAATTATCGATATCGACCGATATGAAACCCTGATATCGTGATACAGTTTTCAGCCATATCGCCCAGCCCTACTACGTATGCAGCTGTATAGGTAGCATCCTAACTGAAATGGACCCTCACAAGTAACCAACTTCAAGCATGCTACATAGGCACCCTGACACCCATAGAAAACTGTGCGCGTGATGACAAGATCAATAAGCACAAAACAGATCATTACAATAAAAATTATATTATTTATTAATATTTATAATAATAACAATAATAATCAAATACTGGTGAAAATAGTTTTAATAACATTCGCTTTTAGCATGTAGCTATGCTACTGATGAGATCAATAAGCACAAAATCAGTAATCATCATCATCTTAATCATACATGTAATAATATTTTATATAAAATGTACAATTTTTATTTTTAGATGTATTTTTTATTGTTGTGTTTGTTAATAACAACAATACCTAATCTTATAACATTAATATATTAATAATAATAATAATAATAATAATAATAATTATTATTATTATTATTATTATTATTATTATTATTATTATTATAATAGCAATAATTATATTTTTATATTATACTAACAATAAATAAAACAATTTAGTAAGTTTAAATTAATAACAATAACAACAACAACAACTATACCTATTTCTATAAAATTAATATATAATTTATTATTTTTATTATAATTACTACTGTTATAGCAATAACTATATCATTATATTATTGTACAAATAAATAATTTAATAGTTTAAATTAATAATGACAAAAACAAACAAACAATTATTAATCAAATGATTAATGTAATAATAATGATGATGATGATGATGATGATAATAATAATAATAATAATAATAATAATAATAATAATAATAATAATAATACACAGCACATACAAATACTGCATATTCCATTTTAAATCAGCCCGTGCTTGAAAAATATTTACAATCAATATTTCTCGCACTTCATCTGACTATCTTTGGTGGACTAAAAGACAGTGAGCATGTCGCAGTGCGTTATGGGGTTGTGCTCTCCACAAATCAGACATGCACTGGTGTCTCAGCATAATCACACAGCCTACCTTTTGAGTCAAAAAATGCATCTTCGATGCCTTAAAACCTTGCCTACATGGGCAGCTCACTAGGTTTGGAACCAAGGTTTTGTGTTTTCCAAGGAAAACCGATTCTCTGGCTGCTTTTGAGCTGAATGGAAATTCCCTTTTGAGAAGCAAAGATGTCTTTGTTCAGTTTCACTATCAATAAGATGTGCCATTGAGCTTCAAATATACCTGCAAATGAAAAAAGGGCAGCTTGCCTTATCTAAAGGAAAGCATATTACCTCAAACCGGGGGGAAAAAAAGGCCTATTAAATCAAGAGCTGGTAGGAAATTGCCCATGAAAACACACACGGACGCAGACATTAGCAGTCTGAAATGCACGCACACATTCTGGGATCACACTAGGCCACCTGGAGCAACAGAGGAAAGAGATGGATCAAACCCAAAACACTGAACTGCACTTGAACTTCGAGGACAGAAAGAACGGAGGGGAAAATCTGAAACAAAAATGCAAAAAGGGCAAAAACATCCAAGCATCCAAGTTTCCACAGGAACCCAAACTCTCCCCTGCCTCCCTCCGCAATTAACTCACTACGTCTCTAAATGTGAAAAACCATTACAGAACGCCACAGCGCTTTCATCTCAGCATGGGAAATCATGAGCCGGTAACGTGTCGCCGGTGATGTTTCTGAATGGGAAGAGTCTCGGAGGACAGGAGTGTGAGAGCGAGACCCGGCCAAATCCCCGGAGCACCTACGGGACAGATCACGGTTGTCATGGTAACAAAGGAGGAGTGAGCGGCGCAAAACTGGACCGTGCGTGCTGAGAGAGACGGATATAAATGGAGACAAGCAGAGAGACTGAGACAGAAAATAAGAGAGACAAGAGAACAGCATGTACTGACTGATTATTTCCAGAAACTCAGCATCTTTGCTGAAACACACAGAGACCAACATGAATGTGTGTTTTTAGGGAAATTTTCTTGAATTAGGGTCATGACCAACAAATACTGAGAAATGTTTTGGTAATATACAGATACTAAACACAGTCTTCGACTCGTGAAACTGAATAAAATGAGACAATAAAATTAAATAAAATGAAACAGAACGAAACTAAATTTAATGAAATAAAATAAAACATATGACAAGTGGTTTGGAGAATGGATAGAATGGATGAATTATAATTAAGATGAATAATCTTAATTTCTATATGCAGGAAAATGTATTGTTATTGCACAAAAAAAAAAAAAAAAAAAAAAAAATCTGAAATAGGCTCCAGCATCCCCATAACCCTGCACAGGACAAGAGGTTTGGAGAATAGATGGATTATAATTGGACAAAATTATCTTAATTTCTATAAACAGGCAAAATTGTTTTTATTAGACTAAATAAATAAAATGGATAAATACATGGATGGATACAAATTTTATTTTATTTTTCCCACTGAAATGTATTTTCCTATGAAGCTGCATCTCTACATTGTACTGCTAAAAAGACTAAAAATAGCTTGAAATAAATTAGTTAAAAGTAGAAATCTAAACTTTGCCTAGTTGACTAATCATTCGGAACAATTACGAACAGCCGTGCTGTCCACCTATTGACATGACTGGTGAAACGGACTCAAAAGCATGCTCTTTCTGGATAGTTCGATGGTTAAGCTAGTTAAACACCAGCTCACTCGCATCCAAAACACAGATTGCTGTTGGTCTTGCGGTAGTGATTTATGTTATAACTGGGTCGCATAGTGAGATACAACATCGCCTTCCCTTCATTTGTGCTTCAACAGAACAAAGTTTCATAACAGGGCCGACTGGAGCTCCATCGTTACTAAAAACTGCATCTGGATCAGTTTCTGCCTGTCTGAAGGGAGAATAAGTAACTTTGGCAAACAGTATTTTAGTTGTGAAGCTGGTTTTCCACACAAAACTGTATTTATGGTTTCATGTCAGTCAAGTCCATTTCAAGTGCATTTGTCTTTCTAGGCTGTACACTCCTTTACTCAGCAAAAGCACATCATTTTGCAATAAAATAGCACCACTCATAATACAGTATCAAATGTTCTCTCAAACAAAAAAAGCTATAAAAGTTGTTTAAGTGCAGCACCTCTGAATGCCATGCATTCATGCAGCGCTCGTCCAGCAGTGTGTCTGTCTGGCGCCTGTAACAAAATATCGAAACTTTTGTTTCAGAATTGCTAATGATCTGTCTGTTTGTTCTGAGGATCTAAAAGCTGTGCGTCCTTTATATGGAGATGTCTGTAGATGGATATCTAGGTTTTGTGGTGGTGTGGCATTACGCTTAAAGCACACAAAGACTGGAGATTCAAACCCCAGATGAACCCCAGTGATTCATCACCGTCCCCTTCAGCAACACAGCTTACAAGACAAACACGGCTGGTCATTTTAAGGCCAAACAACAGAGCTACAAACAAATCTTTGTATTTTTTAGCCTGTAGTTGAGATGGACCCATCATTTCAACAATCAGACTCTGTAATATAGTAATAATATGCACTACATGCAATACCATTCAAAACTTAACTGGTAAAAACTTCACAGACACATTAAAGCTGCAGTCCGTAACTTTTTTGGGGTTAAATGATCCCAAATCAATATTTGAGCAAGTACATAACCAGCCAGTGTTCAAAACTATCACCTTACTTTAGCCCGATTCACAACGGTTAGTTTATAATAATAATGTTTTCTAATTTGAGTGGTACGGGTAGGTTTTCTCAGGAAATTCGAGCATGGCCCTACATCATTACGTCACGTCTGTACACATAAAGAAGTTTTCTCGGCTACTAGGCTATCGCATGTGAGGATCATTTATATCCTTTTCTCACAGCAGCTAGAATAATTAAATGTATCATTTTTGGCGGATTGTAATCCAGAAAGGATTGTGTGTTTATGAAGCACATGTGAATGAAATTAAAGTATATCCCAGTTTAAATGTGCTTCTGATTACAGATAGCCTGGGATAACACAAGATTTGTATTTTAAAAGATAAACAGTTTGAAGGGAGCATAGTTTGCTTTTAGGGTTAAAAGAATTTCTTAAAATGAAATTCGAATGGTATGACAATTAGAGATTAGACTGTACAGAAATTGAAATCTACACGCTAATACACACTTATACTCATTGTGATGCAATGCTGATGTTATTAACATTAATAATTTGAGAATAAAGTATAACAATAATAATAATAATTTGCACGTTAGATGTGATACGAGCTAACCGATCGTTAGATTTAATTACCATTGGTAGCGCGATTTATTGTAATGCTTTTTTCCTCAGTTGGTCAGAACAAACGTGGCAGACTTGTTGCTTACTTGTTCAGATGACAATATATGGTGAAAATTCTTATTTGGGTCATATATTCCAAGACGTAGGCTAGAATCTGTGATTGCGAAGTACAGTAAACATCTACACCGGTGCGGTGACTGAAAGCCACACATTCACCTCAAAACATTAGATTCATCCGCGCTGGAGCTGTGCCAGAGTACAACCCCATGCACGGAAGATAACTCCGCACACAGCTGCAATTCCAGGTTTTCAAACAGAGATGGCGACAAAGAGGCAAAACTTACGGACTGCAGCTTTAAATTCATCAAAATTGACATTAAAGACATTTATAATGTCATGAACAATTTTTCAAATAAATGCTGCTATTTTGAACTTTCTATTCATCGATAGTAGTGATTTTTTAAAATGGTTTTCAACACTGATAATAATCAGAAATGTTTGTTTATTGAGCAGTGAATCAGCAAATTAGAATTATTTCTGAAGGATCATGTGACACTGAAGACTGGAGTAATGATGCTAAAAATTCAGCTTTGATCACAGGAATAAATTACATTTTAAAATATATTTAAATAGAAAAAAAATATTTCAAATTGTAATAATATTTTAAATGCCAGTCTTGGTGAGCAGAAGAGATTCTTTCAAAAAGAAAAAAAAAAAAACCCTTTTGAGCAGCAGTGTATTTTTTACTAAAACCTTTCAAAGCATGCAGCAGCATTCAGCAAATAAACTGCTGAATCAATGTTTCACAGTCCTAATATAGTAATTTGCAGTAATGAACTGAGCTTCCAGACTATATCTGCATTTTTGACACTGATTTTATTTAGTGATAATCTTCCCTTTCACAGAAACTCTGAAATCTCATGTGCAATTGCATTGAGACTGACATAATTAACGCCAAACATCATTAGTTTTCGCCTATGTTCAAATATATAGAATGAAGAATGAGATTTGAGAGCCGCCACACGAGGGACTCTCCATAAATAACCTAAATTAGATGTCAGAACTTGAATATAGAGCAATGAACTACTTTTATGGTGTTTTTGGAGCTTGACAGACGATTATAAACGGTCATTGTGCAGGAAGAGCTGCATGAAGATTTACATGGAATGACAACATAAGTGAAAGTAAATAATGCCTGAATCGTCATTTTCTTAATCAGTTCCTTTAAACACAGTGCATGTCAGTCTGTAACACTGAGCATTTGGCTCTGTTTGTGCTGTTTACGTCTTATCTGCTTACCTACCACCCAGTCTGTCTGAGGGGTGAGTGTTTATCGCTCTCACCATGCCCTCTCTCAGCCACAGCATCACTGTCTATTCTGCAGGCACTTTGCCAGTCTGGCACGCCGAAGCTGCCATCTCACCTTGGCTCCGCTGTGCATGAATATTCATCTCACTGGTGCCCGCTGCTCTTATTATTTACCCATAATCTCAAAGTCAATACGGAGAGAATGACACCTAATGTGAAAAAGCTTTGTTTATTTCTGCCCATTTTTCTGGATATCTATCACGCTGGGATTTCTTGGCTTGCGGGCTGCAAAAACTCATTCGCTTAATCGGTATTTCCGTCTTGTTCTTTATTAAAAATATTATAAATGCTGAATGTTTATGATACAATGCACCAAAAAGTAAATCAGAGTCAAATCAATCTGTTATTAGCCAATCAATGACAGTTTAGGTGTTATTATATTTAACTAAAACTTTAATAAAAACTAAAAACATAAAATCATTATGAATTTATGTCATTAACATAAATTAAAACATAAAAATAAAATTTCTCATTTCAATTTTGTTTAATTTGATGTACTAAAATAACTAATACTGAAATAACAATTAATAAAGAAAACTTTTGTAACATTATAAATGTATTTACCTTTGATCTATTTAATGCAAAAATGACTAAGAATTACTGCTTCATATTTTTGTGGAAATCGTGACTTTTTAGGATTCTTTGATGAAAATAAAGTTCAAAAGAACAATGTTTAGTTCAAATAGAATTTTTTGCAACATTATAAATGTCTTTACTGCCACTTTCGATCAATTTCATGCATCCTTGCTGAATAAAAGAATTAATTTAAAAACAAAACAAATCGTACTGACCCCAAACTTACAAAAACTATACACACATAAAAAATAAAAAAAAATAAAAAAATACAAAAAAACCCCCTCAAAACACACATCAAAATGACTAAAACTAACTACAATTAAAATGAAAACACAAAATATAATTAAAAAAACAAACAAACAAAAAACACACTATAACAGTTTCTCAATGACACTAAAATAACATTGCACAAGACCTCTCATTCTGCTGTTCCTCGCCTCACATTCACGTCATGCTATAAAATCTCAATGAGAACACCAAGCTCAAAAGAGGCAAAAAAGTCTCTGCCTCCCTCTGAACCTTCATATGCTGATATTGCTTTTTGAAGATGATTTACACACTATTTAATCTCTTATTTTGCCATTTTTGGGCTTTTTTTTTTGGTTTTATTTTTGTGAAACTAATAATTTTCTCATCCAATTTTACTTTTAAGGAGGCTCTGCCTTTCTAGCATCCTCAGAGAAAACGCCCCCAGGGCGACTCATTCCGGCATTCTTCCACGTGTCATGGGCTGGGGAGTCTGGGATAGATGATGCCACGTGTGATGAATGTCTCCCATATATTCACATTCTCCAAAAAGTACAACACACACACACACACACACACACACACACACACACACACACACACACACACACACACACACACACACAAAATCACTCAGGTGTTTACAGGCACACACACACACACACTCAGTGTTGCATCCACACATACATCTTATTCCACCAAAGTCAGACACTGTTAGACTCAGACTGCCTAAAAATGCCTTGAATGAAAACAGGTGTGGTTTTATATAAATATATATCACTGACACTGATGCTCCTGAAGGAAACACGATGCATTAAGAGCCGGGGGTTAAAACTTTTTGAATTTGAAGATCAAGGTAAATTGTACTTAATTTGTCTTCCGGGAAACATGCAAGTATCTTCTGTTGCTTCTGAAGGGCAGTACTAAATGGAAAAAAAATTACATTTCTGCAAAATAAGAAAAATTTGGACATCTTCACCCTGTTCAAAGGTTTTCACCCCCTGGCTTTTAATGCATCGTGTTTCCTTCAGGAGCATCAGTGAATGTTTGAACCTTTTTTAATAGTTGTGTTTGAGTCCCTCAGTTGTCCTCAATGTGAAAAGATGGATCTCAAAATCATACAGTCACTGCTGGAAAGGGTTCAAGTATGCAGAAGATGCTGGAAAACTGAAGAATCTGCAGGACCTGGAGGATTTTTCCGAAGAACAGTGCTCAGTTTAACTGTTCAGAACAAACAAGGGGCTCATGAACAACTATCACAAAACAAAAACAGTCGTGGATCATCCAGGTAACCCCACACAGTATTAAGAACCAAGGGTTCACAAACTTTTGAATGGGGTTATTTTATTTTAGCTTAAATCTTTTTTTTTTTTTAAATTTGATTTTTTTTTGTTTTGTGGACTAAATGCAAACTTCTTTTATGCAAAATATCTTACTCAGGACAGTACTAAATAAAAAATAACATTCATTTTGTATGATCTCTCTTATGTTGTTAAAATTACTCACATTTTCACAGATTCTGCAGGGGTTCACAAACTTTCAAGCAGCACTGTATATATAAAATATGTATATTTATATATACACTAGTTTTTATATCTATATCATAAGTTTTTGAATTACATCTCTGATGCTAACTAAGGATGGATCTATTTGATAGAGTAAAAACAGTAACATTGTGAAATATAATCACCTATGATAAACTATTTAAATACATTTAAAAATGTAATTTATTGCTATGATCAAAGCTGAATTTTCAGCATCATTCCTGCACCTCTTCAGTATCACATGATTCTTCAGAAATCAGTCTAATACGCTGATTTGAAACATTTCTTATTATCAGTGAGAACAGTTGTGGTACTTCATACATTTGTGGAAATGGTGATACTTCTTTTCTTTTTTGATTCTTACATAAATAGAAAATTCAAAAGACCTGCACTTATTTAAAATAGAAATCTTCTGCATTATGCCGAGTTCACACTGCACGATTTTAGCACCGATTTTCACTCGCCGACAGTTTTTTCCGAAATCGCCGCCCAATGCATGAAATCGGAAGCAAATCGGTGCTCGTTCACACGAGTGACAATCACGCAGCGTGAATTATCAAAGACGCGATTTGAGATAATTCAAAATCCTGCTGTGTGAAATGAGTTCTGACTGAAAAATACATCAGCGATGACCTACAGCCAATGAGAGAGCAAGATACAGGGCAGCGGGAAGTTCGGGGAGGAGTTATATGAAACGTAGTTTGCGGAACAGACAGAGTTGTCTGCGATTCTTCCTGTTGTAAAGTCATGCAGTGTGTAACCTCCTGTCGCCGATCCATCATGCAATGTGAGCACAGCAGCAACTGAATGCTACCCCAGACAGTCGTGCAGTGTGAAAACAACGATGATCCATTGATGTTGAAAATCGTGCAGTGTGAACTCGGCATTAGGGGTGTTCCCGAAGCGTGAATCCGTATTTGGTAAAGCACGGAAACTGAATAATGCATACCACGGAGCCACTAAAGGAACATAGTTAGCTGCCTGCTAGTGGTTGCCTGTTACATTACAGTATATAAAATTTCACTTACCACATAAACAGAGTAAGGAGAGATGACTGATAGGACGACAGCAAATGATTTGCAGATCCTGAGTACCACTAACAAACATCTAATCTTGTAAAATGGTAAGTACTGCCGCTCCATATACACACAGTATGTGTGATTGAATCTTAAAAGTGAAAGTAAAAAGCGAGCACACATTCAAAAGCAATTTCAATGCCCTGCATATTAATATCAACTCCCTGATGCCCGCAATTTATATACAGTATAATAACCCACTGATATCACGATGCCAGCTCATAATCGTGATGTCTGTCAGCCATCGGCGATGGACAATAGCATCGTCTATCGGCCCAATCTTATTTCAAACCCCAAACTTTTGAACAATACTGTATTTCTCATGGCATCACGAATCACAGGAAACACAGACATAAGTCCTCATAAATAAAAAAGATATATCAAAGTACTCAATTCCCAGAGTCAATTTCAGCAACCTGATCTCACAAATATAACCTTTCATAATATACACAACCTAAAAGCAGGTTCTCTCAAGGGCAACATAATCGTTCTATCCGTGTTCAGTAGCGTAGAGCAGTACATGAACACTTATTCCACACACAAAACAAACATGCAGTGAACATAATGAGAGCTCAAACATTACAATGTGCAAAGACTCCCTTGTTTTTCATTGTGTGAAGAGAATTACTGGTGAGGAAATTATGAAATGATGAGAAAGTTTATTGACCATGGAAGAGGGGAATGTCCATTTTGTAACAGACCCGATTTTATTAGCATTCATTAGCAGTGTTGCGGAAGCTACTTCGAAACCATTGTTTCAAACCAAGCTATAAACTTACTATAACTCAAATTAGACAAACCACATTTTATCCTGCCTTTAGATATTTCCATGCTAAAAAAAACAGCTTAAACTAGCTTAAAACAGTCTAAAAAGCTGACATAAAAATAAAAAATAAGAATAAAAATAAATCAAAACAGACCAACCCACCTAGTTTGGCCTAGCTGGGAGAACAGCTAACTGCCTCTGTTAACTACCACATTTTATATAATTATTCTACTGTAACTACCAAAAAAAAGACACTACTACACTAAAAGGTCACTAAACTACACTAAAGCTATTGTTTTACTTATGTAAGATTACATAATTAACGTTAAAAACACCCTGAAATTTAGCAGTTTGCCATGCTACATCATGACTCGGCTAATCACTGGGAAGCTATGCTAAATGCTACACAGCTACTGTCACTGTTCAGAAAATGACGTGAAGTTCACACAGGGTTTTTCCCTCAAACTGATTCTGGATCAGAAATTAATAATTAATAATAATAATATTATAATTAATAGTTGTTTTAGTCAATAATTATATCAGAGTATTGCATTGTTAACTTAGCAACACTAAGCTAACACTAAAGCTAAAAAGGAGTCCCTCTCAAATCAAATTATTTTGCCAAATCAGTCACTTATGAGGTTTAATTTCAGTTAGATGCTCTCTTAATCCCTTATTGTCTGGAATAATTATTGTATAATTATTCAAACGTATTGGTGGTCATTTGTTTTGTGTGGATATATGCATTCATTCATTCATTATTTAATCATTTTACAAAGTGGAGGCAACATTACGTCTAATTTGAAAGCTGGCATCAAAAGGCAGCTGCCTATATAGGTATATAAGTCAGCTCTATAAGTTTTGTAACAGTACACTGGCAGGTTAGAATAGGGTAACTAAACATGTACTGTGAAAATGGTCTCATTTACTACTTTCAACTCCCTGGACCATATCCTTAGACAACCCCACCCTAAAAGACAAAAGAAAGTTGCACCTGAGGGCAAAGTAAATACAGCCTGCTTTAAATGCACATCTACAAGTTCACCGGACCTGTGTGGGCATAAATCAAGCCCATTCTGCCAACACCAGATGAACAGGCAAATACTTCAGAAGTGTTAAACAGAAGGAGAATAAATGATATTGATTTCAGGCTCGAGGCCACAGAGGCCCAAACATCTCGAGGCAGGTCACATGGTTGTGGCTGACTAGTGCTAATTACAGAAACCACCCAAAACCATCAGTCATTAAAGAAGAGCACTTGTTTGCATACTGCTATGAAAGTGTGCAATTAGTGATGCACTAAAATTGATTTTTTTTTTTAACCTGAAAAACCAAAACAGAATTTTATTTTATTTTTTTCCTTTAGCAAGAAACCAAAATCAAAACTAAAACTAAAGTTAATGTAATAATCAAGTGATTACATTTATTTAATAATCAACGCTAAAGTAAAAGCATATATAGAGTATATAAAATGATATAATGGCATGATTATGTTTCTACTCTAATTTGCTGAAATATAAACATCTAAATGGCAGCTGTAATAAAAACTTATTTTCATGACAGATTCATTCAAACTTACATTAAATAATGACAACTAAGGTTAAGGAAACATGTTATGTAATATAATTCACTTGTTTAACAAAAAGCTCTTCCCTGGAGTTATTTTTTTTAGCTCAATACTGAGTTTATGTATGTTTATGTGATTTTGCTGAGGTAACTGTAACATTACATGACACATTATTTACAAGCTCTTTATCGACGTCTTTTTTAAAACAAGAAATCAATACTGTTAATCTAGCACTAGTGTCCACACATCTGACATCTGTTGGAGTCAGGATATTAGGCATTCCCAACAAAGTATGACAAGTCTATTCCGAGATAAAATGAGAAGGTTGTACATACTTGACATTGGTGTTGGTGCAGATAATGTACTCGATCTCGTCTGAATAAGGGTTCTGGAAGGTGAAGCTGCTGGTTCTGATGAGCATCCACTCTCGGTTCTTCATCCGGAAGCGGTACATGACCGAGAGAACCTGCCCTTTCAGCTTGACCACCTTAACACAACAGAAGAACACAGTTCACATCACGTGCATTTAGAAATTTAAATCTGTAAGAACCAGCAAATACAAATAAAACTAAAAACAGAAGTCTAGCTGCACCGTTGCATTGTTTGCATTGCATTATTAAACTTGAAACATATTTCTATGTATAAACTATATATGTACAGAAGGTTTTGACCAGAAGAAAATGTGGGAATAAAACACTAGGTTTATTGTATTGCATCAATCAGACTTAGACATATATCATGAAGGTTATATTTTTACAAGAGAACATTATGTGAATAAATGACTTGATAGTGACTCTTCAACACAAACTGGATCTAAAGAGTGCACATTCCAATAAATAAATAAATGAATTACTTTTTGTATTTATTTACTGCTCCTTTTTTGAATGTCAATAACAATGAGATAACGTCATGGGTATTTTGTAACTATCATTTTTCAATGAAAGCTTTTCAAAGAAAAGAAAGAAATTCACTGCATTTCAACCACTTCTGATAAGAATTTTGAAGGCTGCTGTAGAATTATTGATGGCAAACATCAAATTATGAAATTACATAATACCTTGCAGAGAACATAAGAACCTTTTAGATAACTAATGGTGCAAATAAATACAAATAAGTACAGCGTTAGTTACAAACTAGCTAGTATTTACTAAGCCTCTAATGTGGACTTTATTATTTAAGTAAGAGCATACAAATGGCTGGTGCAACTCTACTGGGGTCTTTATTTTAATGCTTGACATGAGTGAACAATGACTGTAATCAGTGAAAGAATCAGAAAAATATGACCAATCGGTTCCTACAGCAAATACCAAACCTATTATCAAAGTCCCCCACTAGGATCCAAAATTAACGCTCGTCGAGTGCCAAATGTGAACACAAATTGGCTTTAAGAATTAGAAACATAAGGAATATTACATGCTTTATGCAAGAATGATAATATGTCCCTCATTGATGCTGGTGACATGAGTGATTCAATTCAGAAAACAATCAAACCCGATACACCACAGACACCGTCAATGACTAACAACATTTAGCTCAGTGGAAAATCTACCATCATTGGTTTTTCTAGGATGCATAAGGGTTTTTATCCTTTCAGAACTAGCAACACGAGTAATATTCCTCACATTACGATGCAAAAAAATACGTACGAGAAACAAGATTTGTGTTCATGCTTTTGTGACAGGTAAGACTGGCTCATTCTGAGCTAATGTCGGACTCTGAACCCCATCCACATGCTCTTCACAGTCACCTCTATTGTCACTTAAAGCAGTGTTCACCCATCCAAACACAGAGATCGCTTTAAATAAAAAAAGCTGTGTTCAGACAAAACAACTTTCCACTCAACAGAGCGTGAAAGACAACGAGAAAGATCTTCAGAGTTCAAAAAAACCTTATAAAGTATCTGCCGATAATGGCTCTCTTAAACAAACAGCACAGACAGCCGCACTTCAAGTGAGTAAAAAAAAAAAAAAAATACAGTAAGTTCAAAGAAAAAAAGATAGAAACTTGAGTTTTTTGGATGTATATCCTGCTTTGAAAGAGGAGAGAGGATATGGGATATTATTCTTGGCGACAAGAGGCCACTTTCCTTTTCGGCTTGAGTAAGGACCTTAAGATCTCAGGACAAACATTTTAACTTCTTAAACAGATCCCAGAGTTCATTGCGTCTCAAACCAAACCTGAAGTCACACGACTCACATCAAGACTTCTCAATCACCCCTCAACAGAATCACCTCGCACTGCTTTGACGTGAAAAGAGCTGCAAACAGAGTCACTGAAAGGCAAATTTTTTGCTGCTTGATAGCAAGAAACTGAGAACTGAGTGTACATAGTTAAACAGTAAACACCTGAATTGGCGCTGAGAACAGAAAAACATCCAAATGACTGCTTTTAGACATCACAGAAAGGATAAAAAGCTCATTGACTGTTCTCGAAGCTCTCTGAGCACTACAGAGTTTAATATATTAGGAAACATAAAGGTAAATCATATCTTAACATTTCATTCTGTGATAAGATTAAACTGCAAACCATTTTGTTTTGTTTTACTTTACTGTAATCTGATGTAATTCTGAGAAACAGAATGTTCAATGACTTTGATTAGGGACTCAATACTGATAATTATTTAGATTTTAAAGCCAATAACTGATATATTGATGCACAACAGATACCAATCTACATTGTAAGACTGATAACAAAAATACATGCTCATCTTTAAAGTTCAGATCTCCATCAGTCATTTTAGTATTATTTCTATAATACTATAATATTTATTAATATATTGAATTAGCTTTTTTTTAATCAGTTTAATCAGTTTTTTTTCCTTCTTCTTTTTTGCTTTATGTGCTTTAGTCATTTTGATTAAATTTTGGATTCTTAAATATTTATATTCAACTTTAATTAAACTTTATTTCTGTTTTAGTGTTTCAGGTTATTTTATTTCAGTTATGTGCCAAGGCAACATTTCCAATTTCTTTTCAGCTTTTATCTAATATTGTGTTATCTCATATTTGCAACTTATTTCAGCCTGATTTCAATTAAAAACTGAAATCCATTTGCTTCTAAATGACCCCAAACCTCATGAAAAGTGAAAAACTGCTTTTAATTTACAACAGGTGCAACTGCAGAAAAGTTTTAATTTAGCAAATGTAGATCTATGGCAATAAAGAAATTATGCATGCATGTGTGTAACAAAGAACAAAAATCATTCATTCATTTGTGTTTAAAACCAGCAGGCCAATTAGAATTAATGCAGGCCTATAATTTTTGGCATAAATACACCTATTTTACTGAAGTTACAAGTCACATGACCACCGATATACAGTATTGTGCATCCCTAGCTGTGATGTATCCATCTGGAATTGATTGGATTGTGAATGAAGCTGGGCGTTTGAAGGTGAGACACTGAAAAATAAGAGGAATTTAGGAAAGTCTTTTTAATGGTAAAGCAAGTTATTAAATCAGATTAGATTCAATTATAAGAGCAGCAACATGTATTAAAGGGTCAATTCAAAGTTTAAGCTGACTTTAGGGAAGCCAGAGAACTTTGGATTGTGAAATCAGGGCAGGATCTTAGATTTATGTCTCTCTACGGTTTTCTTTTTCCATTCTTTCATGACAAATGGTCTCTTCATCTTCGCACGGTAAAGAATCTGTCAAGTAAGAATCCAGTAGTCCACAACATGAAGTGATTTCGAGCAACCCCGTGAATGTATATTGTTCTAGCCTCTGACATCTGCCGGCACTCAGTATCGAAACTACAGGCCAAGAATAACACGCTTTCACTGTCTCGCTACGCATAAATTGTCGGCTTTTGTTCCACTTGGCTTCAAAAGGACAAGATAAGACGCAGATAAGACTCAGAAACAGGTGTGTGTTTGCGGACGCTGCTGCGCGTGTGTGTGGTCTCGAGTTTCGAAGACGTCCAGTTATCTGAAGGCTTTTCTGGATGTCAGCCAGAGGGGTCTTTATCAGCCGTCAACAGACCTATGTGGAGAAACAGGGCCAAAGTACTTTGACAAATCTCTTTGTGGCGTACCTGACCACTCAACCTTGGCCTTCCGGGAAAAGCGAGGCGGAAGATTTGAGGGGCTTTTAAGAAGCAAAGCACGTAATATAGAGGGCACGATCATCTAGGGAGTAAAAACACAGCACCCACCCTTCAAGTGCCCACAATATCATCCCATGGGGTGGAATACCAACACACACACAGAGACATACACACACACACACACACACACACACACACACACACGGTTGGCATAAATGTGTGTGGATATCAGGATGTGAAGAGAATACTGATGATAGCTGTAAACTCCCAGACGGGAAGTTGAAGACAAAGAAAAAGGGGCCAAAAAAAAAGAGCAAAAGCTGGGGGAATAAAGAGCAGGATAAAAGAAAAACAGAGAGTTTTTGTAAAAGACCAAAGATAACAGGAGACAGGATGAGGTAAAGAACAGGAGCAGAGGTGATGCGACAGAAGCCAAAACTAAAACTTTTTAAATTAATTTTCACTCCTTGAAATAAAGATTAAATAAAATATAAATATTAGATGGAAAAACTTGTTAGTTTAAACTATTTAGTTACCAAGGCAACATTTATATTTTTGTTTATAAATTGAAATAGCAAAATGACTAGAATTGAAACTGAAACAAAAATCAAAGCTAAATAGGAAAAAAAGAAAAAAAAAAAAAAAAAAAAAAAAAAAAAAACCGCAAATGAATTTAACAAACATACTAAAATTTATATGGAAACTGAACATATAAAATCGAATTATAAAATATTAAACCATTAAAAAAACTACACTACAATAGTACAACAATAATATGACTAACATAAAAAGAGACAATTAAATAAAAGACAATAAAAAGAGACATCAGAAAGATAATAAACAAACTTGAAATAATGCAGAAATTAAATATATGAGATGAAAAGCGTATAATTGGTTTAAATCGAAGTAATAAAATTACTAGATTGAAAACAGAAACAATTTAAATTAAACCTAAATAGAAATATTAAAAACTAGTAAAAATTACAGGAAATAAAAAAACAACTCAAATTAAAATGAAAATATAAAAATAAAAAATCTGAAGAAACACTATAATAGTACATAAATAATACAAAGAAAAAAAATACCAGGAAACACAAGGAAAAAGGGGCTAAAATCATGAAGAATAACAAGCAGGATAAAATAAAGATTTTTAAACAACCAAATATATATAGATGAGGTAATGAACAGGAACAGCAAAATCTAAAAATGAACAAATAAAAAAATGACAAAAGCAAAAATGTAAAATATAAAAATAAAGCCTACATATAAAATATTAAAAATATGAATAAAAACTATAATAGAACATGAGCAACACAGAAAACAAAGAATAAAGACACAAAATGCCAGACGGGAAGTTAAGGGTAAAGAAAAGGAGCTGAAAAAGACAAAGTCAGGAAAACAAGGAGCAGGATAAAAGAAAAACAGCAGGTTTTTGTAAAAGACCAAAGATAAAGAGCTAGGATGAGGTAAAGAGCAGGAACAGAGGTGATGCGACAGGAAGAGAGAGAGGAGGATGTCAAAAGAGCTTCTGAAGAGCACCAGCTTGCGGTTTAATTGGCAACGGGATACAAACACAGAAAGACAAAACAACAGCTGCAACAGAGAAAACCTCTTCAAATGTCCAAACACAAGACTCTGGAAGTGACCACTCAACCACTCTTCACCGTTTCTCCGCAGGTACTCGACGAACTCGGAGAAACTCTCAGCGGTAGCCAATCAACACCTACTAACCGATGGAGACTTGCAAACAGCACTTAAGTTCACTTCCTAGCACTGACTGGAGTGGGGAAGCAAAGGGTTGTGGGGCGAGTTGAGAAGAATTTGTTTTTCTTGTTAAGCAACGTTCACATAATGTCACCCCAGAGCTCCGAGTTTGCTCTTTCACAGCTCTGGAGTCTATTGAGTTCACTATGTCACCATGTCTTAGATGTTTCTCCTAAAATTCCTGAGAAGAAACAAATATAGTTCACATACAGTGAGACTTAAAATTAATGTGGTCACCAGCTCAGATCGATTGCTCTTGAGGGAACTTCATGAGAAATGCTTAAGTTCATATTGAGATATCTGGTTTATGATGCAGACCAGGCAAATCTAAGCACAGTTTGAGATCTCTTGAACTCTAGAAGATGCATGGGAGATTACTGGAGTGTTTTTCTCAGGAAATCGGAGAGTCATGGGCCAGATTCGGGTTTTCTTAAGAAAGAAGTTAAAGTCCTGCCAAAGACTCGCTGATCAACTCAATGAGAAACACCTCAAATGACATCTACCGTCAGATTAGAACAACATGCTGCATGTTCTAATGCACTGTGATTTTTAAAGAATCTGTAAGTTGCATTCATTTGTGCTTTGTCTTTATTCTGCTAGATTTATTAAAAAAAAATTGTAGGAAAGTTTTAGGAACTTTGTACAAATGTTCCCAATTGCAAATAGCCTGACTATATGGCGCTTTTTGATGAAAATTAACTGATCACTTCTAATGCCGACATTTTGCACTGCCTGCACATACAATACAAATAACAATAAATGTGCACATTATTTTTGCCATGACTAGCTCGACAGAAATTGTTGCATTATTTTAGGGAATTGCATCTCCATACCTGAGGCCAATGCGATACGCATCTTGATACACAGCCTACGATACAACACATTAAAGATACATATGAAGCAGCATGCGGTACGATTAACCCGTATTACGATGCAGCGAGATCCAATTTTGATTCGATTCAATGCATATTAATCGATATTCTATGTGACTCTCAGGACACACCTCGATCTCACATCATATTCACGTAGCAGCAGTGGTGAGAAACAGCTTAGAGAGGAGAAATCAATCTACATATAAAACATTGGTCCCAAACTATTGGTCACTTTCTAAATAATAAAAGTACAGCGCATCTACCAATAATTATATATAAACAAATCGGGTTAGAAATGATGCATCGTGATACAAATGCCAACTTGGACCTGATGCACACTTTTTTAAATCACATCGTTAACTTTTATGTCGATGCACCGAATTTTACCATCCCTCATTCATTTTTGATTTGTCTAATGTAAATGTGCCCAGATTCACAAAAAATCTAAGTCAGGAAATCTAAGTCAAGTGCAAGTTCTCAAATATTTCCTTAAAATAAAAATAAAAAATCTTTTTTTTTTTTTTTATTAAGAAGAAAATGGCATCATCTGATTATATGATGATTCTTTAAGTTCTCAAGAATATTATTCTTAAGAATGTTTCGTGAATCCAGCTCTAGTAGACTCAATTAGCTCTCCTTTATGATGTTTCTTTCCTACAGGAACACGGTGCTGATGAATGTGTGTAGGACTGGATCAGTCCTGGCGGTTGGGTTTGCTTTTGTTGTTGTACCTGTTGGAAGCTCTCTCGCAGGTGGCTCTGGTCCTCCGGGTGGCAGAACTCCAAAATGTCTTTGCCAAGAAGATCCTGTGCAAACCCAAGAAAAGGGACAGATTCATATAAACTCTTTGTACTTGTTAAACAGAGCACAGACAGCATCAGGGGATTCATAATGAATAATAACTGGAATATGTCGACTATTTCAAGAATATCCCTCAACATTCTCTATTATTCAGAAAACTGCATGCCTGGCTTGTCATGAATCTATGACTGAAATCATATCTGAACTAAACAAACAGGACATAAATATCATCAATACATTGCTTTAGCTACTGTAACTATGCATTTAAGTTGCAGAATATAATATTGACAGATGGCAGAAGAAATGGATATTGGAGTCTGAACTACAAATTTTGGAGTGAATTGTTTCTCCCACCCCTCCTTAGACTCGAGGCTCAAATGGGTTGCCAGATTGAGGACATCCAACGGGAACGAAAGCAACTGACAACAGAAGGCAACAACAAGCCTTACATTGTAAGCTAATGAGTTGATTTATCTGCATTTTAATATGCCTCTGGTCATAGAGATCTTTAAAATGGATACTGAGGCTTTTTAAGTTGCAATTTCTGACTAAGTTCATTTGCTGGCTTCCATGGCTGCAATACGCGGTGTTTTCTGACAACTGGCAACCCAGGGTGTCAAAATACTATTGGTTAAATTGACAGTGGGGGGAATCACACAGACAAAAACAAAAACAGACATTGCAACATGGAATGAACATTTCAAAGTAGAATAACTAGTTGTAGCATTGTTTTTCGGAGAAACGTGCTTGTGAAATTAGCATATTTCCTAAATATCTGCAAACATATTATGGAAATGTTATGCTTTAGTACAGTTAAAAAAAATTACACATAGCACTTTTAATATTAAGCTGTACATTCAGTGAAACTGACCTGAGGCTGGTAGCCAATCACGTTGATGCAACGAGGGTCCACGAAAGTGATAATGCCATCGGAGTTGTGGCGGGAAAGGAACTCTGTTGGCACAGAGAGTCCGTTCATATCCATAGAAACTGGAGAACTGGTCACCTGAGAGACGAGATAAAGGGATTTTTATACAAACCACTGGGCAGGATGCTCAAACAAACAGATGCATGTTTTGTAGTGCCGCATGGGACTGTGGAAGAATTAGTTATAGCTGTCTATGCACATTAAGATGTGGGAAGGTATTTATTGAATAAAAATCACATTTAAATGCAAGACATATAAAAAAAACATGAACTAGACACATTTTGAAACATTAAGTTTTCAAAAGTTGCAGAAGTAATAGTTTTCTGCAGTGATCCTGAGTGTAAAAAGTGAGTTTGTTATTTGAGAGCTGACAAGGTACTTTTTTATAATGTTAGATGAATTAAGTTCCCAGAAATATTATGTGACAAGAAATATGAATAAGTTAAGGTAAAGTACAGGTTCAACATATTCTAATACATCTTCTGTCCAGAGTATGCCTGCATGCGCACAACAACTCCAGGAGATGTGGGTTCTTTGCTAGAAGGTTGCTATGCAGTGGTTTTAGAGTGGCTTTAGCATATTATGTCCACTAGGGTGTTGCAGAAGCTTACTAATATGTTGCTATGCAGTTGCTAGGGTGTACTAGTTGTTAGAATGTTGCTATGCGGTTGCTAAGGTGTTGTAGTTGTTAGAATGCTGCCATGCAGTTACTTGGGTGTTTTTTTTTTTTAAGTAAAAAAAGATTGTTGCTAGAATGTTGCCATGCAGTTGCTAGGGTGTTCTAGTTGTTGGAATATTGCCATGCGGTTGCTAGGATGTTTTTTTAAGTAAAAAAAGATAGTTGCTAGAATGTTGCCATGCAGTTGCTAGGGTGTTCTAGTTGTTAGAATGTTTCCATGCGGTTGCTAGGGTGTTCTAGTTTTTAGAATGTAGCCGTGAGATTACTAGGGTGTTCTAATTGTTAGAATGTTGTCATGCGGTTGCTAGGGTTTTTTAGTTGTTAGAATGTTGTCATGCAGTTGCTAGGGTGTTCTAGTTGTTAGAATGTTGCCATGATAGGGTGTTCTAGTTGTTAGAATGTTTCCATGCAGTTGCTAGGGTGTTCTAGTTGTTAGAATGTTGCCATGCAGTTGCTAAGGTGTTCTAGTTGTTAGAATGTAGCCATGATGTCACTAGAAATGTCCCAAATGATGCACTATACACTATGCACTTATACACTATGTACTTATGCACTATATACTCAACCATGTACTGTATGAATAATATAAGGTTATTTTGTCATTAATAATTGGAATCTGGTAGCCCCTCCCTCTTTGGTACGTAATTACACAGTTGAGTGCATTAAGTGTTCAACATTCCACACTTATTTAATCCGGGTATTTAAAGTGGCCTTTTTCTTTTTGGAATTTTCAGTGTGAACTCACACTTTTCACACTATTCACACTATTTATAATACAAAACGTCACAGAATACTGCCTAAGTACACGATTTGGGACACACCTTAGGATGTTCTGGTTGTTAGAATGTTGCTATGCGGTTACTAGGGCGTTCTAGTTGTTACAATGTAGCCATGAGGTCACTGGGATGTTCTAGTTGTAAGAAAGTTGCTATGTGGTAGCTAGGGATATCTTGATAATTGCTATGCTGTTCTGCTTGGTTACTTAAATGTTACTATACAGTTGCTATGGTGTTCTAGGGAGTTGCAAGCATGAGATCCGGACATACCTGCAATCTTCCAATCGCAACCAAGCAGTATTTGCTGGTTTGACCTGCTTCCGTGTCTTCATCCGGAATGGTCATGCCTGGAAAAGACACAAGAACCGTCATTTGTCCAAACAGCAGACTGAAAACATGTGGAGATCCTGATGACTAACATGTTTATTCCTACATCATTTTCTAATGAGACGCTCTGTTGCAACAGTACACAAGGACCTGTTTGGGAATCTTTGCGCAAAAATGTGTTTTCGATCCCACTAATAGCATCTGCTCAATATATTTGTCCACATCTCCCTGACTAATCAGGAGTTTGTTCATGCATAATGATTTACTTTAGTCGTCTAAAACCAGTAGCAAAGCAGTTACTGTTCCTGGATGTTGTCGTGCCGTGTTTATGTGGAGTAAATGGGACATGAAGTCACGGCAGATGGGAATCAGGGCAGAGGAGAGATTCCTGTCCTGGAGTTTGTTTAAGCAGGAACATGAAGCATTTAATCTCTTTTTAATTACATAAACGATTTCTCGTTGACACACTTCCTTCTTTGCCTTGACCTCATTATGGTTGGTGGATAAAAAGCTTTTCAGGATACAATGATCTTTGTGAATGACTCGAAAAAAAGAAAAAAACAAATGAGAAAGAGAGAATAAAAGTAATAAAATATACTCTCACAATTTATAAGAACTGTTATAAAAAGCTGTATGTGTTTCCTACAGAACTGTTTTTATTATACATTTTTCATACTAATTATGATATTTTCAACTTACTTATCCTTAAAACATGTTTTACAATACAAAAAATTGGCTCAACCAGTCATGTGAATGAAGGGTGGGGCTATTGGTTCTCTCAGCCAACAGAGTGCAACAGTCCCGAAAGTAAAAAATACCATTCATTTTCTCCATAGAGGAATTCATTTTGAACAATAACTTATAAACAGACCTACTCTGATCTCAGACATTGTTAAATGATGATTTATGCTTTTATTAAAGCCATCAGCCCATGCCATTTCAAAGAATCGTGTTTAACAGCTGAATTCCTGGTGAAAAACTACATTACCCATGATTCTGCAGCGATACCTCCACCAATCAAAGAACTGTGACAAGCAAAACACGCCAAAAGAAGACTTTTCCCTATTCTCTCAAAGTTTTGCATTAACATAAACTATATTGATTCCCTAATCCCTATATATAATCAATATTTTTAAATTAATAGATTTTATATTTCTCCATCGTTTCCATCAATGTCATTCACAATGCTTCATGGGATTGTAGTTCTTTCCCTTCCCTCATTAAAGCTGGTTTTCAAATACTTTTTTGTTTCAATTCAAGGTTTAGAATGTTGCTATTCACCTTGTAAATGGTTGGTTTGGTTCATAACTATATAACAAAGATTTTTTTTATAAAACCCCATGGGAAAAAATGAATGAGAAAAATACACCCGTTAACAAGGCAAATGAAAAACTCTTTCACTCTACTGCAGACCAACTTCTCAAGGTTAAACCGATTCAAACCAGTAACTTTTGAGTTTTTTTGACCAATTCATTTAAAGAATCTCTTCATAAGACTCAACACTTGTCGTTCTGTATATTTGTTTTCATATATACAGCAGATATACGCAGTACAGAATAATATAAATACAGAATAGAGAGACATATGGTCAATTTATTGTCTCATTGTCATT
This sequence comes from Acrossocheilus fasciatus, assembly GCA_036784905.1. NCBI lineage: Eukaryota > Metazoa > Chordata > Actinopteri > Cypriniformes > Cyprinidae > Acrossocheilus > Acrossocheilus fasciatus. The sequence continues at coordinate 6,667,157 of CM071944.1, read as the reverse complement.
ATTTCATGGTCTGTTCCCACGTTCACACTGCAAACTGTCACCTCAAGTAAAATACAACTCAATTCATCAGCGGCGCATGGCTGTGCAGGGAACACTAGTTCGCCAAACTAATGACTCTGTGCTACAAATAAACAGGACCGGTATATATATCACTGCATAAATGACACATTCAGGGGGAAAAAAACTTCTCTGCAAACAGGCTGCATACTACGGACAGATGCACCGATGGCTTGAATTAATTTACTGTCTTTAATTTGCACAAACTGACATTATACAAGCAGACAGAATTCATTTGGTCGCATATCAAAGTAATAAAGAGCACGTAAAGTCTTGTGTTTGTTTTGCAAATGCTATGAAACTGATCAACAATGCATATCAGGGCCATCTGGTGTGGCCAGAGCGCTTCCTAACCGTTAATACACTGATTACCATTCAGTGTGATGAAAACGATACAAGAGGTCTTTGTTTATATCACCGCATTCCAGTATGACACCATAATGGCTGACAATCAAGCATTGCGGGTTATTTTTATCCTTACTTTGTGCCATTATGCAACAAACAGGATGTCCAGCATGTGCGATTAATTTTTACGACACACACACATGTTGGAGATGCGCTTGGAGGATACCTGGACAACCTCCAGCAAAGATATGAGGCTAAAAGTTCAGGTTTTTAAGTTCAGGGTTGCTCAATTCTCTGTCTATTTCTTCCCTTCTCACTGCACACATGCTGCACACAGGCCGGGGGGGATCTAGCGTGCTGGTGTCATATGGGAGTCATCCAAAACTCCAGACAGTTCTGTGGACTGAAGGATTCTAACGGAATTTAACACCGAATTCCAGAGTTCTGATAGTTCAAGAAGTTCAAACACATGTTCCAAACAACTTGTTCCATTAGCCTTCAGAGTACAAGTTGAAGGTTACGTTAAGCAAAACACATCCATAATATTGCTACTCTTTAGCTGTACTCAGATACAGAGTTAAAAAATTTAATTAAAATTAACAAGTGGAACCTTGTTTTAAAAAGTTACCGTTACAAAAAATGAACTGGTTCCTCTGAATCATTTGCATCTCAGCACATGTTGATGTTGAATGTAACTTAAAGGGATAATTCACCTAAAAATGAAAACTGTCAATATTTAATCACCGTCATGATGCTCAAAACTTCAAACTGTCTTTGAAACACAAATTAAGATTTTAATGAAACCTGAGGTCCAGAATCAACGAGCACAAGACGCACGGATGAGCTTCGGTGTTTGCCATATGTCTTCACTACACATAGTGTGTGTGTATGTGTTTATATGTTAAATATGTTCATCATATAAAGTGATAGCATCTGTTCACAAGACTTGGATTAAACCACTTGATTCATATGGATTCGTTTTGTGGTGCCTTTTAAAAAATTTCTCAGATCTTTCATGTTTAGATGACCTTGACTTCCAAATCCTCAGACATTAAAAATATCTCAATTTGTGTTTCAAAGGTTACCCAAAATGCAATGTCTTTGGAACAACACGAGGGTAAATAAATGAGGACAATTTACAGTTTTTGGGTGAACTTTACTCTTTAAGTTTCATTTAGCATCAAAATCACACGCAGTGATTCAAATGATTCAATTCATCTTTTTAGGAACCAGCTAATTTACATGCATCAATAACAAGTTCCGGTCCCACTTTATATTGTGTCCCTAATACCAGTGTACTTACATGGTAACTCTTCAGGAACTGTCCACTTCATATAAAGTGTAACATTCTGGACACCAACCACAATTTATATGTTACTGGCCACTGCTGTGTAACATCAAAGTAATTACATGGTAAATCCATAGGAATTGTCTACTTAATATAAAGTGTAACACTTTCTTTGCAAAAAAGTGTTGTTACCAATGTCCTGTTACACATTTGTACTTACATATAGCGTTCAAAGGGTTGTTACATATGTGTAATTACACAAACATTAGAGCTGTAGATACTAAGTAACCCTGTGGCTACATACTACGTACACATCTAGTTACTATGCCATTACACAGGTATTAGGGACACAATATAAAGTGGGACCCAAAGTTTTGTGTTAACCGAAACACATCTATAATGCTGCTGCTCCCGATTCAGACACTGATTAAAAGTTACATTTAACAACAAAAATGCATGCAGAGATGCAAATGATTCAGTGAATGGTTTTTGGAAACAGTTCATTTGCATGTACCTTCTGAACAAACCAACTCAACAGAATATTTTTTTCTTCCAAATATTATACTAGACTTTTTACTCGCTCCCCAACACTGGTCCACTTCTGAGTATTTGTTTGTATATTTGTCTGTTTCTCTCTGATTCGCTGGCTTTGAACTGACTGTGTTTGAGTGTGTTTGTGTAAGTACCCGCTGGCGGCCAGGCCTTGATGTAGCCGGTACAGTGTACGACCGAGTACTGCGCCTCCCCCTCCTTAGACGGCCCAAGACCATTCCTGCGAACGAAAGAGACACAAAGAAAATGAAACAAACATAACATGTCTGGTACTCGTGTTTGGTACTTTAAAGTTGGCATTCGGGTCATATGAGGATTACGGGCTGCAGGATCTGATTTGGAAAGTCGGCACGAACATCAGCAAAAATGTTCCCTTTAGCATTTCACATCAAAACAAAACACAGAAGCACAACAACAACAACATGACTCCATCTGCACACATCAAAATGATTGCAGATCTGCTTTCCTAAAGCTTGAATTTCAATATCACTACAGTTCAAAAGCTTGGGGTGTAGGTAAGATTTATTAATGTTTTTGAAAGATGTTTCTTCTGCTCACCAGGGCTGCATTTATTCGATCAAAATTACAGTAAAAACAGTAATATTGTGAAATATTATTACAATTTCAAATAACTCTTTTCTATTTAAATATATTTTAAAATGCAATTTATTCCTGTGATGCAAAGATGAATTTTCAGCAACATCATAACTCATCTTCAGTTAACATTTTTGTGGATTTTTTTCCCCCAGATTCTTCAATGAACAGAAAGTTTAAGAGCTTTTATTTGAAACAGAGCTCTTTTGTAACATTATAAATGTCTTTACTGACACTTTTGATCAAATTAATGTATCCTTGCTGAATAAAAGTTAATTTCTTTCAAAACAGTTTTACTGAAAAAAAAACACAATAGATTACATTAAATTTCAGCTTGGATTAAGTTAAGTGGATTTTAGTTTTTGTTCAACATTTCTATTTAGGTTTTATATTTTCTGTTTCAGCAATTAGATAAAAGTAATGTAATGCTAATAACACCAACAAACAGAACTATAAATTAAGACTATTTTATATGTCGAAATGTAATGGACTGTAGCACTGACACATTGAAATGTATCTATTTCTAACACTGAAAACAATGTACAGGCTTTAATTAATAACATGAAGAACAAAATAACATTTCCAGAAATCTTCACAAGTGAAATAAATTTAGTTTTCTGAACTTAGGAGATATCAGAAAAGCAAGGGGAAACCAAATTTGCACAATATCCTTGGACAGTGAATCAGACTTTTTTACCCCATCCATTAATACGAAGCGCCTCGTGTGCCTTTCTCATAATGTTCTTCATGCGCTCTGTGCACAATCCCATCCCCTGTCAAATCAGTCAAGATTAGATTTAGATTTACTTTTTGTTAATTAATTTATTTCTGTTTATTTCAGTTTGCAAGCTGAACTGTTAGCTATGCCATGGCATTTAGTTTGCATTCATTATTTAATATTTGTTTATGAGCTCAACTGTGTGAGAAACATCAGGTCATGGGTTCGACTCCCAGGGCAAACACATAACGATTAAGCACATTCATTTGAATGCATTTAAAGTTATTTTGGATGAAAGGATCTACCAAATGGAAATGAAAACCAATATTATTTTATTTTTAGATTTAGTATCCAACAATATCCCTCATTCACATCTCTTCTCACCTCTGTGTGTTTTGTGAACTGTACAACAGGCCTTTGTCATTTTTGCATAAATGCTCGACACACATGCACCATTTATCAATCAGACATCTGCAATGTACTTTTCTAACAGATGTTCCTGGAAAAGGTGATTCCTGCATTCCAGAGCTGTCAAAACCCGCAAAACACACAGCGCTGCAAGTTTGATGCAGACGAACAACACGCCTGCCGCAGAGAGGAGGGCATCGGGTTAAACATCAGGGGTCAAAGGGCAAATTACAGGAGGAATGAACAGGAACACTGGCGTTACATTCTTAGGAACAAATTCTAAGAATTTTCTTTAAGGAAACAAAATTCCTAGAAGTCGTCCATGTAATGCCAAAACTTCTGAAAAGTGCCGCAAGACGACTAAGATAAGAGATAAGAGATAAGAGTTTATTTAATAAACTGTGTGCTGCTATACTTTCATTGTTTCAAGACTTACCATTATACCATGTTCAAAAAACAAAACAAAACAAAAAAACAGGAACTAAAATGTGAAACATGCAGTTGTTATTTAAAGCCATTGTTTATGCAAAGTAATTCCTAATGTAATCTAATCTATTCAGGTTTATTTAGCGAGATTAAATACTTTTGACTTAAAACAAACAAATTCATTTAGATGTTAGCACATCAAGCAGATTTTTAGGTTACATGAAAAAACATGTTCACATGGTAATACCATGGTAATTTTGGTTTTGTTTGTTGAGTTTTTAATGGGTTTGATTGTAAGTGTACATTACAAATGAATTAGCAATGCTAAACCCTACTGCACAAGTCCTGTTTTGAATTACAGGATGTTTGGTTACTTGATTGGGGTTGATTAACTGCAGAATTGGGTGCAAATTTGAAATTTGAAAACTGAAAAAAGATTCATACCTGTATCTCTTTCTCATGCTGGACAACCGATTCAGTGAGATATGATCCAGTGGAGCACTGCCACACCTAAAGAAACATTTGAAAACTGTTAAATTATCACCATAATGGGATAAGAATACAAATACATGTGCATTTTTTGTTAAACACTAAAGTTTGGAAACCTCAAATTAATTATATTAGATTATTTATGATATATATAGAACTTTTATGACACAAATGATCACTTTTGCAAAAATTGCATTATTACAAGAACAATGATAAAAAATTTTTTAAAAAAAGCAAAGATTCAATTAAAATTATATGTACTCAGAGGTTGTTTTAACTAAAGAAAAATTATACATATATATATATATATACACACACACACACTTTTTTTTTCTTTTTAAAGAAAAGATTGACAATTCCAATTTTTTTGTTAAATTTAAAAATTATTTGAAGTTAGGGCACATATTATCACTTATTTTCATTAAAAAATATTTTATTTAAAACATTTTGTTGATAAGAAAAAATCATTTATTATAATTTTTTTAAATTGTGGCACAATCAGCAAAGAATTAATAATATGTACTCAAAGTCAGCATTAACTAGAAAATAGTTTAACAATAACTAACTAAACAAATAAATGAACAAATAATTGAACATTCATTTTGACAGACAAATAAAGTACTACAAATGATTTTTACAACTAATAATAAAATAATAATTATTCATAGCACGAGCACTGATGATGTCTAATATTCTTCTAGTTACCATGTTAAATATATAGCTGTTATCATTTGAATCCAGCTAGTAAAGACAGTAAAGACTACACGAGTGACCTGAAATATCTGACCCTGTTGCGGGGTAAAATAGTTCACATCTGTTCCAACTTGAGCTGTTTATCTCCCAAAAATCACTTCCATTCAACCTGGCAAGACAGTCTGTCGTCCCTCGGGACTTTGTCAAATAGGTTGTCCAGTGTTCACGAATGCAAGGTATGCAAATAAACAGTATGTAAGTTCTTGGATCACAACAAGCAAGTAACGCTATTAAACATCATGACTCAACTCTGAAGGACTCTTAAAGCATTGGGTAAGAACTTTTAAGAATGACGCTCATGTTTTTTTAGGGGTTCTGTTTATCTCAAGTGTTTTAACTCACACTCAACAGATGCGCTCATCTGCTAGCATGCGGTTTCAATCTGTCAAAGAGCCGCAAATAGAAAGCATTAAACATGAACACAGTCGCTAACTCTCATATTTATGTGCTGAAGGAAGCACAAAAACATATGCGGCTTAATCATCCATTATGTTGGAATTTGCTCGTCATGGTTTGTGACAAACTAGCACGGACCCTCAAATCGAATACGGGAAGTGCATGTTTTCATCTGGTGTTAAATATAGACCAAACAATATTTCAAAAGAACATTATGAATGAAAACACCTTTTAAACATACTGCGGGAAGGACAGGAATGTTCAGCAACAACAACAATCAAGTTTCTGTTCGCCTCATTGCTAAAAAAAATCCAATTATTATTGCATTTTGTCATCTTGAAAGGTCATGCAGGCTTTAAAATCAAACAGGAAAATTATATTGTTATGTTCAGAATAAAAGACAAACAAAAACACTTGGATAAAGAGGGAAATAGCTCATAAAGGATCATAATGAAGACAGAAAGATGCAGAGACTCAGATTGACAGTGATTTCTACACTTTTGTGCAATTAGTTAATAAACATATGGGTGTGAATTTATTTATAAGTAGTGATGTTAATAATGTTAATCAGCTCACATCATGCAATATAATTTTTTTTTTTTTTTACATTTCTGAGAGTGACAAGATCTCAAAATCTGATCAAATCGGACCTGAATGGCCTCTATATGCAAAGGCTATGGTATGCCAATACATAAAAAATGAACATGTTGATGGTTCAAGGCTCATTTCTTCTATTGGGAATTGAACTTGCAACCTTCCATTATCAGTCCTGATCGTTAATCACTGCATGAGATGCTCACGGAGCTCACGGAGAGCGTGGAATGTACCTCATTCTGCAGATGAAGGAACGTCTGGAGCCCATACACATTCTCATAGAGGACTGCTGTCCTTCCTTCTTCACCGTCCCCGTCTTCAGGTCCAGAATACGCCCTGGACATCAACACACACACACACACACACACACACACACACACAGACAGGAAACAGGAAAGAAGTTAAATTAGGAATTGGCATTTTAAGTTAATTTGTGTAGAGTAAATTCCTTAAAGCAAAAATAACACACACACACACACACACACACACAGTTTCACCCAATCTCATGTTAATCTTGAGTACCTATACAGTAGCATTTCATCCTTCATATCACCGAGTTTTAGTAGATTTATAAAAGACAGCTACAGCTTTACGCTTCTCTCCGAAAACAGTCGAGCTGCTGGAGACGTGCCGTGAGCGGAGCTATAGAGTCACGAGCACAAGTGATTGTCTGAAAACTGTGAAATCCATTTAAATAAAACACGGACTAAAACTTTATTGACTTAAATTAACTATGGCTAAACATGTTAAAAATTAAAATGTTTTATTACAAATGCTAGATCTTAGGATTTTTTATGTTGCTGAAAGAAGTCTCTTCTGCTCACCATGGCTGCATTTATTTGATGAAAAATACAGTAAAAACAGTAATATTGTAAAATATTATTTCAATTTCAAATAATAGTTTTCTATTTTAATATGGAAAAGAGCAAGACGATTCAGATTAAATAAAATGTATTCAAGGGCTGCATTACCCAGAAAATCATATAAAAAAAGAAAAAGAAAAAAGAAATACTTACATTTAATTTTTTTTTTGTTAAACAGTAAACTTTGGAAACCTCAACTTAATTATAAGTTTTGGCACAATTGATCACTTAGGTTAATAATAATAATAATAATAATAAAAAGATTACATTATTACAATATAATGATAATAAGTTTAAAAGAGCAAAGATTCAGATAAAATAATGTGTGCATGTATTTATTTGTTTATTTTTAAAGAAGAATACTTTGGTTTTTAAAGAAAAGACTGACAATGCAAAATTCTTGTTAAACTTAACTTTGGAAAGCTCAACTCAATTATTGTAAGTTATGGCACAAATTATCACTTACTTTAATTAAAAAAGATTTTATAATTTTTATGTTGATGATAAAAAGATGAAATATTGAAATGTTTTAAAATGTAATTTATTTCTGTGATACAAAGCTGAATTTTCAGCAGCCATTTCTCCAGTCTTCACATGATCCTTCAGAAATCACAACATTACACCAATATATTAAATAGAAATATTTTAAAAGAGAAAACTATTTTTTAATTTTTATATTTTATATATCCACACTCATTAACCCGCGCAGCCTTACCTCGGCCAGATCTTCTGTAATTTGCCACTGTCTCTGTGGCCTTGCACCGATGACTAAATCATAGCCATGCTGATATAGAGCAATGTCAAATGGTGAGACTTGGTTATAAAGAGTTAACCAGATGTTTGTTTATTTTTTCATATAAAACTACTTTTAACTATTAAGGTGCATCATCCGCTGGGATGCATGAATATAGCAAGCATCAAACATACCAAAAAGAAATAAACTATTCCCACAACCTTTGGATGCACCAGCTATTAAGCTATTACCTCATATCACTTCAACCTCACATATCCACAGCGGCACCCAGTGCATTCATTTGACTAGATTTATGGGAGTGATTTAGCATGGCTAATTTTATTGTGTCTTTGCCTGCTGTAGAGAACAAATGTGCATTGTCTAAATTGTGTTTTCACTAGTATAGTCGATTACTCGTACACATCTCTAATTTGAATCATGACCATAATGGCCTTAAATTACAAAATGCATTTCTGAGATTCCGCAGTAACTGTTTGCACAAGTGCCTTTCAAGGGCTGTTCAATCCTAATAAATCCCACAACAAACAACAAGCCCACAAACATATACAGATGCACAGTAAACGTTATGACCATCTCATCTCGCTCAACGCTATAACATCTGCTCGATTACAAGGCACAGAAGACCGGCTAAAATAATCCAATCACAACCATTTTAAAGTTGTTTTTCCCCATCCAGCAGAGCTAGAATAAGGGAGGAACACAATCAGAAGAAGCCAAAAAATGTTATTGGCTTAACAAAACACCCACAACAATAGTCAAATAGTGAGTTGTACTTCTCGGAATGCTGATACCTATAGGACAAAAGCTTGGGATTATTGAAGCCTGAAGTTATTTCCATAAACAAATTAGCTGACATGCCTTTCAGCAGAGAAGCAGCAGTCTCCGAACTGATCCGGTGACAGCTGCTAAAGCCCCCAGGAGCAGATCTAATTGTCGAGAAGTCTTTCCACTCTGAAGGACAGACGCCAAAAACGTTGGAAGCATTTAAAAGCTATTAATACTCGTCTCAAAGACGGATAACAACACGGCCGCTCAAGAACATCAAGAAAGAGGCCCTTGGTAGTTGTTGTTCAACAAACAATTGGGTGAAAAACCATATTGAGATGATAAACGAAGCCGGACTATAATTGTAAATCATCCAGATGGCGACCCACTGCCCTACCAACAACCCAATAACACCGAAAAGGTCAGTGGTTCTGTAATATAGGCCTTTCAACAAGGCAAAACCTGTCTGGAAATGGAAAATTATATTTCAAGGCCAATATAATAACAGTTTAGTGATGTCAAATTAGACAGGAATTTTTCCAGACTTCAACCGCAATCACCTCCAATATGACTCTGACCTCTGGGCCTCCCCAAACGCTGAACTTTTTTTTGACTTTCTGACTTCTTCCAGCAGTCAAAACAGGATTTTGTGCATCTCTGAGGACATGAAATTGTGATAAAGCACCAAAACTGAATACTTGAAGATAAAAGTGGAATACAAAGAAACATCTTAAGCCATGTATATAAAGACAATCATATAGAGATCTAAAGGTGGGATGTCATCAGATGGGTAGGTGGAACCAGATGCTACCAAAACGAGGGCGACAATAAACCAAAACAAACAACCACTGGCAACAGACAACAGATTTCATCTTTCTAATTCAATTGACTTCATGGTTTGAACTTGGTGGAGGAAACAAAAAGCCACTGAGCAGTTGCATGGTAACTCTCTTTTAATCGCATATCAATCTTCTTGTTTGCACTGGTTTGAGTAAGTGCTGGTCATATATAGTGTTGGGAATCGAAAACCAATTCCAATTCCAGAATCGGATACTTGTAAAATTAAAATTTCAATTCCACCTCTCATTTCCTGTTCTTTTTTAGGTGGCGAAAAGGGGCTGTTGAACAATTTATTTGTCTTTTTTCAAATCTTGAGTCATTGAATTTTTCCATGATATTTTGTTTAGCTGTCTAACAATTAGAGAACTACAACCTCCATAAAAAAAGAAAGTTTCAATTTATCCAGAATCACAATTAAAATGACAAGCAGTCACTGTCACAGTTGTAGACCCATCAGCTTTCTTCTTACAAGTGGGGCTTTGGCTTCATGACGGCTTTGTTTCCAGGAGGATGGTTAAAGAACATGACACACTCACACACGTCTCCAAGAAATTCTGTAGAATTCAACTACACAGATGACATCTTCTAAACTCCCGAAGTGTTTCCCAATTGCGTGCCGCCTCAGATGCTCAGACAGCAGTCTGTGGGCATGATGTCGAAGTCTGAGACTAAGTGGAACCAGACGCTTTAAAGACGAGGACAACAATAAACCAAAACAAACAACCATGTGCAATAGGCAACAGAATTTATCTTTTGAACTCCATTGACCTTATGGTTTGAACTTGTTAGAGGACACAATAAAAGCCATTGACCAGTTTTACAGTAACTCTCTTTGATCGTGCCTCAATCAATCTTCTTGTTTGCACTGGTATGAGTCAGTGCTAGTCATACATGCACAATGGTTTGAGTTTTGGTGCAGAATACTTCAAGATAACAGGAATGTAAAGACACATTTTGCGCCATGTATTTGACAAATGTATAGAGATTGAGAGTTGGGACGTCATCAGATGGATAAGTGTAACCAGACACTTCCAAGATGAAGACAACAATAAACCGAAGCAAACAACCACTTGCAATAGGCAACAGAATTCATCTTCTGAATTCCATTGACGTCATGCTTTGAACTTGTCACAATAAAAGCCATTGACCAGTACGGTAACGGTAACTCTCTTTGATCGTGCCTCAATCAATCTTCTTGTTTGCACTGGTATGAGTAAGTGCTAGTCATTATGCATGATGGTTTGCTGTTTTGAAGACCTGCGTGGGTTTGGATGACCGTTCCTCAGCCTCCTGCTTCCCAAAGCAGAGCTCAGCAGGTGGGGTTTGCTTTGGACCACTTTCCCTGGATGCTTCCGCAGCAGAGAACTTTGGTTGATCTTTCAAGAAGTCCAACACCAGGCATGGGAACATCTCCTCCTGACAAGCACGGCTCCTCCAACTTCAACTCCTTGACCACCTGAAGGGGATCTAAGGACAACGCTTGGAGGAATGAGAAAATGTTAGCCAGAACTCCCAGATTGGTCCCAGAACCGCAAGGACATCCAAGCAAAATCCCCAAGTCCTCTGAGAAGAAAAAGGCACAGTGTGGAATCTGGGCAACGGCCTGTTTCATTAGCATCAGAGAAGCTGCCGCGCCACACATATATGCCCTGTTCTGCCACACAGACTCCATTGTTTCTCCTCTGTGGTGGGCAAGTGTATCATTATTATTCTAAAAATGAACAAAGCAACAAAAATGGCAAATATCCCAGGCCACCAACCTCAGCCAAGTTAAATATTTAGGCGGCAGTCGCCGTCGACAAGACCGTCATAGATGGAAGGACAAACAAAGAGTGTTGCCAGAGAACTAATCGCTGTCCTTAAAGGATGAATATGAATAAAAAAATAAAGCTTGTAATGAGAACGTTATCTTAATCAGTGAAGTATGTTTAAAAAAATAAACACTGGAAAAATGGGTCAGTTTAGTCATCGACTACAGAATGCTCTTCTGAGTTATTTTGAGTACCATTAAGGTACTTCGTGTTTAATTTCCACAGAGAATTTCAGGTTGGATGTCGCTTGAATCTATAACCTTAAGGAAAACATATCTGGTTAGTACTTCATTTATATTCACTTCTTATTACTCTGTAAACTTTCATCCAAAGCTGATATTCATTTGATCAAGCCATGCATTCCCTTGGAATCACTTCCAGAATATTGGCAAATGCTTGCACCATGCTTTACAAACAATGCTACATATATTATTCAAATCACCAGCGTTCTCATATATCTGAGCTCATTGTCCTAAGATCAGTCATTCATTTTCATTTCTTGCTACAGCTCATAGCTCACAAAACTTGTAAACAAGTTTAGATACGTAGGCTACGGGCAACAAAAACTAATTTGTGCATTATTTGCATGTCGCAATGCACGCTTTAATAATTGATGAGAAAATATTCCATTTTGTCACCACGAAGATGAATTGCATTGCAAAAATTCTGATAGTTCAACAGAATTTGTGACTCGTGGCATTATGTGCATAACTAATGTTATGTAAAAATGTCTCTAAATGGCAGAAATGCCCTCCGTGGGCCATTCATTATGCTTTACAATACACATTAGGATTAGTTTTATGTGCCAGTGAAACATGGTAACCAGGGCTAAAATGCATTTCAAATACTTTCCTATTCATAGTTACAGCTTTAAAGAGTATAATGCATTAAGATCAACACTTAATCTGATGTCTCATGTGTTATTTATATTATATTACTCGGTTTGCGCTTCAGAACACTCTTTAAAAGCATAACCATTAATGTGTTATGTGATTACAAATCAATGCAGCACAATGCATTGTATATAAAAATCACAGTGCATAAAGCATACTATTATGATGCATTACAAATGCAGGCTTCTAGTGAAATGTTTCCATATATATATGATTATGTATATGAGACTAGAACAGATCGTGTAGTTGTACACAGGTGTGTGGTGTTGTGTGGTCTGATGGATGGTGTGCAAGATCTCGCTGATGTCTCCAGCCATCGTTTCCCACTTCAGGGAAAAACACACACACACACACACACACACACACACACACACACACACACACACACACACACACACACACGAAGCAGCCCAAATCACTCTTAATCAATTATGTATGCAGAGCCAACCCTTAACATTCCAGCACAGAGAACACATTAGCGGAGGAGAGTTTGAGGAGACATGGAAAATATCTCCCTTGGCTGCTTCATTTGATCGCTTTATCACTAAAACATATGAGGTTATCAAAACCTCATCAAGAGCTCCATATTTTAACCGCAATATTTTATCTGGACCTTCTGCAAGGACGGAATTCTTTCAAAACTTGTGAGTTTCTTAGATTGGAAAGGAAATTCCTTACTGCCCTCTTATGAAGAATTTTAATACGATATAAAGTTGGATCTGAGATCCCTAGTGGAAATGCTTCAATTTGGTGCAATTTTGTCATTACAAATTACACTACTGTTCAAAAGTCAGATTTTTTTTTTAAAGAAATAATACTTTTACTCAGAAAGGATGCATTAAATTGATTAAAAGTGACAGTAAAGACATTTGTAATGTTACAAAAGATTTCCATTTCAAATAAATGTTGTACTTTTGAACTCTCTATTCATCGAAGAATCCTGGAAAAAAAAAAAAGTAAAATGTAAAGTGATCCACATTTTGGTTTTTGACTGCCACACTGAAATCCTATATCTCTGAAAATGAACCACAAAGGGCTGTAAAAATTAGGATGCTAAAAGAAAAGTTTGTTAAAAACCAATATATTCAGATATTTTTAATGCTTATTGAGGTACAAGCATGCAAACTTTGGGAAAAAACACAAGTAGTAAATTTGCCCATTTTTGAACTGTCGCCATTGGCACACAAAGCAACAAAGATTGCTAAAGTCAACAGATTTTACTAATAGACCCACCAACCTCTGTGTAAAAATAAAATAATGATGCTGCCATCTTTCTAAAGTCAATTTCCTTCATGTAATTAATAGTAATAAATCTGGCTCTACAAAATAGTGGATTACTCAGCATATACACATACATGGCATTTCATATTTTTCTTTTCTTCTATGTATTTCTTTCACTAAAATAATTTATTTATTTAAACGATTTACATTTAAATTTTGATTTGATTTGATTTGATTTTACATTTTTTACCTCTGGTTGAGTTTACACGCAATGACTGCACAATTATTTTGAATTGAAAAAAGAAAATGTAATAATATTGCTGTTCTTACTATATTTGATCAAATAAATGCATTATAGACTTTTTTTTTCAAAAACATTAAAAATTGCTTACAAGTTTAAATGAAAGAAAACCCCAGATGTGGTCTCGCATTTCTGGACCCCACTAAATATGCACATGATCATTTTCATATTACAGTCAAACACATTGGTGTGTTTCATGTCACAGCCAAATCACTGGATGCTAGATGTACTGAATAAAATTACACAACTGAATCATGCTGAGACGAATACAGCTGCCTCTTTGCATATAAAGCGAACTCCGTGAGTCCTGACAGCACTCATATTACTGTGGCGGATAACAGCAGGCACTTTGACCCCGCGTCTCATTTAAATGTGGTTCGAGCCACATCAACGACTGGTCCTCTCAAAATAATCATCATATCACGAGCGGTTGACATAATGAACTGTGACAATGCCCTGCTCGCGCCTTGTCCGACTGTAAAGATGTTTTATTACATGGGTGGATATTCTCATACGGCTCACTGAAACTTTTTAATAAAAGGAAATCAGACAAGAACGACAAAAGGGCTGCGAGAGACCACACCAGATCATTCCAACTATCGCTATAATTAAATTATACAGTCATTGCATGCTTGAGGGGTCAGCGTTTCACCGTAATTATCATACACTAAAACCGATGTAAAACTAGGTTTGCAACATACTTTTCTGTAGTATATTATGTGTACAGTATGCAAAGGGTATGCACATTTCTGTATGCATGAACTATACAACAAAGCACACTCTGGGAGAAAATATATGCCATAATTCAATGAACTTGACTTAACAGTTCATTTCCATTGCCGTGATGCAAAAAATGTCAAATCATTTTGACTTATTTGATCTCTACAAATATTCAACTAATTGCTCACGCTTTTCAAATGTATTTAAAAGTTAGTTTTCAAAAATTATGTAATAATACAATAAAATGTATATATAATAAATAAATATCCTAACTACAAGACTAAAACTGAAACAAAAATACAAATAATAGAAAAAAAGAAAAGAAAAAAAGAAATCGGGGAATGTGAACTGATTAAATTCACTACTTGAATGCAATGCAAATTTGGATAAAAAGTTACTTTGGTCTGCCAAATGCATTAACATTTAAAAAAAATGCTTAAAATGTGTCCTTGAGATAAAAAATGAATTAGAACCAACAAAGCCATTGCAGAAACTTGAAAATATATTTTATTATTAATAAAATATTAAATTTATTTTATTAAGAAGAAAAAAAAGGAAAAACTACAATAACCTTGCCACTGCATATCTGAAGGAATATCTGACAGATCATGTGTTCAAAATTACATGACTCTTCAAAATATTCAGCTGCATTTCAATGAGGACAAGATGGAAAGGTTGCCCAGAGTAAAACTGTTTTGTTTTTTTCCTCTGTATCTGAGGTGAATATTTCATCTTGTGGTTTACTCAACCACTTTGCAAGTGTCCACAAGCCGACAATAGAGGCTGTGTTTGTGGTATGTGTCTAGCGCCCTCTAGTGGAGAAACACACAGTGAAACATTTATTGTGGGCAAGTTCAAATTATTTAGAGCATTTGAGGACACATGCATGATTCAGGAAGCATGTATTTGTATTGCACAGATGTGAAGCAGTTGAACTCCCTGTAATATGCAAAGACCATTTGAAAATAACTTGCATTAAAGGTGCTGCAAGCAATTTTTGAGAAATGCCATGCATAAAATGCCAATCTATCTGACAGATATCACTGAAATAGGTGTCTTGAGAAATCAAACCAGTCTCTGTGACAGCACTAGCTTCAGTAAACAGCAAAAAGAGTCTCATGACTGCTCCAACCAATCAGAAAGACTCTTTGTCTCTGAATAAATCTGCATGTCTTCAACTGCAATTAAAGGAATAGTTTGCACAAAAAAAAAAAAAAGATCATTTCTTTATCAGAACAGACTTGGAGAATTTTAGCATTAAATCTCACCAATGGATGCTCTGCAGTGAATGGGTGCCGTCAGAATAAGAGTCCAAACAGCTGATAAAAACATCACTATAATCAACAAATTACCTCCTAAAAGTTCATTAAAAAAATCATCGTTGAGGGCTTCAAACAAGCCCTCTATCCATAATATTGCTTTCTCCAGACTGAATCAGGAGAGAAATACGCACAGATCAAGCACTGTTTATGAGCGAAAGCAGTCAATATGTGGGTGGATTCTGATGTGAGAGGACAACAGGTGATGGACTTTTTCACTGGAGAAAGTGTTATGGATTATGGACTCATTTTTGACCAGAAGTGACAGTTTAAAGTTAAAACACCTTAATGATGGATTTGTTTTGTACAAACACACAGCTTTTCACTTCACAAGATGTTAACTGATGGACTGGAGTGGTGTGAATTACTTGTGGATTATTGTGATGTTTTTTATCAGCTGTTTGGGCTCTCATTCTGACGGCACCCATTCACTGAAGAGGATCCATTGGTGAACAAGTGATCCAATGCTAAATTTCTCCAAATCTGATCTGGTGAAGAAACAAACTCATCGACATCTTGACTATATTTTCTACAAATTTTCATTTCTGGGTGAACGGTTTCTTTAAGATGAATGGGAATGGTGATGGATAGTTTTCTCCTAGTATTATACAACTCCTTGTGTGGTTGAAAATATGGGAAGCAGTTCAAATGTCACAAAGGAGGGCTTAGAAAAACAAACACCTAAAAGTTGTGATCTAATAACAGCAATCATCCGCAGTGCTATATCAAAC
This sequence comes from Acrossocheilus fasciatus, assembly GCA_036784905.1. NCBI lineage: Eukaryota > Metazoa > Chordata > Actinopteri > Cypriniformes > Cyprinidae > Acrossocheilus > Acrossocheilus fasciatus. The sequence continues at coordinate 6,650,319 of CM071944.1, read as the reverse complement.
CTAAAACGGTCACTCCAATAAAATCAGTCCATTTTAATCACAGTCAACTATTTTTCATCGGTGCAATAACGCCAAAAATACTGCTCTCCAAAAAAAAAGGAAATAAAAAAGCTGCTCTCTGCCAAAGCTTGTTAAACATCATCATGATCTTGCATGAACAATGTACAAATAAAATTAAAAGGTTTCTGAAGCACAAACAAAGCTTTATGCCTGCAGAAAACAAATCAGTGCATACCAACACCAAAACCTCATTGGAACGTGGGGTTTAACGGAGAGGGAATATGTACTTCTTCACATAGCAAACATTTCCACAGAACCATTCAATTCTGCCAGTAAATTCAGCAGAAACAAAACATCTGTCTGTGATCAAAGTCCCAAAACAGTCTTGTTGCACGGCCCGTCGTCTATGATATTTAACATGAATATGAGAACAGAGTGAGTTTCCATGTCTGAGAGGGCCAAGTCAAAGTCCTGACCTCGGATGAGATCGAAACAAGCCATTCAAGCAAAGCAAAACCTATATAAACCATCTGGTTTAAAGGAATCATCTTTACTTGAACATTACAGTGCAACATCTGTATATGATCCGTCTAAGCGTCTATCACTTATTTCTGTTCACGGAATCTTTTGACACTAAACTAAGTTGAGGATTCTGATCATGTCAGCACTTGTTTTTCTTCTATTTTCAAACCAAAAAAAAATCCTAAAATGAACAGCAAACTTTTGCAATTATTTTCTCATAGAAAGTTCATTATCTCGATTTTCAACTGTTTGTTCAAACTTTGAATGCAAATCGTCATAAACAAGCAGCGGTTCGTTTGAAAACCTCACAGCTGATTAAAGTTACCGCTGACTCAAATACTAATGAGGCGTCTGCACGCGTATGAATGTTCCCTGCAGAGAAATATTACAGAGAACACATTCAGCACTTGTGTTGTGTAGCACTGTCTATTCTGCCTTGAAGTCCACTTTAAAAGCTTCTTGCACCAAAAATTATTTTTTTAAAAACCCTTCAATTTACTTTTACCCTAGTGTGTTTTTGCTACCTTAACTCATGAGCATCACTCTGAATTCTTGACCTTGTTACTTCATACTGCATGAAGAAATGCATACTTTTATTCAACAAGGATATATTAAATTGATCAAAAGTGACAGTAAAGAGATTTATAAAGTAACAAAAGATTCCCATTGCAAATAAATGATGCCCTTTTGAACTTTCTATTCATCAAAGAATCCTGAAAAAAGTGCATCACAAACCGTTTCCACAAAAATATTTTCAACACTGATATACTAAGAAATGTTTCAAATCAGCATATTAGAATGATTTCTGAACGATCATGTGACTGAAGACTGGAGTAATGATGCTTTGAGTCACAGGAATGAATTACATTTGAAATATATTTAAATAGAAAACGGTTATTTGAAATTGTAATCAATTGTAATTCACAATATGCCTATTTTTTTTTACTTAATTTCTGGTCACATAAAAGCAGCCTTGGTGAATATTAGAGCAATATATAATCATATTATAGTATAGCATATTTAATATTATATTGACATTTTGAACCCATTATGTCCCATATGACATTATGACACAAATTCACAATACACGTTGTAAGCACCAAAAATATGAATCAACTAGGCTGAGATGGAAATGTGTTGTATCAGCTCTTCCAAACTGCTGAGTCTAACTCAAAGACTAAAACTTGACATTTATCCTATCCATTGTCCAGCTACGACACTGAAGCCCAATAATTCCCTGTTCCCCAGTGATCCATCGGTAGCTATAAATTCATCCAAAGTTTCGAATTAAACTGATTTGCAAAACTGGAATATCACATAAAACATTTGCGAATAAAGCACTGTTTCCATCCAATGAGTCAAAGAAAACAAAATCGTCACTTCCTGGTGGCACTAAATATCGCTAAGAAAACTAGGAGAAGCCACTGAATATAATCATTTTCATATACGAAAAATTACTTGCGCCTCAGAGCGAGCAGACGAAACACAATTAAGGCAGTCATTGCTTTCGGAGGCGGATGCTGCTGTTTGGGAGCGCAGACAATTATACTTTGCTCAGGCGTTTCAGAATGACCATAACAACATATAGATGCTGTAAACGAGATCGGTCCGCTGCTAGTCAAGTTATCCCGTCTCATAGCGCAAAGTCACATGACTTTTTCGATGTGCATGGAGGAATTTATTCGGTAATTGTGTTTCCATCGTAGTTTATGCACATTTTTTATTATTGCATAAAAAGTTTATCCTATTCACCAAGTTTTTATGCACATTTTTAGAATTGGCATTTCCATCTAGCGTGTTTTTTATGCGATATTCCAAAATGCGCATAAAAATAGGTGGATGGAAACATAGCTAGTAACGAGTGTCAGACTCTCACCCGTCATCGAGTTCTCAGACGTGCTCAGCTGTTCTCTCAGTTTGTCCACGTCATCCGGATGGACCTGCTCAAAGAGCGTGCTGCCAAACCACTCGGACTGCGGATGGTTCAGAACGGGAGTGACAGAGTCTGATACGTAGATAACGCGACCCGTCTCAGCCGCCACCACGAACAGGAAGCCGTCAGCCGCCTCCAGAATCAAGTGCTTCAGTTCCTGTGACAGCAAACAGAGGCTTTCAAATGATGTTTAAGTGATATTTAGAAAGTCAGAATTTTTTTTTTTTGTGCATTTTGTTACATATGGCATATCTACCCTGTAAAGACTCACATATAAAATAAAAAAATAAATTGGTTTTGTTGGCTAATTTGGTTTGCATAGAACAGTTTGTCAAAATCCAAAACAAAAAGTTTGCATGTGTGTTTTTTTCTTGAGAATCGTATGTGTAACATCAGGCTTTTATAACAGTATGATACAGTGAGAATATGGAGCTCATAATCAAACATGAACAAAAAACAATTCTATTTTATTCTAAACTGAGTAAAAATATGCATTTTGTGTAGATGTTAATATTTATATGGCCAAAAAGTATGCATATGAATCAGTCACTCTATGTGTCCCAAACTATGTCTTGATATTTAAATGCTTGGTTTTATGATCAAAGCTCTGTAGTTTCAAAACGCATTATGTAATGCAATACAACGATGATTGAGAGATGAACAAATAAACGATCCTCAAAAGCCTGATGATCATATTTGATACTCGCATTTTAACATGATTTTTCTATAAAATTATAACAACTTAAATCGCTTTGGTCTAGTAAGTGTTCATCTTGAAATATTACTAACAGTATAAAAGTTATTATTGTGTTCACGTTATAAAGATCAGAAAAGATTTCACAGCAAGAAGACACACGAAACATAAGCTGAAAGTGGACATTTTTTACAATTATACTAAAAGGCCTTTTACTTGCTAAAAGAGAATAAAGTATCAATCGGACGACAGAAGGCATGGAACAGATTGTGTGTTTTGATCATTTAGAGGCCTCAGAAAATTGCATCCCAAGTATGATAGAGTAGGCTTTATAGGGTGAACAAATGGCAATGTATGATTTTAAGGCCATTTTTGTCGTTTGCTGAGTGCACGACTGATTCATCGAATGTTATTTCTCACCTGTTCAGTCAGGAAGGAGGGTTTGTAAGCGCCGTCAGTTGACGTGTTCCCCGTTCCCCTCATGGACTTCATGTGTGAGACCGCCATGCGCAGGATGGTGAGTTTGTCTGGTTTCCTGGCTAGCGCGCTGCAGGTGGGCACCATGTCCGACAGCTCTGTGATGTACTGGGTCATCTTATTACGCCGGCGACGCTCGATCTCACTGTGGTTCTCTCTGGATGAAGAGAGGAACAATACTGCCATCATTAGCATGTAGTGAGAGTTGCACAGCACTTTTACAACTACAGGTAATAGATCATTACCAAGGACATCAAAACCTCACAATTTTGTTTAGTTCAAATTAATATAATAAAATAATTTTATAATATAATGCATTTTATATTTTAATGCATTTTAAATATTTTGTATAAGTATTATTAAATAATGTATAATAATAATAATAATAATAATAATAAATACTATTATTATCACTATAGGTATAATATAACAAGATTATACAGTATATTATCAAATATAATATTAGTATTAAAACACCATGTGTAGTTATAGCAATGAAATAATTATCTTTATATGCACTGCCGTTCAAATGTTTGGGATCAGTAAGATCTTAAAATGTTTTTAAAGAAGTTTCTTATGTTCATCACGGCTGCATTTATTTGATTAAAAAATAAAAAATAAATATTGTGTAATATTATTACAATTTAAAATAATTCTTCCTTTTTTTTAAATATAATTATAAAATATAATTATAAAGAATATAATATAAAGAATTTTCATCACCCATTGTTCCAGTCTTCAGTATCACATGATCCTTCAGAAATCATTCAAATATTTATTATTAATGTTAGTAACAAACAATTGTGCTGCTTAATATTTTTTGGAACCTATGACACTTTCAGGAATCTTTGATGAAGTTAAAAAGAACAGCACGCATTCAAAATAGAAATATTTTCTAAAAATATAAGTCTTTACTATCACTTTTTATCAATTAAACATGTCCCTGCTGAATAAAAGTATTCTTTTTTTTTTTTTTCAAAAAAAAAAAAAAATTTACTGACCCCAAATTTTTGGACGATAGTGTATACCGTTGTAATTCAATAGAATATTCTAATATTTTAAAAATGTGTGTGTGTGTGTGCATCTTTGAGATCCTTCTTTCACTTGTATAATTGCAATTGCGAAATTTCAATAATTACCACCTACCTATGTCTGCTCTCATGTACTTATATATGCATTCGATGTTGACCTTGATTGATAAATACATAATTATGAATTACTATAGAGGAGGCATTCGGGACCCTCAATATATATATATATATATATATATATTTGGCTCATGCTTTCTTTTCAAACTTAAGAAAAAGTTTCTTCCTTGGACTGATCTGCCGCAACACTTCTTCTTCAACTGAAATGCTCAGTTAAAAAAGTGCCAGAGAGGATAATTTAAGACTTTTTTACTTCATTTCTGAGATTTAGCTGAGACTCCGGCAATAAACTGAACGCTGACAGATGCGAACCAATCTTTTGAGTGGAAAATGCAAAACGATAAATCTTCGGAGGCCAGGTCGTTGTATTAGTCCATGGAGCGCAATGGCTCAAAGCAACGCGACAATTTCAGATGAGAGTGTCAGCTGAGGATAATTAAATACCCATTTAAGATTAGATCTAGACAGAGTCGCTCGTGTGAGGCCAAGGTGAGAGAACGAGGTCGCTCCTGACGGCGGCAGGGGCCTGATTTCTAGCTATCCTGAGGGAACCTCCCCAAGACAGCCCTACCTGGCATAACGCTCCTTATCACCGGGAATCTGATCATCATCATACCTGACGGGAGAGAGAGGAGATCAAAATAAGATAAATGAGCCTGAAAATCTCAGTTACATCACGTTTAGGTTTTATGACTGTGGCTCAAATGGAGTGATCATGAATCGCATTTATTATGCCGCATGGTTTGGATTATACTGTGTGAATATGGTAATATAATAATGGACTGTGACCACTGGATAATGAAAAACAACAAAAAAGACAAACTAAACAATCTGAGGTGTCTGTATCCCAGGATATAAACTCACTTTTGTATGAACTGTTTCATAAAAGTGCCTCCAAGAAGTTTTTGGACACTTCAGGCGAGTTTTATTTTTGTATCACTGAGATTCTATTATTATCATCCAATTTTATAATCTATTAATATTATTTATGTATTTTTAATGAGTGTTTATTTTTATATTTTGAGTTTAGTTATGTTTTTGTCATCTTTATTGTGTTTTTATATATATATATATATATATATATATATATATATTTATATGTGTGTGTGTGTGTGTGTGTTTTGATTTTTTTCTCTTTTTTCAGTTTATGAAGTTAATCTGATGGCACAAATTTAAACAGATGTGAAAACGAGATATGTTGCCTTTGCAACTTGCCAAATCCAACTAACATATTTATTTATTTACTTATTTATGGTTTTAGTTTACATGAATAACTAGTTATATACAAACACTGGCATTGCATTATATTATAAAATATCAAAACAAAATGATTAAAAATATATATTTTGCCACTTGTTAAGCAACACATTTGCCTGTTTGTCTTGTGCATTTCAGACAGCAGAGACAAATAAAGCCTGAATATCAATATATATGTCTATCATATAATGTTTCGCATAAAAGTTCACTAACAAATTTTAATTATGTCATCAATTAATCACCCTCCTGTGGTTCCAAACTCATATGCTGTTGTTTTTTTGTTTTTACATAAGATTTGATTATATTTTAAAAGCGTTTGGTAACTGACGACATAAATTTCAGAAACAAAGTCTTACATGATGTATAGTGCATTGTTTTGAACTGTTTTGAAGAAAGCAATGCTGCTTTATCTTCGAAGTATCGTTGTGTACACTGAAAAAATTAGTTCTGAAGTACACTTTAAAGGAAAATAATATTTCAGTCTTTCATGTTTACAGTTTCATGTTTAATCAACGTATTACTTGCTGTTTCGTTGGAATTATTTGTGAAAATTACTAGCAATTTCTGAGTGAAAATTGTTTCAAAAGTAAATCCTACACATTTCCAGTGTTGCATGGAAGGAAGCAGCATATAGGTTTGGAACAACATGATGGTGATTAATTAATGACACCAAGCTGGAGAGGAATTGCTGGAGTGTGTCCTGTATCTCCAGCAGGGGTCAGTGTCTCCATTCCAACACTACAGCTAAATGTGAGGCGTCTTTACCGTCAGGCAGCGCAACTATGGATACAGCTCCTTTAAAAGAACATGAACTGAAAGGAAACCATAAGTTGAGGGCAACAAAACATGAGTGATGTCTTGAAATGGCACAAACGCTGTGGCACAGCTGAAAGACACGGTCAAACAACAGAAAATATAAAAGAAAGGACATGGTGCGTGGTCTGATTTGTTTTGTTGGGAAAGCTTGCAAACAATGGAAAAAGTTTGCCTTGAAAATTTGCTGGGTCCCTCGCCGTCCTCGTCATCAAAGTCCATCCTGAAACAAGAAAAAACAAAAAACACTTGCTCATTTAAAACGTTCATATATGGGCAGCTTATGCAACAGAAAAACTGCTTTATATAAATCATAATGAACTTGAACAGAGAAGCTAATCAACAAACCCCAACACTGTAAACAGAAAAGCAAATCAAACTAAACACAGATAACAGAAACCAATCACAAAACATAGTTTTGGGGAAAAAAAATAAGCTTAGAATGCAGATTATTACAGTAATCAGTCTGTTACACACAATATGCTCAACCTACTTGTAGAAACTATGCTGTGAAATATCAGAAAGTACAAGGAGGTGGTTCTGGAACCAAATGTGACTTGATTTCTGATGTGAGGGACAGAAGTTTCCATTAGTGATGAACTCAAAGCTGACTGGGTATGTCAGAAGTTTTCTGAATCAGACCTTCTCTGATGTGGCTGTGTGGGCAGGTGAAGTGCGTTCTCCATGGAAACCACCTCATGTTAGGGGACAATATTCATGAGCACTGAACAAAACCATGGCATGATCACGAAACAGAGAGTTTGCACTGTTGGAGTATTCCATTTAAATTGAAGTTTAACTGGCTAAAAATGTAGGTAATTCTTAAACGCACAATATGTAATTTTCGGCGCTAGACGGCGCGTATTCAAAACAAACAAAGAAACAAAGGCTTAGTTTGATGACTCCTTCCGGTCGTGCTTAAGTGAGGTAAAGCAGCGCTGTTTCATCATACTGGGTACATTTGAAAGTTTTGTTATAATGCTACCCTGTGCGGTCATCACCTGTCTAATAAAACGCATAATATATTAAAGCATCTTTGGTGTTTCCATGTCTTCTACAAAACAAAACCGGAAATCGAGGGTGTATGATGTAATTGGCAGACGACACTTTGGACACGGGTCTGTGTCACTGGTTAAAATTGCTTATTTCTCTGGATTTAAACATTCTTCGAAACATTTGGGATAAGGTAAGTACACAAGTCAGCAAAATGTATAACACTGTTCTAGTGGTTTTAGGATATTTTAATAAAAAATAAAATAAAATCTTACATATTGTGCCTTTAAATGATATTTGAGATAATTTCCCATCGTTGTTTCCACAGTAGTTCCTCTCTTAAAAGTGAACGAGGCAGGTATCAGCCAGGCCATATGTGGCCATTTAGAAATGCATTCTTTCAACCAATAACTATAAAGCATGGAAATTTAATTTTTAAACAAACTGATGGTCAACTATAAATGCTAAAAATAAAAAAAAATAAAAGTTTTATATATATATATATATATATATATATACACACACATATGTTTTATTATTTCATATATAATTTAATAAAGGCAAAAATCCAAAAAAGAATATATAATGAAAAAGATTAAAAGTTATTTGTTTTAGAATCACACAGCACTGATACTGATACACATACTACACAGTCAACAGATTAAACACTGAGCTGTATATTGCATGATTTATTCATGCTGTGGTGCATACTGGAAACTTAAGTCCTGCCTCCAACACAGCAGATGCCACTGTTACCTACTGAGACACATTAGTTGTGCTGCTATTATACAGTTATTTGGGCAGCTATACACTGTGCTCTGTATAAAAAATAAAGGATAATACATAATTTTCATATTTCAAAATATAAAGCTAACCAAGATCCACCTGTTTGGAGATTTCATTTAAATAGTTTTTCAGAAAATGCAGCATAAATGTGGTTGATTATCTGAAAAATATGAGAGCAATTTTCCTCTAATAAAGTAAGTACGTGTAGCTCAGTAATGCCAGAACTGGAGATCCATGAGGAAGATAATCAATAAATGAAATGTTCTTATTTCCTTTCATTAACAGCGAACACCTTTTCAATGGCAAAACAAATAATAAAGTGTTACATAATAAGAGACGATGAAAACAAATGAGCGCTCCTTCATAATGGGCTCTGAGAGAGTGTCATATCATTTCATGAGCTCATTAAAGCTGCGCTCAACTGCAAACACTCCTGATTCATGATGTTTCCTGCTGTATGTATCATATAACCTTCAATAGACTAATAAACGTGTAAATCACACATCTGATGCAATAAGAAATTATGTAGAAAAAAATGATAATAGAATAGAACAAAATATGTACGTATATAGATTCATTCTTTAAAGTAAGTTGGATATCTGAACAAACAATCATCTCATAATGTATTAATTCAAATAATAATAATAATAATAATAAATGGCTGTTGATGCATTAATTATTTATCTATCAATCTTACACATTATATTCTAATGATGGGATATTTTTCACATTTGATTTTTTCGACATACTTTTTTTTTTTGTGGCAATTTCTGAATTTCTTGATTAATGGGCTATTAAAGAAAGAACAAAAAAAGGCCAAAACCTGTGCAATTGTACCCAATTACCCTTGAACAGCTAAACAACACAACTGAAAATGGGTAATTCTCACTTTTCTATTTATATTTTTGTCATTTGCAAGACACTATATTGAACTGTTAAGTGTCATATTAAACAGATCATCTACAGTTATGAAAATAATACACTGTTCAGCATAATAACTCACCCCGCTGATCTCCGCTTGCCTCCTCGCCCCGGCATGGCGCCCGCCATCCTGACCTGACCCGCGCCCACCACAGCGCCCGGCATGGCCACCGGCCCCGGCAGATCCGTGCCCATTTCTGAAAGACAGAAAACATCTTCACCATCAGCCACAGAAACACTGACTTCACATACATACAGCTGGTGTAGAAATGATGATTTACATGCTAGATGACTTTTACCCCACAAATAAAATACCAAGCATTAACACATTTTTACGGAGCCCCTTAAAGGACATTGTGGTGGGAAAAATTCGGAGTGAGTGGAAAAAAATCAGGGTGGGAGGAAAAAATAATTTTCAAATGTTTTGCGTTCTCTCGCAAAACTTTTGCATTCTCTCGCAAAGATATTTGCGTTCCCTCGCAAAACTTTTGCGTTCTCTCGCAAAACCATTTGAGTTCGGACAAACTCTTCCTGTTTACTTTGCAGCTTGCAGTGGTTATACCTCATATGTTCACAATGAAGCGGTTCATAGAGTTTTATTTTGAACTTCAAAGTAATACAGTCAGTGCTTATTTCGAGGCACGGTTTCGGGACATTCTAAAACGCTTAATGTGGCTTAATGTTTTAAAACGGTGACATTGGAGGACTAAATTCGATAATAATAAATCCTGATGAAAATTATTAGGCTAACATTAATAACCTTATTAATAATATTACTATCAATAAGGCAGAATATGAACGCAACGCCCTTCATGTTCCCCATAGAAAACGCTTAAGGTAGGCTATAATGAAAGGTTCAGCTGGCATGTTCACAATGGAGCGGTTCATAAAGTTTTTATTTTGAACTTTGACTCAAGTATAAAGAAATACAGTCAGGTTAGTTCAAGGCACGGTTTTGAGACATTCTAAAACGCTTTAATGTGGCTTAATGTATTAAAACAGTGACATTAGGACCAAATTCGATAATAATAAATACTAATAAAATTGTTAGGTTTATATTAATAACCTTATTAATAATATTACTATTAATAAAGGAGAATAGCCCAGAATATGAATGCAACGGATTTGGTATTTTTAAATCACCGTTTTCATTATAGCCTACCTTAAGCGTTTTATGAGGGAGAAAAAGCTTAGGCTACGTGCAGGGCATTGAGTTCATATTCTGGGCTATTCTGCTTAGTAATATTATTAAAAAGGTTATTAATATTAGCCTAATAATTTTATAAGCTTTTATTATTATCGAATTTGGTCCTCCAAGTCATCGTTTTAAAACATTAAGCGTTTTTATTATGTCCCAAAACCGTGCCTTGAACTAAGCACTGACTTATTAATTTATTTGAATCCAAGTTCAAAATAAAACTCTATGAACCGCTCCATTGTGAACACGAGCTGCATGAACCTTTCATTATAGCCTACCTCAAGCGTTTTCTATAGGGAAGAAAAGGCTTAATGTGCAGGGCGTTGCCTTCATATTCTGATTTATTAATAGTAATAGTATTATTATTAATAAGGTTATTAATGTTAGCCTAATAATTTTCATCAGGATTTATTATTATCGAATTTAGTCCTCCAATGTCACCGTTTTAAAACATTAAGCCACATTAAGCGTTTTAGAATGACCCGAAACCGTGCCTCGAAATAAGCACTGACTGTATTACTTTGAAGTTCAAAATAAAACTCTATGAACCGCTTCATTGTGAACATACAGAGCTGTAACCACTGCAAGCTGCAAAGTAAACAGGAAGAGTTTGTCCGAACTCAAATGGTTTTGCGAGAGAACGCAAAAGTTTTGCGAGGGAACGCAAATATCTTTGCGAGAGAATGCAAAAGTTTTGCGAGAGAACGCAAAACATTTGAAAATTATTTTTTCCTCCCACCCTGATTTTTTTCCACTCACCCCGAATTTTTCCCACCACAATGTCCTTTAAGGGGCTCCGTACATTTTGAATAAACAGTGAACATCATCTACTCTTTGTCAAACATGTATTCGCATTATAAATGAGGGCAATAACATGCACATCAAATTTCACAGCATTCAAATGTTTGGGGTCAATAAGATTTTTTGAATGTCTCTTCTGCTCACCAAAGCTGCATTTATTTAATCAAAAACACAGTACAAACAGTAATATTATAAAATATTATTGCCATTTAAAATGACTGTTGTCTATGTGAACATATTTTAAAATGTAATTTATTCCTGTGATCAAAGCTGAATTTTCAGCATCATTACTCCAGTCTTCAGCGTCACATGATCGTTCAGAAATCATTCTGATATGCTGATTTGCTGCTCAAGAAACAACTCTCATTATTATAAATGTTGAAAACAGCTGTGCTGTTTAATATTTTTGTGGAAACTGTGATACATTTTATTTTTCAGTTTTCTGATGAAGACAATGTTCAAAAAGAACCACGTTTATTTGAAATAGAAACATTTTATATCATTATAAAGATAATTCAATGCATACTTGAGGAATAAAAGTATTGATTTCTTAAAAAATAAAAAAGAATTTTACTGACCCCAAACTTTTGAACAGCAGTGTACACATAAATATAAAATAAAAAAAACAAAACAATGTATGTGTGTGTTGCTGGTCACAAAGCAAGACAAAATGCATCAAAAACCATTGCACTAATTAAACAGTATCAGTAAGTGTGACACACACAGACTAACATCGCCAACAGCAGCTGGCTGAGAAAATGAACACACTCTGACATGTTCAGCCTGATGATTGCAGAATCATATTAATATTTGATAAAGTCTGCCTTCCAGTTCTGCTGTACTCTGGAGCTGAGCAGACCCTTTCACTGAGTTTTCATTATTAATTTATGAGGTTTACAAACTTACACCTCAGTACATGTGAAGGTACAATAGAAACCCCAATCCATGAGGGGACAGGCTAAAAACTGCTTAAGGCTGCCACAAGTTAACTTATAAGATTATGCAAACCAGTGTTATTCTGTGTGTGTGTGTGTGTGTGTGTATATATATATATATATATATATATATATATATATATATATATATATACACACACACACATATATACACACTTTGTTTTCCCTCCTATTTATATTTCTGTGAAACAGGAAGCCATGGCTGGATAATTTCATGTTCATAATCACCCTGGAGTGCTCAAAATTGTGAATATGAATGGGAAAATACTTCAGAGATATTTACTCATAAGAATTTCTAGGGGTGCCATTAATTGTGGCCAATGTGTATTAGAGAAAAACATTTATTTCATAATGATATTTCCCCCCATTTTAAATTCTTATTATCCAATGAAAGGTTAGATTTTTGTGAATTTTTTAAATAAAAGATCAAAAGGATTAACAATGCAGATTGATTTTCACAGCCTCCTTTGATCATATTTACCAAGGGTGCCAATATTTTTGGCCATGACTGTATAGTAGTCTGTTATACTATTATACAGATCTCATTGATTTCCATTACAAGCTATCTGAATTTAATCTTACTTTTTGGTCATATACATATCAGCATCTGCACCAAATTGCATATTTTTGCTCTGCTTGAGACTCTGAGAAAAAAACACTTTTTCCCTCCATATTCTTGTATCACGCAATGGCAGATTTGTTGATTTAGATTCTGTCTAAACATTCAAAGAACTGTTATTAAAAAAATATTAAAATATATCCAATTTAAAAAAAAAATTTTTGGACTACTATTTCATAAGACTGTGTACAGGCTGTACAGGGTCACCGTATGCTTTCACCGCAAAGCTGTGCGAACATTCTTCAAAATATCTCCTTTTCAGATGCCTCACTGCTTTACAGAACTTTCTAAAGCTCCCTCATTCGATGTCGTTCTCTGTCAGAAAGCCCTCAGGTCAAACTCATTAATCTGTCTCGAGGGACGGAGTGAAGGCTGGAAGACAGATAGGACACTGCTGTCTCTCATTTTAAATCACGACTCAACAGCTCACACGCTCATCTCTCTCTTCTCTCCTCCGAATCATTCTAATGACCAGAGGCCTGTTTCATTCAGATCTGCCCCAAAACAAAACATCCACACGGCACTTGGTACCAGGCCCCATCCCTTAGGATCGCGTGTAATGTCTGAGCTCCTTATAAATGTGGACAGCACGTCTCATTTTGTGTTTTGTGTGAGAAGCGAACTCCATTGAGACAGGAACGGGCCAAATGAGCAAATTCTTCAATCAAAGCGTAAAGAAAACCATCCCAGAACACCACGCTGTCTTGGACAGCGGCCAGTCTTTACAGATCTGTGCTGTGACGGATAAACTTAGATAAATTGATTTCTTTGGAGGAATGATTCAGATCTGGATCAGGACTTGAGATTCAGCACAGGATTGTGGGTATGCTATGCGGCAGAGGCTCAGTCGATTTTGGAGTTTCAATGGCCGATGCATTAGAGTAGGGTTCTTGAATTAATGCACACAGATGACTGTTTGAAAGTTTGGGTCAGCAAAACGTTTTCTTTTAAAATAAATGCATTCTTTTATTAAGCAAAGATGCATTTAATTGATCAAAAGTGACAGCAAAGACATTTATACAGTTTCAATAGATTTACATTTCAAAGAGCTCAAAGAATCCTGAAAAAAAAAAACTATTGCAGTTTCCACAAAAATATGAATCAACACAACTGTTTTCAACATTGATAGTAATAATATAGGAGCAGCAAATCAGCATATTCGACTGATTTACGCAGCATCAGGTGACACTGAAGACTGGAGTAATGATGCTGAAAATTCAGCTTTGATCACAGGAATAAAATACATTTTAAAATATATTCCAATTAAAAAAACAGTTATTTAATACTGTAATAATATTTTACTGTTTTAACTGTATTTTTGATTAAATAAATACAGCCTTGGTGAGCAAAAGAACAAAAATATCAACCCATGTGGTCTATATCACATACAACTAAATTATAGTAATTGAGATGCACACATACACACTAAAACTGGCAATAATATTAACATTCACAAACTAAACGTATGGGCTGCTGGTAAAGAGAGCCAATGCTAGTTTGTTAATTCATCAAACCATGTTCATTGGTCACTGATAATGATCTCAAAATGGCCAAATCTCAGCCAATAATAACTCATGTTTAGGCTTACTTAGCAATTTTTGCTATATTACTAGTAAATCAAAAGTTTTTCTCTGTAGACCTTGAAAGTTGTCAGTCTCTGAGTGAACTGATAGTCAAGCACATGACCGGCCATGAAAACACATTTTCAGGGCTGACATTTACATGGACTTACAACAAATACCTCTAATAATATGAGAGAGAGGGAAAAAAAAAAACAACTCTTTGGGGAATTTTGACAAAGTAATTTTCTGTAACATTTGAGCCTTTCTCTTTTGCACCATTCCATGAAAAAAATAAACTAAATTAATCATTCCAAATTTGCTGAGTTTGCAGCCCAGTGTATTATTTTAATCTGAACAAACTGACTAGCAACTTCAAAATGGACTACCAAACCTTTTTAGATAATTGCTAAAACCCTATAAAACCAAAAGCTGTGACAGAATAAGATGGAATCAGGCCATTCCAAACACAAGGATGACCAAAAACAGCAGTAAAACATTTAGTTCCTATATTCTCCAGCAGCACTTAAAAGAGAGTGAAAGGAGCAATTCAGTGCGACTGAAGCAGTATAATCTCTGGGTGCCGATGAGGTCGAAGCGACACTTGGCACATTTCCATGCAGAAAAGAGTTTCTCAATTGAGTGCTTCCGAGCAGGAACGGTTCAGAAACCTACAAGTTTAAAAGAAGAAACTACTGAATTAGCTATTGAATTAACATCCTTCCTCTGATAGCACACACATGTGAACAATGACTCTTCTCTTTGGTCTATTGTTACGCAGCCAAAGAAAGTTCACACTGCCAAACGTGGATATTTCAGACATGATGGTCAACAGAAAAATCGAAAGCATGCTTCAGTAATGCATGTGTAATTGTCCTCAGTGACTTTTTTAGCTTTATTCTCATTTCAAGCACTTTCAGAAACTGACGGATGAACACAATGCTGTATTTCTTGACAGAAGTCCAATCACTTGCAAATGTTTCATGCAAGGATGGACTCAGCATGTACATCAGAATTAAATGGGCCATATAATGAAAATTTTGATTATCAAAGAGTTATTGCAACTTTCAGAACTCAAAACTTCTGTTTGTTACTGAAACTAAACTGCAAAAATGATTCGTTCTGAATGCAACTTTCAAATTTGGCAAAACAACAAACAACTTGTCAACAATGTCTATTTGGTGATTAGAAACTTGGTTCGTACACATAATAAATAGGACTTTATGGCAAACGCGTAGCAAATAAAAATCCAAGTAAAAGTTCAGTGAAATGAACTGTTGCTCTATTATCGCAGAGGGGTATTTACAGAGGGGTATAACTCCACTGATATAAATGTGTGTTTTAGTATTATTTATATACTATTTACTAAAAATTTTAAATTTAAAGGTATAGCGCACACAAATATGAAAATCATTTACTCACCCACAAATTGTCCCAAACCTGTGTGAGTTTCTTTCTTCTGCTGAACACAAAAGATTTTTTGAAGAGTAGAATGTTGGTAACCAAACAGTTGCCGGTTAGCCATTGACTTTAATTTTTTTTTTTTTTTTTTTTGGTCCAAATGGCTCAATGGCTACCAGCAAATGCTTGGTTTTCAGAATTTTAGTTTTTAGGCGAACTAATTTTTATTTTTCATTATTATTTTTAGTTTTAATTTTAATTTTAGTACTTTAACTTGCCAGTGCAACAATTCTACTATCTAACATTTAAATTTGATTTCACTAACCAAAAATTTTGCTTTAACAACACTGATTTGCATTTAACCAAAACACCAGATTATATATAACAAATGAATAGCTTCACATGATGAGACACCCAAAAACATGAGACTCAAAGCATTATAAATATTATACAACAGGTGGTTCTGACTTTAAAATGTTAATAAACACATCAGCTGTATATACGATATAAACAGTATGGTATATTTCACACATACTGCCAAGTATATATCAATCTCAGCCTTTCTCAAAGCCCAAATCCAGCAAGGTAGAAATGAAAATGAGAAAAAGTTCATTCTTTAGCATTTTCTAGCTCATGCAGCACACTATATGCACATAATTCCTTCTTAGAAATGCTACACTTGTGGTCAGTCCTGTTATCTGTCACTGCTTTCAACAGAAAGGCTTCCTTCACAAACACAAGAGGTCGGCAAACAGTCCGAACTGTGGCTAATCAACTGTGCCTGTAATCCCTATTCACAAATGTCTACTGCTATTTTTACAAAACACGTTCTTATCGCGGCCGTGCTGCAACCACGGCCTTTTGTTAAGCATTGTGGGCATAACGGTAAAAGTACAGATGGCCTACAGATTTGTTAAGCAAGTGAAATAAAAGCTAGTTGACTTTAAAACAAAGTGCCCTTCAGTTCAACTACAGTCACATGACTCCATCCCAGAATGCTCTTGTGCATTTTAAAGCGTGCTTGGCAGCTCGGCGTGTCAACCAGGTGCTAATAACGCTCACATTCTTTATTCATTTCGACTCATTTGCATTTACAATGAGGTGGTGGGGAAGGAATTGCCCGCTGGGGGGAAAAGAGTGTTTGTGGAAGCAATGCAGTCATGGAGTGTAATTTACTTTAGCAAGTGACTAAATAAACTGAGCAGCAGTAGGCTTCTGTGACATGTTTCCCGTGAACAATCACTAACCAAGTTTGTTTTACTGAAGTCTGTTGCATGAGGTTTGTGAGATGTATTTTTTTTTAAACAGAGTATCAGTTTTATCAGGACGATTCTAGAAGCAGATAATATTGTGCTTTTGTAAAAATCACTGATGCGTGAATTTCTAAGGCCTCTAAATTATCAACATGATCAAAACCTTTCCAAAAACCTGTTGCACATAATCTTCTGCATGCTTTCTGTCATCTGATAGGTGCTTCATACTTTTTCAGCAAGTAAAAGGCCTTTTTAGTACAATTGTACAAATGTTGCCCTTCAGCTCGTGATTCACGTGTCTTTTTGCTGTGTATTCTTTACTGATCTTTATAAAGTAAACATAAGACTAATTTTCAAGATGAAGCAACTTAGGTTTACTTGATTATCATACATCACTTTGTAGAAAATATTAGAAATGAGAGTATGAAATATGACCAGCTTTAAAACCAAGCATATAAAAATCATCTTACCCGGAGATATAGGGTTATGCACGTAGTCTGCTATAGCCTAAACATCTCATTGATTTACATTAAAAGATATCAGAATGGTATCTTACTTTTTGGCCAAAAATAACAAAAACTGCACCAAATTGCTTATTGTCTGGGCCTCTGAAGAAAACTGATGCATTAAATAAACTGTTCTGTTTTTAAAAAGTTCGAAAAATCTAATGCATTTCATATTTTGAGCTTTACAGAGTTATAATTGTTTGATGTCTGAATCCACTTGAAGCATGACTTCTGACTTTCCAACATTTCTATATCTGTGCATCTCTGCTATTTTAAATATTAACATTCGTTTTTCATAAGTGAATGAGACAATCCTTCAAAAATCCTTTCTGGTTGCTGTTCTGAGCTGGTAAAAACATGAGACCATTCTGGAATGACCAAAATAGACCACAGATGCCCACAACATCGTGACTCTGGAGGCAGGACAGCATTAAAACCTAAACCAGCAACAATTCAACGGCCTTTCTCTATTCAGTGCCTAAAAACTTGTAAACTTGCATTAAAAAGTTCTCTGCATGAGCTCTTGACAGTCTTTCACCAACTATCCGTGCTTATGTTTACATCTCGCACTGTCACGTTACCGTTTTGTCTCAGTCCTGCTACTTCATTGTACATAACGATCATTATTTGTTAGTCTGTTGTCACAGAAGCATCAAAATCAGCATTGTATTTGCAAAACCGATTTGTATATATGACAATAAACTTGACTATTCCACATCCATTTCGCAATGAATCAACAGGCAGAGGAAGTAAAGCGGTTGTGTGTGTTATTCGCTCCATCTCATAACAAAATAACTTCACATGATCACAATTACATACCCATAAGCAACGTATCAGATCCAGCAGTCGCGTATCAAGGAAATCAAAGCACGTACTAGCTTGTGGCAAATGCATTCAGCATCTAATTTGCATTAGCAACAAGCCGCGGCAGAATAAAGCCAAATGTGATACATTTGCTTCTGACGTCACAATACACTCGCACGACGTTCTATAAAGAACGAACGTTACGAGAACTAATATACGTGATGATACATTGTAGCGTTTAAAATTCTAAATGTCGCTGTTGTTACATGCTTGGGGGGGAGGGGGTGCTCGCGTGCGTTTAAAGCGTCGCGGGTTCTTTTGTTAGGGCGAAAACACAAAATTGCGTAAAAAGCCGACGCTCGGTTTCCGTTGAAACACCACATACGTTGTTTTTGAATGCACAGGGGGTAATAAAATCGCTACTCACCCGATGGGTTTACAGCGGCGGGTGTTGCCATATTGCCTGGGTGGAAACGCAGAAATGCAGAAATGACGCACAATACGAAAATAACGCCGCACGCGATCCTCTCCGAGTGTCTCGAACGCGCAAACTCAGTTCAGCAGCCCCGCATGTGAAGATGTGATGGCGATCGAGCGATGCTGGATGGGATTTTGCTGCGTTTCTGCTCGTGCATGTAGCAGATTCGTAGCGGTCTGACAAACGCAAGATGTCTGAGAGGTTGCGTGAACACCGCGAGACTTCGCTGAATTAATGAATGCAGGACCCAAGCAGCAGCTTCAGCGCGTTTCTGCCCTCCAAGAACTTCAAACCGGGCTGGAAGCCACTCTGGCGTTGTTGCTTTGTTATGGTCACGAGCGCAGACATCACTGGCTGTACTGAGATGATCTATACGATCATAAAATGCTGAGTGTGGGCACTGTGTCTGTGAGGTTTTCGAACCAAAAGTCCAATTTGTTTTCTCTGAAGTGCCTTTATTTTAAACTCATAATTCAAAACTGTCTTAGATTACAATTATATTTGTGAATTCTTCTAAACTAAGAACATCATACTTTTGCCCAATGCAATTGGCAATTAATTGCCATTAATGGCATGGTTCATTGTGAAAATAGCCTGTGCTTTGTTATATACATAAAAAAAGTGTTCCAAAATGCATTGGTTTATATTTTCTATCAATAGTCTATATTTTTGAAAATATATTTTTCAAATATTAATATATATTTTAAAAATATTCCAAAATATATGTTTGGCCTTCATATATTTCAGTCTAAGAAAATGCATTCAAGTCACATTTGAAGAACAACCTACTCACTGCACCTGAAACCATTTTGAAATAAACTATATTTCACATATCTGTACATAAATCTTCTGTTCCAGATTCATACACATTATTGTTATTTATTGTTAAGTCTTATTTAAATGATTTCTGTTCTCATTTCAGATAGGCCTATGTATGTAAGAGCTCCTTAAAAACCACATCAAATTCCTTGTGTGTTTGCGCACACTTGGCGAATAAAGCTAATTCTGATCTGATTTTGGCCATAATATTGGCCGTGTTAAATCATGTAACAAGCATATGTTAAATATTTATGTTAAATGTTTGCCATTATTTGAATACATTATTTTTGTATCCAAAAGCATGTTTGATTAGCCTATGTGAGATTCATCATCAATTAGATGATTAGATTGCACAATATGGTCTTGGATTCCCCTTAAATAAGTTCGTTTTGTCATATTATCTACTTTTTTAGAACTAGTCTATCTACTTTATTTCGCAACGTGGAAGTTAGCTATTTCCTGCAAAACTTCATTAGCTGTTATGTAAATAACTACAAGAATAACGAAGTGCAGTTAACGCTAAAACTGTTTGCACTACAAACCAGTGTATTTATGATTGTGATAATGAGTTAAAATAATATGGTAACAAAAACAGTCTGTTTTTGTAGCCTACAGGTAAAATAACTAGAGAATGACAACGGAAGCCTCGTACATTCAAGGTAGGCCTACAAATGGCCGCACCTGATCTTGGATAAGTGAGTTATAGAACATCAAGGGTGTAATACAATTTTAGTATTATTTCCATAGGGCTTTTCCTGATTAATCTGTGCCTAGAGAAATATCTGATGAATTCCATGAATAGATTTCTATTGAGGTCAAGGTCCCAAGGAATGCCGCTGTCATACAGTGACCCGTCATATCACAGTGCTCCGAAATCATTTACCATCACTCATTGTTCAGTGCAAATTTGTCTAAATTGGATCCTAAATCCCAAAGTTAGTGTTTTAAGCTTTTGGTGTTATCTTTTAAGCACACATCCCTTATCAGACCAGTGGTGACTGGTGAGGTATAGTCCACTGTTTTGGACACAAACAGCTCTTGGTAGACTCCATCTGGTTACACGCATTTCTTACCTCAACACACTCACAGAAGTGATGGTGCCCGTTTTATATAAAGATGATGAAATACAAACACGGTGAAAACATTAATCTTCCAGTGTTCCAGTACAGTAACGCTTTTGATGATTTATGATGGAGTAAAAACCAATTTCCCTCTATAGATGAAGTGAGGGTCAAACAATGAGTGATCTACACTGGAGGAGGTCGGGGGGTTTCTTATGGCGAAATATCAAGAAAATACACACACATGCACACCATCTCTATAACTACCTCCACTCCTCCAAATTACAGTAACACAGTGCTTGCTTGTTTTAGATTGATTAGCCTATATGCATTTATATATATATATATATATATATATATATATACAGCTTTGAGTTTCATACGAGATTGCGAATTTTATAAATATAAGATAAATTTGGCGGATGGATGGATGGATGGATGGATGGATGGATGGATGGATGGATGGATGGATGGATGGATGGATGGATGGATGGATGGATGGATGGATGGATGGATGGATGGATGGATGGATAGATAGATAGATAGATAGATAGATAGATAGATAGATAGATAGATAGATAGATAGATAGATAGATAGATAGATAGATAGATAGATAGATAGATAGATAGATAGATAGATAGATAGATTCTACAACAGTGTTTAGATTTGTGCCAGTTTTTCTCCTCTGCAGTGCTGCTCTGCCCTGGTTTAATAAGCTCTTGCACTGCAGACACCTGCATAAGAAGTTCTGCTGACCTCTACTTTATTAAACATGCCTTCCGGGCAAAGAAAAACTGGCCTGTGCTTTAACAACAGGCAGATAAGGCAGGGTTGACAGATCAAACTGAAAAACTAAACTAAACGTGGTGCGTTCGTTGAATTTTAATATTCAGCAGTCAGAACAAACTTTGAGCCCTGTAAACTTCAAACGAAAAAATTCCCAAAGCACATCATTACATGACAACCATCAACGTCCTCATCTTACCGGCCCCTCTGTAAAATAATAATAATAAAAAAAAAATAGCCATAGTTTTATACTCATTTTAATCTTGAGATTATAATTTAGTAATCAAAGAGCAGCTTTAAAAGAGGAATTCCGTTTTCATTTTTTGTTCCAATTCTGAGCCTTTTATTCTGAGGTCTTTCTGAGCACTTCAAAAGGATTTCAAAGCAATTGCTTCAGTTATTCACCTACTGATGAGCTTAACGTAACAGTTCACCATAAAATTAAAATTTGAATATTATTTCCTCACCTATATGTCAAAGTATATGACTTTCATTCTTCACATTTATTCATACACTATTCTTCAAAAGTTTGGGACTGGTAAGATTTTTTTGAAAGATGTCTCTTACGCTCAGCAAGGCTGCATTTACTTTGATCAAAAATACTGTAAAAACATAAATATTGTGAAATATTCTCATGAATGGGTTTTTGAAATGATAATTTGCTGAAAATGTACTCAGCCTCAGGCCATCCAAGACTCATGACTCCATTCCATCAATCCTTCATGTCTCCAGTCCTTTCATGTCTTGTTAAGTTAAAAGCTGCGTGTTTGTAAGAAACAAATCCATATTTGAGGCTTTTTCATTTTAAACTGTCACTTCTGGCCAAAATGTGAGTCCATAATCCGTAATAACACTTCCTTCAGTGAAAAAGGCCACCCACTGTTGTCCTCTCACAACATCAAACCACATATTTGTTTAGAACTGTTTTGATCCATGGTTGCTGATCTATGCATATTTCTCTCCTGATTCAGATAAGATGACTTTTTCACTGGAAAACGAAATACCATGGATAGAGGACTTTTCAGCTTTTCACTTCACAAGATGTTAACTGATGGACTGGAGTGGTGTGGATTACTTGTGGATCATTATGATGTTTGTATCAGCTGTTTGGACTCTCATTCTGACGGCACCCATTCACTGCATAAGATCCTTTGGTGAGCAAGTGGTGTAATGCTACATTTCTCCAAATCTGTTCTGAAGAAAAAAAAACATATTTTTTTCTCAATAGAAGTAGTTTTATGCATCAGTACGGCATATTAAAAAAAAACAGTAAAGTGGAAACATTAGTTTTGAGTGATTTCAGGTAGAGCTCAAAATGAGCTCTGAAAGCTGACATGCTTGAGCAGACGCATTTTATTGGCACATCAGTCCATAACAGTTTCCAAAAAATATAGGCTGAATGTAAGTTTAATGTGTATACACTTTCCACCATGAGAATGAGATACCCATCAAATGACAAAGTGCATTTAAATCATCTTTCTATGCTGCACTAGCTTCAGTTGCTCACAGCTCTCTTGTTTGTCCTTGTTAGGCAGGGTGTTTATGGGACAGTCAGACACTGTGACAGTCAGTAGAGAGCGGCGCACCTGTACCGACAGCACTAACTGCTGACAGAAACATCCAGAATGCAGGAGGAAGGTGAGAGTACCTCTGCTGCCTGTCTGCTTCCATTAGCATCAGCGGACTCGTTCTGATATGTGTGACCGCTCATAACCTCGGGTTCAGTGGATCTAATAGACCATAACAGTCCAAATCCCCGCCACCTTCCACAGACAAATTGATTTTCAGCAATAAAGTGTAAACTTCTCAAGACTGTGTAAATATCTTTTATAATAACTACACTGCACTGCTAAAATGACTTCTTATTAAGTTTTAATTCGTTTTTTTAAAAATCCATAAAACAAATCAAAAACTATAAGTAATTACTACAAAATCCCTGCATAAGATAAGATGTTTTCAGAGAATGTTATTTTAATACATATTAAGTACAAGTGAAAAAAGACAAACTCCACTTACATTTGCACATACAAGTCTTATGTGCTGTTCTTCCTCGAGTAAATTTTTGTTTAAATAATGTTTAGATAGATTAACTGGAAAAACATTACCAAAAATAATAAATACTTATGGGGCTATTCGCACATAACACGTTTTTGCATTCCACTGCTCTGCATTTCAATGTTTTTCTATTATGAAATATTAATATACCTACTGTAGATTTTGCATTAGTCTGGTTTACTATATTTCAATACTTTACAAAATAGTTGAAAAGTTCAGGAATCCTTATTAATTTTTTTTTTTTTAATAATTATAAAGAAAATAACTAAGAACAGAGGCCACTTAAAAATGGCCAGTTCATGTTGTGTTCTACAAAATAAATGCTGAAGGTAATGGGATAGTTCATGCGGAAGTTTTTAATTCTGTTATCATTTACTCAGTGTGAAACCAGTGTGAATTTCTTTCCTCTGTGAAACATTAAAGAATGTGAAGTTTAAAGTAATGCATTACAATATTGTGTTACTCCGTAAAAAGTAACTGTGTTACTTTTTATGGAATATTCTCTCAACACGTGGACAGGAAAGGTGTCAGTGAATAAATGGGAAAATAAAGTAACTTGCGTTACTTATTTGAAAAAAAAATAACTCAAAAGTAATGCATAACTTTATTAGTAACTTGAAAAAGTAATCTGATTGCATAACTAACGTTACTTGTAATGCATTACCCCAACACTGATAGACAGACAGACACATATATAGACAAACAGAGAGAGAGATAGATAGATAGATAGATAGATAGATAGATAGATAGATAGATAGATAGATAGATAGATAGATAGATAGATAGATAGATAGATAGATAGATAGATAGATAGATAGATAGATAGATAGATCAGATTTGTTCAGACATTGTTCACAACCAGTACATTTTGACTGTGAGTGTAGGTACAGTCTGTGGAGTGTGAGTCCCTCACTTCCATTTCCAAACACTCTCTCTCTCTCTCTCTCTCTTTGTGAGTGTGTGTTCAGAAGCAATGCAGTAAGAGTGTGCGCTGAGCTGCAGCAGCATCAGTGTCTCAGTGTCGGCCGCTCTGCAGCATGCATCAGGAAACACACTTGATCCACACTTTCTGCTCCGCGGGATGTGAGTTCAGGTAGGACCATGTCCTTTCTCTCCTGTCACGTCTCTGCGCTGCTCTGCCAGCCACCTGATCCTCTCCTCAGCCGCGGGGAGTCCACTCACAGCACGTCTGGTCTGGTTAGTTAGGATCCTGTCAAGACTCAAAGAATTGTTGCATGTTTCATTGGACGTTAGAGCACTTTAACCAATTCAAAGCTGAATGTTGAAGAGTGTGGGCTTCATCTTAATTTAATAACTGAGTTGTTTTTAATGGCCAAGAGAATGCAGAAAGTTTTTGCAATCTTGAAGATAAAAGCCCTTCCGTGATGCTTTTGCCTGTGCATCATTCAGTCTTCATGCAATCGCTGAAAAAAACCTGTTCAGACAGACCAGAAGCAATTGTAACGGTTTAATGTACAAACAAGCTACTCACAATTCAATTCACAATCTTTCTGCTTGAGAAAAAGGACTGTGATTTTATCACTCTGTGAAACATTTACAGTGGTTTTGAGGTACAAATGTGATGTTTTTTGGCATGTTTCTTCTTTTGTCTGAAGTTTTGATGCCTTTGAATTTAGACATCTATACTATATATTGTATCTTCTGGTCATTGGTTAAAATTTAATAAGAATATATGCTAAAACTGTTGCTGATAGCTGTTAGATAATATTTGATTGTGCTGTAGGCATGATAAAGGGCAATTTTAACACTAGTTACAAAATTAGTTTATTACAATTTATAGCTGAAAGCTGTTTTTGACTCATTAGCTGATCAATGTATTTGAGTAAAATAATAATTTCATATATTAATACATCTCACTTAGACTTCAGCATATCACATATTATTCAAATATTATTCCTGACAACTAAATAAGTCAAACAGGTAGACTGCAACATCCTGACTTCATTTATTAACTTCAAAATGATGATCAAGACTTTCTCAATTTAAATATTTTAACGGCACAGTAATGAAGGTAAGAGGAAGCTAGAGAAGCGTGTCTGTAATCCCAGCTCTTGATTCATATCTAAAATCAGTCCTGCATGCTAAAGCAGAATCTGAATCACTCTAATCTTTTTGTATATGGCTGCTGCTCTCAGGCGACTGTCAACATTTTCAAGGTGGGCTGTATTAATTATCACATACACCACAGAAACACATGAGCGACATGTTGAAAATGTGCTGAGAAAACAAAAATGCATCAGTAGAGCGTTATACCACAGATTATTTTCTGAAGTTATGAATCACATGGAAGTAATATATATATATATATATATATATATATATATATATATATATATATATACATATACACACACACACACACACACACACACACACGCATATATATATATATATATATATGCATTATCTATAGTATATATATAATATATCTACACATGTTGTCAGAATTGTTGGTACCTTTGGTAAATATGATCAAAGAAGGTTGTGAAAATAAATGTGCATTGTTAATCCTTTTAATCCACAGGGTACCAACAATTCTGACCATGTGTGTGTGTGTGTGTGTGTGTGTGTGTGTGTGTGTGTGTGTGTATATATATATATATATATATAAAATACATGAATGTATTATAAGCATTTTTTCTTTATATCTATGAAATGTTACAATGAAACTATAATACTATAATATATATTTATATAAATTAAAATAGAGATGCTATTAAAATCATCAAGAAATCAAAAGTGCACACATCATTTAATGGGAAGAACTGTTTGCCCTCAAAAATCTTACATATATTCGCCACCAATCACTTTCAACTCCTCCCTTCCAACCACCTGTCATAAGAAGACAGATTGCACAAACAAATCAGCTCTGATTGGTATAATCAGGTCTGTTTTTTATTCTGTTATAGAAATCAAAATGGGTTTGTAAACAGCTTTACTCTGAATTCATCCTAATGGCCTCGAACTCACAAGCGGCGACATAAAGAAGGATAACAGAAGTAATCTAATGACACGGTCTTCAGGAGAGCTAATGGCCAAATAAAAAGCGCATTAAAGACATTTCAAGATTCGCAATGTTTTTTAAATTTATATTGCAAGCAAAGTCTTTCATTCGGTATATCACCCAGTCCCTGAAGACTCCTGCTTTGGATTTATCTCCAAGAAGTTCACTCATCATCAGTATGTATCAAAGAGCAAAATTCATTTAACTATCTTCAGTTTAAAAAGTATCAAATGAAATGAAACTGAGGGAAACGCAGCTAATTGCTGCTAATATGAACATTTAGTCTGTTATTGCATTAAATAACCATAACAAAGCACCATATTCTCAGTTTTCAGCAAACCCTATTGACAAGAATGTTCCTTCATAAAGAATGAGTGTTGGTGCCAGACTATTGAAAGATTATACTAGCAAACACACTTCATCGATTTGTGCTGGAATCATGACGAATATGATTTATTAAAGCATAGATTACTCATTTTTACTTTCACTCTTTAGTCTGCGGATCACAGCGTGGCTCCCATCTTTTTAACTCGCGCTTTCATGGTTTTTGTTAATAATCTCACTGGAAATGTTAAATCAGCTCCACCTTGTTCTCTCTCCTCAAAATAAAACTTTTAGACCTGCGGAAGTCAGCGGACTTTAGCGCTGATGATAAAACTTAAATTGAGCTTTAAACTGTCCTGCGAGGCCCTGAGGTTTATTGGGGATGGAGGTCATGCAGGAAATTAATTCGAGGAATATTTTCTGGGCACCAAGATATGAACTGTCCTGCCAGAGAGACCTGAAGAAAGAGGCAGGAGAGAGAGAGAGACATAATGTATATGGAAAGAAGAAGGAAAGAATAATAGCAGTAAACGGAAAGTGTCTCTTTAAAAGTCCATCATTTATGAAGAGTGTTATAGTAGCATTGTCGTTCATCTCAATGGCAGTTGTAAATTAAAATAGCAGTCAATTTCATGCATTTAAGAGCCTCCAAAACAAAATCTGTCACTAGTAAAACTTCAGCAGTAATATAATGAAATGTTAGTGATTTATATTTTGCTCACATTTTCTTTAAACACACCTCTACTTTTAAATAGCTGTTCATTGACAAAAATGCCTTTTAGAACCAAAGTGTGCAATTCCAGCATCTACCAGCAGGGCCATGCATTTACATTTACATTTATGCATTTAGCAGATGCTTTTATCCAAAGCGACTTGCATTGCATTCAAGTTACAGTTTTTACATTTTATCAGCTCTTGCTTTCCCTGGGAATCGAACCCATGATCTTGGCGTTGCTAGCGCCATGCTCTACTATTTGAGCTACAGGAAAGCCATCAGATAAATGCATCAGATAAACCTTGAAATCCCAATATTTATTTATATTGTATAAATATTATATTTATTAATATTTAATGATATATATTTTTTAAATATTTGCCAAAACCTTGGACCCAATATTTATTTGCAAACCTGTTTGGTAACAATCTATTATTTAGCAAAAAAAAAAAAAAAATCATATTTATTTAAAAACCAGTTTGGAAACAATTAGTTTTTGCAATAAACATTAATATTTATTTGCAAACCTGTTTGGTGACAATCATTATTTAGCAAAAAACAAACAAACAAACAAACAACATTCATATTTAATTAAAAACCAGTTTGGAAACAATTATTTTTTTCAATAAACGTTTTATTTGAAAACCTGTTTGATATCAATCATTATTTTTCAAAAAAACATTCATATTTAGTTTAAACCCCATTTTAAATTAATCCTTATTTTTGCTAAAGGCATTCGTATTTATTTAAAAACGTGTTTGGAAACTTTTTTTGCTTGTTTGTTTGTTTTTCACAATAATTTTTTTTTTTTGACATCAATCATTATTTTGCAATAAACATTTCATATTTATTTGAAAACCTGTTTCAATCTTTCTTTCTTTAATTTTTACTTAAAAACCAGTTCGGAAACTTATTATCCAATAGACAATTTGACAATCCAAAATAACCCTGCATATTTTTGATCAATAGACATATTTATTTTAACTTGATACCATAGTTTTAAGAACATGGCAAACTTATCTTTTGCTTGCCATTGTACTTGCTGTTTTTTGAAAAAAGGTAAGTTTTTTAAATTGCTCCTTACACGCACATACACACATAAAATGTGTGCTTTTTCATCGAGCTGAATAGCATGAAATCCATTTTTTCTTTGTTTTGACATTCCTACAGTGATTGGAAACTGAGGTAGGGCTGTTTAGATGACAATACGGCCAGTGCAATTGATAAAGGAGAAGGCAGAGGCAGAGATTTTATTTTTTTACCCTATTATTGAAGCTTTCCGTTTTGTAGAAGAATGAAAAAAGGCCTCTTCTGTTAGGTGGACGCAGAAAAACACACTGCAGCTTGAATAATAAATGAAGCTGTTGGAATGGCAATGAGAGGATCTGTATCAGAGTCCATCAGTTATTTAGAAATGATTAAACACATCAATATTGGCATAAGCAGCTGTGATTTATCTGGAATAAGCACTAGGTGGAAAGATATGTGACATTGACCAATGCTCACTTGGTAACGTGCCAATAATTGTGTGTGTGTGTGTGTTGTTAACAAACTAAAGCTATTTAAAATGGGTTTCATTAACTAAAATAAAATAAAACATTAATATTAGATGAAAAATGTCAACTTAAACTTTAAAAATAAGAAATGTTGCCTTGAAAACGAACTAAAATATATATAAAAATCAAATCAAATTAGAACAATGACAAATCGCAACAAAATAACTAAAACGTAAGCTATAATTAAAATGCAAACTGAAAATATAAAAATAAAGGATCATTCAAACTATTGGTAAATACAATAATAGTACATAAATAAACAATACCAAAATTACACTGGTGCGTGTATTTTACTGGAAATCTTAATCTTAGTCTCCTTTTGCGCCAAAACACTGTCAGTTAGCTAAACAATAACCCCTTAAAACATGCGCAGACACAGACACAAACAAAACACATTATGCAAACTAAATGCCTGAAACATACTATTTACTCAAGCGTGCAAGTAGATGCATGTGAACACCTAGCCAGCATATTCCGAACACGCGACATACTTATATGTCTGGACTTCAAAATCGATGCCATTAAAGCGAATATTCAGGTATCCAGGTATAAACACGATGACTTTAGATAATATGTCTTGAGCAACAATATTTCTTACCACAACAGTTAATTATGTTAATTATGCAAAATAGAGAATGTGTCTGTCTGTGTTTGTGTACTTGCATACTAATATTTCTGTCCTAAAAGTCAATCATTTTTAGAGAGTAAAGACTCTTTTGGCTCTTCTTGAGTGTTAATAAAATTCATGTTGTCGCACTTAAAGTCTCTGTCAATATTCAAACCGTGGCTGGCCCAGAGGTGCTGGATGACTCTCTCCTGGATTGATTATAGCAGTTACCAAATGTCCTGATGGCTAATTATCTTGAAGCAGCCATCTGGAGTTAAATTTCTTTTGAAAAAGTACTTTACCGTATTTGTAAAAGTACTTAAAAATGACTTAAAAACTACATTTCAGCTACACCTGAATGGTAATCTCTTTCAAAGGTTTGGGGTCAGTAAGAAAAAAAAAATTAATACCTTAATGATGCATTAAATTGATCAAAAGTGAGATGTTAGAAAAGATTTATAATTTAAATAAATGCTTTTCTTCTGAACTTTCTATTCATTAAAGAATCCTGAAAAAATATATATATATATTGTAGTTTCCACAAAAATATGAAGCAGCACAACTCTTTTCAACATTTATAATAATCAGAAATGTTTCTTGAGCATATTAGAATGATTTCTGAAGGATTATGTGACACTGGATTAATGATGTTGAAAATTCAGCTTTGCATCACAGGAATAAATTACATATTAAAATATATTTAATTAGAAAACAGCTATTTTAAACTGAAATAATATTTCACATTATTACTGTTTTTACTGTATTTTTGATCAAATAAATGCAGCAAAAAAGCACTTCTTTCAAAAATATTTGAAAAAATCTTATACCAACCACAAACTTTTGAACAGTACTGCATTATAATTCTTCTTTATTTTTTGTTGGCACAGAAACTCTTACACTTTGAAAAAAAAAACGTAAAATTTACGGTAAAAAAGGCAGCTGTGGTTGCTGGAATTCTACTGTAAAAAATACGGTAACATCATTTTAGGTTTTAACTTAAATTTACAGTTGAATACCGTAATTTCATTAACTGATATAATGTTAATATACCAACCTATTAAAGTACTGAAATCTGTTTTGTATCTTTGAAATACACTGATAACCAACACATGCAGAAGGTGATGAGAAAGCCACATGATGAACTTTTAAATAATAACATATATAGAAGGTGCACAGTGTCATTCACACAAACACTAAACACCAAATTAAACACATCATGGTGAGACTCATTAAACTGAAATATGCAATAAACATTAATTTAACAACATTAGATGTAACATACAACCCTAATAAACATAACTGATAAGGAAAAAACTAAGAAGAAACAGTTATTTCAAAGAAAAAACATCAAATTCAAACAAAATTTGAAATCAAACACAGGGAATTATGGGAATGTAAGTTTTAAGTTTTTTCCCTGTAAATTTTACAGGAACTTACCGTTAACTATTTAACATTTTTTTACTGTAGCATTTTCACAGTTTTTTACCGTTAAAATCACGGTCATTTTTTTACAGTGTAGCAACAGTTATGCTATTTAGAAAACAACACAACTACCTCAACATGTAGTCAAATTAGTCTAATGAGCCTAATACACAAAACCCACTGTCAGCCCAGTAAACAATTCACTCAGAAATGATATTATATCCATCTATCTGACACTAATATGAAGCCGTTTATTTGATTTGTAGGCTTTTCCGTGCCAGATAAGTGCAGTACTGTAGGCTCGCTTGTCCTGATGGGAAGCAGGAAAGTGAAATCGTGTAGGCTTGTAGCCATTGGGATTGTGGGGGAATTGATTTAAAGCCCTTTGGCTGGATTCCTCACTCACTCTGCTAAAAGAAATCACATCACCTCAGCTGCCCCCAATCATCTGATCCAGACACACGTGAAATCAAATAATGGGATGCTGTGTCTTACATCTTTTGTTGACTGTGTTAATGTTTACTGAGTTCACATGGCTGTCGACGGGGTTGTTTTTCTTGAAATTGTGTGACTATTTCTCATTTAGGGTCATTAACATGCTTGCTAATTATGTATTTTGTTATGTCTGTTTCTTAAAATAGTGTAGAAACAAATTGCTAGTTAATTTCACAATTAATTACAAAGAAATGGCAAGTAACACATTATATATATTACAGTGTACCCTCTAAGGGAATTTACATTTGCCATTTTCTAGGCTGATATGATTAGGAACTACTCTCATTCCGGCGTAATAATCAAGGAACTTTGCTGTCGTAACATGGCCGCAGCAGGCGCAGTGATATTACGCAGCGCATGAAAGTAGTGCCCGGTGGCTGGGGACTACTTTCAGGCGCTGTTTTCATTTTCCGCCGATCTTAGTACACGATATAACTACAGAAGAGTCAAGTTTTAAATAGGACAAATATCGAAACTCTTTGATCGTTTTTGAACGCGATGCTACTGGTCTAATTGGATTCAATGATCTATGCTAAGCTATGCTAAAAGTGCTCTCGCCAGACCCGGAGATCGGCTGAATGGATTCAAAAACGGTAAAACTCAACTTATTAACTGGGGGAGTTGGAGAATGAGCCTATTTCCAAAAAAAGTGGAGTGTTCCTTTAAGTCGCTTTGTAGCAATAGCCAAAAATACATTGTATGGGTCAAAATTATCGATTTTTCTTTTATGCCAAAAATCATTAGGATATTAAGTAAAGATCATGTTCCATGAAGATATTTAGTAAATTTCTTATCATAAATGTATCAAAACTTTTTTATTAGTAATATGCATTGCTAAGAATTCATTTGGACAACTTTAAAGGCGATTTTCTCAATATTTAGATTTTTATTTATTCAGCTTTCAGGTGATGTATAATTCCCAATTTCGAAAAAAAAAAAAAATTGACACTTAAGACTGGTTTTGTCGTCCAGGGTCACATTTATGCATTTGGCAGACAGTTTTATTAAAAAATAAAATTAAAAATACTGTATGCTGTGTTGAGGGCATTATCTTTGATCAGTTCATGCATGTGAATTTAGCTGAAAATCTTTGAAAAAATAATAATAAAAATGTGATATAATGTAAAATAATAATAATAATGAAATTTTTAAATAAATAAATTATAAATTATAAAAGTGGAAAAGCATTTTAAATTAAATAACATTTTAATACAAAAAAATTACATTTAGAACATACTGTTATATAATATAAATACTATTTGTAATATTCAGATTTTGTGAAAAACTAATTTTAAAAATCATAGGTTCTCATAAATTGTACTGAATTCAATCAATCTGACCTGGAACATAATAATCATACTCAGCCTTTTAACATAACACAAGGGTTAAGCCCTGTAAAAATAATAAAAATAATAATACAGCATATGGGTTTGGAGCAACATGCAGGCAGATAGATGATCTGGCAAGAGGAGAAACAACTGGGAATAGAGCGAGAGAGAAGACTGACCATAATAAAGAGGAAAAAGGGAGGGTGAAGGGAAAAGTGTGAGAGGTGTTACGAGAAAATTGATCCCTCGGGTTAAATGCAAAGGCATTAACAAACAGAACTGTAATGGAGGAGCTGCTTGTCTGTGTGAAATCCCCACTGCAACATCCAGAGCTAAACCATAAAGAAAGTTTGAGTGTGTATTGGTTCTGCTGGATTGGGCCGAACAGATGCGCTTTCTCTGGGCTTCATCCCTGACAGATGGCTGTGATTACAGCTGGGAATCGAGAACCAGTTGCATTTGTTAAAAAATACCGGAACCGAATGATTTCCATGACTTTCAGTTTGATTAATAGTTTCTGAATGTCTGCATTCTGCTGCCAAAGCACGGGAACACTGTATTAAAATACTCTACTGTGTTTCCTGCAGCATGACTGAATCAACAGAGAAACAGAGAAAGAAATGTTTGAGCATGCAGCCTGAATTTAAAAAAAAAAATCTCACAAAATATTAGAAAGACTAGAATAAATCCACAGCATTCTCACTAGTCGCACACAACAGCAACCATAAAAAGTCTGATTCATGAACAAATGACTTTTACTCTTATGCTTTTTCTTGAATCGGTCAAAAAGTCTCATCAATCAATCAGTCTCAAGTTTGTGAGCTATCGGATTAAAAGTACTTCAAAATTTAGACACTTGTTTGGTTTAACTTGGTTGTTCAGTTTCATTGCAATAAAGTTGCTTAAATTAAATGTGAAATATAAAAAAAAAGTAATTCACAGCAATTCAAAACAAGATGCATTTACTTGGGAAGAACTAATATACAATTGATTATAAATGTATTAATTAAAACAACATTAATAGCTTTTCATTCATTGTCCATTATTTTTCATTATTAATTTATTTATTTATTTAAATCCAGTAATATCTGTAAATCCTCAGAATATATTACTTTATATAATTATTATCTTAGATATTAATACTTTTTTCAAAGAGTATTTAATGAGTGTTTTGTCTTAATGATTAAAAAAATCTTAAAAACTTTTTTTTTGCACTTGTTTGAGTAAAAAATGAGTATAATAAAATCTGCGAGTGCAATAAGACAAAACAGACTTAAATTCAACATTAAATCTACAAGAACAAGTCTTGATATTTCATGCAGTGTTGCTTGCAGATTTGACTGAAAAACACGTAAATAAATAAATAAATATTTATTTATTTAGTATTTTCATGTTTATATTCATTATTAATGCATTATTAATTAATTAATTAATTATAAACTTATATTAAAAAGTTATTTTATTTTTATTTAGTCTAAAGTTAGAACTAACTATTAGGGTGGCTTCTTCAAAATTAAAAAATAAATAAATAAATAATAAAAAAACTGATAACGGAATCATTATAAGGAATCGTGTTTTAAAAAAAAGTGTAAAAGTGTCATCTGAAATAGAAGGAAAATGGCTAAATTCCTTACAATTCCCATCCCCTTCCATGATAAATGATATTATTATCTGCTAGCTTCCATTCTGGGCACAATGCAACCCAACCCAACAAAGGCTCAGACACAAGACAGTCCAAAGAGGTCCAAGAGAGTATTTTCCCCTCTAGTCACTGGTAAATTGAGTTGTTCTTCATGTCAGGCCTGAGTGGCACTGTAGTTTCTGCCTCACACACACTGGCGTTATCTCCCATCCCAGCTTCGACAGCCTAGCACCCTCAATGGCTGAGTCGTTAATCACAGCAGCCAATTATCAAAATACTGCAAATGCCCCACGCTATCACAGCTTAAATGATAACGGCTGCAGAAAGAATTTATCTCCAACTTTTTAGAGACCATTTAATCACCAAAACATGTGAGTACAATACGGCAAACTCAGCTGGGGTCAGAAACCTTCGGGATGCAAGTGCAAAATCAGATATGTGGACTGCAAGTGTACACTAAATACACTCACATGCTGTAATGAAATACACTCACTATGGTGGTAATACTATCTAAGCCATAATGTTCTATTATTTAGGTAGCTATCTGTAGCAATAAAAATGTTGATAGTTTAACTTTAACTTAGGCAGATTCTCTTCAGACTGTTGCTCTACCACAACATTAGTTGTTCTGAAAGAGAAAACTGAACGTAGTTTATGCTATTGCTTGCTTTAGATGCTTAGGGTTGTATTATGAATTGCAGGCTGACATATTTCATTACTAGCAGTGTTTGCATTCACGTACTTGCTTGCCTTAAAGGAATAGTTCATCCAAATTTGCTGAAAATGTACTCTCAGGCCATCCAAGGTGTTGATAAATTTGTTTCTTCATTTGAACAGATTTGGAGAAATGTAGCATTACATCACTTGTTCACCAATGGATGCTCTGCAGTGAATGGGTGCCGTCAGAATGAGAGTCCAAACAGCTGATCAAAACATCACAATAATTCACACCACTCCAGTACACCAGTTAACATCTTGTGAAGCGAAAAGCTGCACATTTGTAAGAAACAAATCCATCATTAAGATGTTTTTAACTTCAAATCAATGCTAAAATATGAGACCATAATCCATAATATTGCTTTCTCCAGTGAAAAAGTAGTCTTGTCTGAATCAGGAGCAAAATATGCACAAATCAAGTGTTGTTTACAAGCAAAAAGCTTTTTCACTAAAGGAAGTGTTGTTATTATTGGTTTAAAGCTAAAAAAATGTCTTAATGATGGATTTGTTTATTACAAACATGCATCTTTTTGCTTCATAAGACATTAACTGATGGATTGGAGTGGTGTGTGGATTATCGTGATGTTTTTATCAGCTGTTCGGACTCTCATTCTGACGGCACCCATTCACTGCAGAGCATCCACTGGTGAGCAAGTGATGTAACGCTAAACATCTCCAAATCTGTTTCGATGAAGAAATGGCCTGCATGGCCTGAGGGTGACTACATTTTCAGCAAATTTTCATTTTTGGGTGAACTATATTCCGTTAAAGTGTCAGGCCACAGTTTTTTCTATTTTAATTTGAACTGGACTAACTATGGTATTTTGCTAAAAACAAGGCTGCCATGGTAGATTTTCAAAGGGATTGCGATGCATTTGCATTTATATTAACTAATAAATCTGCAACCTGAAAGCTGCAATTCAATTAAAATCTTTAGAACTGGTGTTTCATAATTATACTAAAATATATGCTGTGTTTGAGAGGCCTATCAAGATATGGTTCAAAGGGAATTCATCACTATTACTGCATGCTCATAGTTAGGCTGTTTCTTTGTTCAAACTTTTAATCCTGAAATATAACTCCTCTCAAACCATTTGTGCTACTGACATGATCAGCTGGTGCTTTTTTTAATGCTGAATGCTTCTATAGTAAAACCAGTGGAACTGTAAAGACCTCATTAAACAGTTTACTGAATGCAACTGTCTTTCATATGTGAAGTCAGGATGAACTTTAGCACTTCAAAAAGACAGTAAAAATAGGGCACTATGTACTAATACATGTGTTAATATGAAGGAATTTTCCACATGCATTTTTACGCATTGCACAGTCTACATCAACTAGCCAAAACTGGGTCAAGGTTTGCCTCTTATGGCAGATGTTGTAACTAAACCATAATGCAGGCAAAAAGCATTTCTCCAATAACAGTCATTCAAAAGTAGTCATATTCAGAAAAAAAATAATTTTTGCAAGCAACATAAATCACAAATATTTCATTATATCTCAGTAGATGTTTACCGGTGACAGATTTTTCTCAGGGCTTAGAAGCGTGAAATGCTGTTGTGACTGACGTTTCATCTCGGAACAGCTATTAGTCCTCCATACTTTTGGATCATTTTTCTGTAAAAGAAATAATTCAAATGCATATATCTGCAAAAAAGTTTATTGTCAACTTTTAATGGAATATGCAAAGAGAGTGCATTGATTAGCCTCAAAGCCACAACATAGACTAAACACCAAAAAACTTTCATCTTTAACTTCCAGCTTGTTCAAATATTAACATATTATAGATATTAACTGTTATACTATAGTGTGATAATAGGACTTGGATTTTTGCAAAGAAAATAAGATCTGTGACTAATAAACTTCAGAAACGAGCACAACTCTTATGAATTTTGAAGCCTAAAAATACAATCAGCAGAAGCACTAAGCCAAACGCAGGCTGTAAATGAATTACACCACAGTTGCACGACTTTAACACCACTATCATTAAGCTTCAAATGGCTCTTTTAATCATAATTAAAAAAAAAAAAAGAAATTTCCCCTAAAAGTTTGAATTAGGATAGTTTGAAAGAGTATAAACACAATGAGGCTGTAAAAGCAGTCTAACGAATGCCTTTTTCATGTATTACTGATGGATTTTATGTTGTAGAATAAACGTGAAAATATCTTGAGCTTGTGTTAACCACAAGAAACCCACCGACTTTGGGACGATGGGTTTTAGGACTCTTTTCTCCTCCGTCTCCTTTTATCAGAATACAGCGCTATATAGATGTTTGCCTTAGTTTCACAAATGTTTGATGTATTCTCTGATGGATTTTTCTTTTTTTATGCACCATATTGAGAGTGTTGTTTTTAATTAGCTTGCCAAGAACTTGTTTTGGTTCCAATGAGCAAACACCGAAAAATGAAACCTATTTATCAGCTTTTCATCTCCTTTCAAATGAGACGCTTCCAGAAAAGGACTGAATAGACAAATGTAGAAAATCCCTCAGAGCTAGCTGGTTATCAGAGATAATCTTTTAATTTCATACTGTCTGTGCTTGCTTTTTATTCCCCAAACAAAGCGGTTTCTGAATGATTTTTGTGAAAGAGTCTTTTTCAAACACTCGGGTTACTTCAGAGATGAAAGGTTTCCTTCTCCGTGTCTTCTGGTTGTTGGGGACAGCAGTAATTCTCCATTAAATTGCTAATGCGGTTGCCACAGTTACTGTTGCCTGCGTCCTTGAGTGAACACTAATTACCGTTCCCAAATAAGACCCAACAGCATCTCCGCTTAAAGACCGGACCTCACCGAAGACCTGAAAGGGCTGGTGGGCTCGATGAATGCAGGGATAATCCCAAACATGCTGACACAGCTGGAATGTGGGACGGTTCCCAATGAGACCTCTCAGATTAGACGTTTGTTTCATAATTAAATTAGATTTCAATAGTCCTAAGGGTTTGTCTCCGAAAGTCTGTTGCACCATGCATTATACCACCATGCATCACCATGCACCAAACAGAGAGTTCAGAGAACTTGTTTTGATTTCACTACTGGTCGATTGCAAATTTGAACTTTCTCTTTGTGATTTGAATGGATTTTTTTTTAGCCCTGGTGAAGGCCTGTGGGTTGAAATGCATTGGCATAATAAAGCTGTGATTATCTATAGCTTTTTATTCTTTGATTTCTCTATTCCACAAGTGTTGCTGGTTTTATGTTCAAATTTATGTAGATTTTTCCATGCACATTGTTGGTTTTGCACCAGAAAACTAATGCAATATCATACAAATGAGACAGGACAGCGACTGATAGACCATCAGGCTGGTCTAGATTGCTTTACATTATTTACATGCAAAAGTGAGAAGAAAACATAGAGTCATGCAAAAATATATAAGGTGAGATGGGGAAGACCTTATAAAGCAAACATTTGCAGGACTATATCAATAACTCACTATTAATATCAGAATTTAGAGTTGTAACTATCCATTTAACGATAAATAAAATAAGATTAATTATACAACATTTAATACATAAATAACATTAATATTGTGACAAAAACACACTTTATTTTAAGGTCCAATTCTCGCTTTTAACAAACCATTAACTGCAACGTCTGCCTTAATAAACTACTAATTTGCTACTTATTAATAGTTAGTAAGGTAGTTGTAAGTAGGATTAGGGATGTAGAATATTGTCATGCAGAATATGTGCTTTATAAGCACTAATAAACAGCCAATATGTTATTAATATGCATGCTAATAAGCAAGAATTGGTCTCTATACACTAAAGTGTTACCATCATTTCATTCAAATTAATCATGAAGCCTATTTAGTATTCAAGGGCTAAAGGTACTCTCTGTTTCTGATCCATTCTTGGTGTTTATTAATATTGTTTTGAGTTAAAATGGAGGTCATTAAGTTTGTTTGGAATAGCGCTATATCATCATATTGATATCCAGCCTCATGCCTCTTCGTGAAGACTCGGTGAAGCATCACATATTGAATTTGGTGCTCAAATGCACCGTGATGAATGAGATACGTTCTGTACATTGAGTGAACTGCATTAAAGAACATTACATGTTTAGACCTCATTATTTAGCTCAAGTACGCTAAAAGAACTCCCAGAAAACCTTTTCTATTCACATAAAATATACAGAAATCCAATGCCTCTTGCAAAATAACTTATTGAAACAGTTTACCAAGACTCTGATATAAAAAAAGAAAAAATACTGTTCTTGCATTAAAAAAAGAAGAAGACTGAGAGTTTTTGTGCTTGGTGTCACATTCAAATCCTTACAGAGTGTTCCTTCATTACCTTCAGATAATGTCACTTAAAATGACTTCAGATAATGTCTGTACATGTTCGGTATCGTTACCTACAAAAGAACATTCTTACCCAGCAGAGCTGCAGGACTAATAGACTGCAACAGTGACCTTTGCAGTGTTCTGTTTCAGAAATACTTCTCCCATCTTTGGAAAAATGAAAAAACGATTCAATAAAAAGTTCTGATCCATGAACCATTTAAAAAAAAAAAAGCTTCCTCCGGTGAAAAGTCCACCCCCTGTTGTCCTCTCACATCGAAATACAATGAAATATTTGTTTCGAATGGTTTTGCACTGTTTTTGCTTCTAACCAGTGCTTGATCTGTGCATATTTCTCTCTTGATTCAGAAGAGATGACTTTTTCACTGGAGAAATCAATATTATAGATAAAAGACCAAAAGTCTGTTTGTGTAAACATATTCAACTACCACCTGTTGGTGAGCAATGTGACCTTGCACAAATTACGTTTATGCTACACACACTAGAGTCAATAACCAGTCATAATCAAAGGACAGTAAAAATACAATCAATGCTAATAAGAAATGCATTAGCCACAGGTTTTATTTGTTTCCTTTTTGTGTGCAGACAATAAAATTGACCGAAGCTGCAGCAGATGAATAAAAGAGCAGATATTGACACGCAGTCTGCTACTAATCCGATAGGAATCGATTAAACTCTTATCCTTACATACAAATATGAGGAAATAAAATCTCAACAAAATTGTACTTCTGCTGTTTAGGGAATGATCAGCAGTTACATCAGTGATCTGCACTGCACTAAATGTTGCTCTCTAACACAGAGACTAATGCAAGCTTTGTGCTCACTCTTATCATGCAAAACATTTTCATCATTATGCACTTCTTTTAAATTACTAATAAGGCACTATAATGACTGAACATCACATTCATAATACTTATTTAATGATCTCATCAATGATTCATAAACCTCATACATGCAGCACGCTGTATGATTACAAACTATGAAACGCATTACCGTACAACAGCAATGACAAATAAACATTTACAGTTATTCATTTAGCAGATGCATAATGCAAATAAACAAATGAAGAATCATCCTGAGGGGAAAGTAACAAGAGAAGTGATGCAATACCAAGATTATAGAGTTCAGGTATATGCATCAAAGGGGTCATGAACTGCCTTTTTTATTATGTTGTACTGTTCTCTGAGTTCCCCTTATAATGTTATCAAGATCTTTAATTTAAAAAAAAAAAACAATTCCAAATAGGCTATTATTATCAAACATCAACAAAAAGCATGCTTCAGAACTGTGTTGAGAAGGTGCTTAAGTTTTGAGCCATGTATTATTACTATGAATTAGGCTACTACTGCTATTACTATCTTGTACCCTGCAGTAATCATTTACTCAAACTCTCTTTTGTGAGATGAAGGGAAAAAAGAAAAATCGGCCAGAGAAAAACCCATATCGGTCTACCTCTATTAATAACATGATAAGATTTATATTTAATAATGCATTACCAAATAGCTACTTTTTTTTCTGAAAAACAGAAACTGTTCTATCCACTGACAAAACTGATGGTAGGTTTAGGAAAAGACTGTTAATTGGCCAAAAAAAGCAGTTACCATTTAATATTAGGCCATTTTAAAGTCATTAGAATTGGTTGAAAGAAATGTGCCCATTTAAAATGAGTTTAGCTAGAGTTATGATCATTAATCAGCAGTTTGTAGTTCTTTGACAATGTATACCCTTGTGAAAAAATAGTATACTTAAGTACAATTTATTTGTATATACTTTAGTATAGCTAAATATATTTGCAGCAGGATATAAGTTGGTATACTTAAAGTCTGCTAAATTGGAACAACTAATTTTGTACTAAATGCATTTTAGTTGTGCAAAAGCAGTGCTGAAGTTCAACTAAAGTTGTAATAAATATACTTGTTTGTGCTAAAGTAGAACTATTCCAAGTATACTTTAAGTATACTCTTTTATTTAATTTTTGAAATGCAGGATTCATTCAGCATAAACTTCAAATGCATTTTGGTGACATTACAAATGTGCAAGGGCAACTCAAATACACTGTAAGAGTGTTGAACATACACTAATATTACACTAATAACAAACTGAGGTCGTACTATCCCTTACTTTTAGTGACTTTAAAATGCATTGCAATGGCATTCCAAGTAAACTTGAAATGTGCTAATGGCACAATTATTGTGTGCTTCAAATGCAATAAATTAACCTTTGTGAATAATGGCACAGTTTAAGAAATTGCCTTTTACTAACACCCCCAGCATACCAGCCAACTCAATTATTCAGAGAACATCGGGCGCAGACATTTGAACATTGGCTGAAGGAAACACCATAAACTGGACTTGAACCCTGGTCGCTGCCACACACGTGCACTCGCTTTACCAGATGCGCCACCAAAGCAGACATGCGCTGTGATAAACACAGACAGTTCCGTTAGTTGGTGGAAGAATGTGAACGTACTGCTTATGTTTCAGTGCATGCGGAAGGAATAATACCATCCGTAACATCTCTGCCCACTGTCTCTGCACGCTTCAACTCTGAATGCACTGCACAAATGTTAATGTAAAATGCAATTAAATGTTTTGGTGGTTTGATGGTCTCGCAGTACGCTGTGGATTTATATGTGACGTATGAATTGAAATTACGTTTTGTTACTTTTCGTGTAGTTAACGTCTCTGAATTTATTTCACATTTTAACTTTTTGTGAAGTTTCGAGGGCTGGTCAGGACCATTTTAATAATTCACTTAATAATTCATAATAATAATTCATAATATTTTGAAAGCCCAAAGAGCAAGTCTCCCTCCACCCATCCTCACCACTTTCTACAGGGGCACCATTGAGAGCGTGCTGACCAGCTGCATCACTGTCTGGTACGGGAACTGTATCGCAGCAGACCGCAAGACCCTCCAGCGGACAGAACACAGCTGCAAAGATCATCGGTGCCCCTCTCCCCTCCATCCTGGACATTTTCCTCACACGATGCTCCAGCAAAGCCAACAGTATCGTGAAGGACTCCACCCATCCCTCCCACAGTCTCTTCCAGCTCCTACCATCAGGGAGACGGTACCGGAGCATCAGAGCCCGCTCTGCCAGACTGCTCAACAGCTTCTTCCCCCAGGCTGTGAGAGCCCTGAACTCAAATCACCCCGCCCCTCTCTGAACCCCCATACAAACCCCCTACCTCCTGAAACATGGACCATCTCAACCCCCCACCCCCACACCTTACCACATCAAAAAAAAGAACTTATGTCACTTTTTTGTGAATTTGAAGTGTGCTACACACAGGTGAGTGGGCCTGTACAAACCACCTGTAGTAGCACACTCTCTGTCTTCACACACACTGCTGTGTGTATACAATCCCACAAAAGACTCGTAATATACGTATGTTTACATGCTCATGCACTACAAATCATCTTGCACTGTTCCCCAGCCAGCTGCTGACTCACAATGTTTCTCTTCACACATGTACAGTATTTATCTGAAGCATTCGTATAGTTTGTATTAGTTTAAGGTAAATCTTTTTATATATATAATATATTTATAGTCAAAATCTATCAGGATAGTTGAGTAGGTTTATACTGTTTTTACTTCATTGTTGTATGCCTGTATTTATGTAGCGCCGTGGTCCTGTGAGGCACGACATTTCATTCCACTGTATGTCCCCACATGTAGCAGAATGACAATAAAGCTCAACTTGAACTTGAACTTGAAAGGACTGCAGTCCACATTTCCAAGTGCAATGTTGTCGTTGTTCGTACGGGACATTAAAGAACCATTAATGGAAATAGTGTTGGTCCAGGTGCATTGGAGTGTATTGGGAATATACTAAAGTAATAAACCTTCTGATCAAGTTCGTGAATTTCTTTCACCATTTCAAATCCATGACTATACGTTGTTTACATACTTTTGTAAATACTTTCTATATGTGACCATGGGCCACAAAACCAGTCATAAGGGATTTATACATCATCTGAAAGCCGAATAAATGAGCTTTTCAT
Organism: Acrossocheilus fasciatus; assembly: GCA_036784905.1. Lineage (NCBI taxonomy): Eukaryota > Metazoa > Chordata > Actinopteri > Cypriniformes > Cyprinidae > Acrossocheilus > Acrossocheilus fasciatus. The sequence continues at coordinate 6,606,337 of CM071944.1, read as the reverse complement.
TGATGTATGGTTTGTTAGGATAGATACAAGTATTTGAAAATCTGGAATCTGAGGATGCGAAAAAATCTAAATATTGAGAAAATCGCCTTTAAAGTTGTCCAAATAAAGTCCTTAGCAATGCATATAACTAATCAAAATTAAGTTTTTATATATATATATATATATATATATATATATATATATATATATATATATATATATATATATATATATTCACAGTAGGAAATATACAAAATATCTTCATGGAACATGATCTTTACTTAATATCCTAATAATTTTTGGCATAAAAGAAAAATCGATAATTTTGACCCATACAATGTATTTTTGGCTATTGTAAATATACCCTTGCTACTTAAGTCTGCTTTTATTTTATTTTTTGGTCCAGGGTCAGATGTAAAGCTGCTTTGCAACCATGCAAAATTGTGAAAAACACTATTTGAAGTGTTCATAACTATACAAAGTACTGCATCATTATGAATTATTATTATAATAATATATTTTTTGCAACTCAAAACATTTCTTTTTATCTATACTATTTTTATACTGAACAAGTAGAACTCAAATACAGTGTGTTGTATTGAACATTTAATCATAACAGGTCAACAGAGGATTCAACTTAAATAAATTACTGAAGGATTACTTCAATATTTAACAAATTAAATCGTTTTATTTGCAAATCCCCCATTGTTACATCTGCGCTGTAGGCAAAAGTTGTGTTTGGAAACTCTGCCTTTACAGCACCTGTTAGCAGAAACACACTGGATGTTTCATTTCATACCTCACATTTTCTTTGGTTTGCCCAAAAAGAAAGTCGAAAAAGTGCCAAATCCGCAACACAGACTCCCAATAGTGTGCACTCTACCGAGTTCAGATGTTTAGCAAAAGTACAGCAAAACCGATTGTTGGTGAATTTCAGAGCTCGTTGACTTATCAAGCCCCCTTCACTGAACATACTGTAGCCTATATTTAAGCCGATGTTAAAATCACATTATTAAAATACTTTAAGACACTTTTAAGGGGTGAAGGAACAAACAAATATCAATACACAGAATGTGATATTGTCTCTTTGTCTTAGGTGAGAACTCATACAGCGGCCTTGTTTACTTAAATGATATGACAGCACACAATAAAAACAATCCCCACAGACATACATTATATGGCCTTCATACAGCTACAGGATCATAAGATGAGTTGCTTCATTTATCTCTTATCGACACTAGCTGCTGGGCTGAGTGAGCATGCACATGTCATTGGGGTTATGAAGTGGCGTCCTCTTTCAAAGGTTTCATCCGGTTGGTTTATATGGGTATGTATATGTGAAAATCAATTTGAACAAGTTTCAAACATGTTGTAGATGGAATTAAGAACCTAGCCAGTGTACTTTCTTAAATATGAATATATATATTTCATCCTTCCCCAAATGCATTTGTAAAAAGAATTTGTAGTGCACTAACTTTGTGCTCGATGAAAGCATGAAATAACTACATTTAGAATGTATTTTCAGTTAGTATAGACACGGCAATCTATTTTTAGTATACTTATCATGAAATAAATATATTTTAAATGCAATTAAGTATATTTATTTTTCACTAGGGTACACAGGAGCTAAATATGATTGATGGTTTCTTAATTCTACAGTCGTATCGACAAATGCCTCCTCTCTCACACTACACAGAGGTGCTGAAAATCTGCCAAAACATTCAACTGACAAAATCAAACAATTGAAAATAGCTCAGACAGAATGTAAAACATGTCCTAAATGAACAGCCCCTTTACAGAGCAAATAATACAGATTATCTGTGGTAATCGAGTTTAAGGTGCACTGGTCCATTATGGATTCGTTCAGCCAGCTCAGTTTAGTGGACTTTCTGGCAGGCAGCAATTACTTCTCTCTCCGTCTCCTCACCCACAGATAAGCGATCAGGATGGTAGCAGAGGCCCAGACTGATGCGGACAGACCGAAGCGATGGAGGAGACAACGCCAGACCCCGCTTTTGTGGATGTGGACCAGGGTCTGACCCTGGCGTGCATCGCCTTCCTCTGTCTGCTGCTGGTGGCAATGATCATCCGCTGTGCCAAAGTCATCATGGACCCCTACAGTGCCATTCCCACCTCCACCTGGGAGGAACAGCACTTGGACGACTAGCAGATCGCATTTTTCCCATGACCGCGGCAAATAAACATGCACCTGCATTCAATCAAACCCTAACATCATGTTTCAACCAGTACACACAGATGTCTGTGGGATATTTAAGCTGCTTGCATACAGCAACACTAGCTTTGAAGACATCTTGATGGAAACTGAGTTGAACAACACTGTATTAAACAAGAAGGCATGAATCCCGAAATGAAGTTGATTTTGACACTCATATCCTCTTTATTGCTCCAGTAAATTGAAATCACTCCAAAACGAAGCACAAACAAGCCAAAATCAGACACTTAGTTCCAACCACGCTAACCTGACGTTCTCACAACCAGTGCATCCTGAATTTGTAGTTAAACAAGGGAGCAAATGTATATTTTTATATTTCATAATGATAAATGAGATACACATTCAAGTAAGGCACGGAAAACATGTTTAGCTACGCAATTTTGTACGCAAACGAAGCTGCATTTTTAGCGTTGCCACAAGGGGTGCTATAGCTGTCTTCTTAAAGTCAATTTTCTTTTAACAGCAACAGTTTGTTAAAAGGCTAGTTAACAGCCAGCATGTTTATTTATGGTTTATTGGCACAGTAATTTGCAGTGAACTCTATCGCCCCCTTGAGTAGCACCACTGCGAATACAGTATTTACAATGGGCCTGCATACTTGCAATACATTGGTCAAGCATTCACATTTACAGACTTGCATAAAGTATGATCTTAATCGTGATTATGTTTCACAAGAAGACAAAACCTTTACTGAAGGCCTTGTGGAAACTGCTAAAGATCAAAAACGCCATAAACTGTTGCATTCATCTTAACGTTGTCTTTACAAGAGCATCTGTCTCTTTCATTTATCGGCTCTTACGATCTGATCCCCTGATGTGGTTTGATTCTGTTGTCTTTGATGAATTGTACGCATTTGCAGAGAGCTATAGTCTGCACTGCATGATATCAAGTGCCTCAGCTGAAGTCATATAAATGAAGTCATGAATGAATGTATCCTTCGTTCATTTGAAGGACAAAACAACTAAATGCCAGTGTCCTGTCTGATGCGAAAATGCAAATGTGCAACATGTCTGTTCTTAACCACAATAAAGATAATAGTAATTCCAATATATCTGGTGAGTTATCACCAACCATTGGTGAGTACACAACAAATATTACCACTGGAAATCTTAAAGCTTTCTAATGGGAATTTAAATGGGATCACACTACAATTTGGGGGAATTCGAGTATAAATAAGTCATATCACATTTTATTTAGTATTTTAGATAATAACCTACATATTGTTTCAAAGCAGCTTCACGGTAATGAACAGAAAAATAACAGTGTTGCAAAATTCATCAATTTTGAGACAACTTCAATTTAAACAAAATATAAACGTAAAGCAAATACAGAATAGTGTCAGTGCAATTCAGTTCAACAGTGATTCCATTCAGTGTTATAAAGTTAATTTAATTCAGTTACAAACCAACACTACAGAAGACAGTTTCATTATTTAGCTTACTCTCAATTTAGTTAAATTTTTTGTGTTCTCATCTTATAATGCGAGTATGGTACGGTACGGTAATTTTAATATTATCGTGGGTGCAATTTACTAAAGAATTCCACCCATACATGATGATGTTACTTGTATTTTACACTAAATTAATTATGAAAAAACATTTTTACAAAATTATTAATGAAAAAAGGGGTAAAAATTGTACTGAACGTGTTTTTTTATTTAGCAAATTCTATGTTCAGAACAGTTCAGTTGCATTTCTACTTGCGCATCAGTGACGTAAGCAAGCTAACTCATTAAAATTGACATATCGATATTATTCACATGATATTGTCAGTCATTGTATCATCCTCCATAGTGCGTTCACACCAATGTTTACCAACAGCATCACAAACGTAACGTGCATTTCTGATGACTCCGCTCTCTTCTATGAATCAAACTAACTGGTTCATTAAACTGAGCTGAGCGATTCTTCCACAATTCAGCCTTATTATTCGGTTTAAGTGATTCTAGCATTAGCAATTCAGACACTCGTGAATCAGTGGTTCTCAAACCGACTCGTTCAGCCTGACTCGAAATAAGCCAAATGAACAATTCACTGACTCATTAAACTGATAAATGTCTATCAGAAATGCGTACGATTACCGTGCGACAGTTATAACACAAATACGAAGCAGCTAATTGAAACCATCTATTCGAAAGAATTCAAAAGAACCAATTCGTTTGCCTATACGTCATCCGTCACTCACGAATCAGTACGCGACGAGTGATTCTCAAATGAACAACTCACAATGCTTTTAAACGAGAACCGCCTCTTAAAAACATACCTGACTCGAAACAAGTCGAATAAACAATTCAATGACTCATTGAACCAATAAATGGCTCAGTCACATATGCTTACGATCTTATTGTGTATTAAAGGGGTCATGAACTGCCTCTGTTTTTATTTTGAACTGTTCTCTGAGGTCCACTTATAATGTTATCAAGATTTTTACATAAAAAACATAATAATTTAGAAGTAATAGGCTATTTTCTGTCCTGTTTTAACCCCCCTCATCAGAACGCTCTGCTTGAATAGGCGTGGCTGATTGTAGACTCAATGCTAAAGTAAAAAATCCCACTGCTGTGATTGGCTAACACTTGCGTATGTTTTACAGCCAACATCCTTCACAGGTGCTGTTGCAGGCTAAAAAAGCACTTAATACTCAGTACATATCAAATGATTTGTTTAACAGACAAAGCAATAGTGATCACATAATAAAATCCAATATAGTCGGCACAGCATCGTCTTTTAGTTTCAATCTTTTTTGAAAATCCCGCGTTTTGTGCGAATTGTGCCTTGTTTGTAAACAAACTCGTGGTAAAATGAAGTGAACAAAGGACTGACGCGGTCTGGATCTTCATTAAAACATTCATACTGTTTCTTCCACAACTCTGCACTGCGCAGCATCTTGTTGTCTTCGGAGCATCTTTATCATTTGGTTTCTGCGTAGACCTGCGCGTTAGCTTTTCGTTATTTACACTACGTGTGTGAATCGGTGGGCGGGGCTAAACAGGCAGTGATGACGATCTTCTTCTGCGGAGGCGGTGCTTATCCACACTATTACATCATAGAACGTGGTTTTGGCAGACTGGCTTCAATATAAGCTGTTTTTAGAGTAACGACAAAGTTTTGCGTTCTGAAACGTATTCAGGATGTTTTTGTAGTACGAGTCATCAAAACTATCTGTTCGAACGAATTCAAAAGAACAGATTCGTTTGTCTAAAATCATCCACTGATAGAAAGCCTCTCTGACACAGCGAATCAAAGTATGTCTACAGAACATCTCAAGTCCTTTACCTGTCAAGAAGGTCTTATCTCCTCAACCAGAAGCATTTTTTTATTTTTTGAAAGGTAATGACAAAAAGCATTACAACGACAACACGTGCCCTAAGTTCAAAGACAGTAGTATTGAGGAGCTTGACAGCAAGTTATGATCACTTTCATTAAAAACAGATTTATGTTTTTCCTCGCATCACTCCCTCTTTTATCTCATACACTCAGAGGTAGCAAGCAGCGCTCAAAATGAGCTGATGATTCAGCACAGCAAAAGCATTTGTTGTCCATCATAAGAACCACAAGTTCCCCTTCTCACAACATGAGTATTTCCAACAGTGCAGCGTGATCGATCAACCCGAGAATACCTCAGCCTTTCATTTGCTGTTCAATTCATTTAAATGCTACAAATCATTTTCCTGGCAATGTGGCCAACATTTTACTTAACTCTTATCAAGGTTTGCATTATAAATGTTTAAGTGGCTTTTTGAAAACAAACACTTTCTTTTAGTTAATAAGTTATTTAGTTAGTCGTGCCAGAGTTTATAGAGTCAGAATACAAAGAGTACAAGAGCTGATTTGAAATACAGCAGAAAGACATTATTACTACTCTAGGCCAGGTGGCGCATGATGCAAAATACATTTTTTAAATGATCAAGCAGCACTTTCAAGGGTTCAATTACATTCAGTATAATTATTTCAGTTAGAGTGCATTCGCCTAATGGAATTATGCATCAAATGTAGCCTAGTTATGTTTTGCTCACCATTTTTTTTCACAACAGTGTTCAACTTCCAGTATGAAACTAAATGGAACATTAAATAATCAAAAGAGTTGTTGTTTTTGTTTTGGGATTTGTAAACACTGTACTTCAACGCGTGTCTAATGCATTAGACATGGATTTTATAGCCTAAAATTGTCAACATGAAATGCACTTTTTACTTTTTGGACATGCACTGATGGATTTTGCCTAATAAGACCAGGAGGAATTATTTAAAAAGTTAAATAGTTAAAATAACTTTTTTTTTTTAAAATATCACTATTAAAAAAAAATATATGATTTTCCATTATTTTAATGGAATCATATTAATAACTATATCAAAGTTTCAAAGTTATCCAAGATTCCAATAGTTTTTTTAAAGTAAGTTTAATATAATTGAAGTTTAAATAATTTAAAAATAAAAAAATGTAAGGCAGCAACTGAACTTGTTTTAAGATGAAGTATGAGGGAAATGTTTGGGTAATTAAAAAAACATAACATAAATGTCAACTGATATATGATATAATACACTGAAAAAAAAATAAGTTAAATTTACTTAATTTTTATTTTGCAAGTTTTTGCACGCATATTTTTTAAGTAAAATTTAAATAAGGAATTAAGTAAAATCTACTTAACTAAGTTATCTAAAATTAGTAAAGGAAATAAGTCAATTTAACGTGGTCAGGTAGAGTTTGATGAGTAATTTCTACTTAATTATTTTTAGTTCACCCTACAATACTCAAGTACATTTCACTCAGTCACGGTTTGTAAACTTTACTCAAACAACATAGCACTGAAAGAAAACTACCTATAAAGCATGTGGTTAAGTTACAAGCACCTATGTAAGCAAGTAGACTGCTCGTTATTCCTTTTAAAGTAATATGTTGACTCAATACAGTTGAACACAAAGACCTGAATACTTGGCACATGATACACAATGACGGAGACAATCAGGGAATAGTGCCTGAGTATGAACCGGTCATTTTGAACTGAACTCCAGATGTCACAAAACAGCAAGTTACTTAACCTAACAACAAAAGCAACCACAAAACAGTGGAAATACATCTCGAAAACAGCAAAAAAAAAAAAAAAAAAAAAAAAAAACCTTATTAATTATTCATGCCCAAGTGCATGATGAGAACAACGAAATCATGACGTTGATATTTACTTAAACGATATTTGTAAAAATAACAAACAATTCCAAGTCAAATATACTTACAAGTTCAAACTTTAAATTCTACAAGCTTAAACTGAGTACTAATATCGAATTTACTCTTTTATTTAATTCTTGCCTGAACTAAATTATTTAATGTAGAAATTTCATTTGTTTTTCTGTAGTATTTACTTCACCACAAAATCATTTTTATCAGTGATATAAAAAGATTTAAAAAAAAAAAATAGAGAGAGAAACATTTTTTTAGTTAACTTGAAGAGCTATATAACCAATACTAAAAAAAATTAAAACTAATAAATAATAATAATAGACATATTTAAAAAACAAAAACAAAAACAACAACAACAACAACAAAAAACGTGAACTGCTACAACTTTAAAATTAAAGTTAAAACAAAAAAATAATGTAAAATCTAATTCAAAACATTAACAAAAACTATAATAATACATCAGTGATACTGAAATCACACACACACACACATTAGAATTTGAAAGGCTGCTCCATTTATGTTTTCTAACATCCAGTTTACTGTATCCCAAGCTGACTTGGTTCTTTCCACCCCCTCCAAACAGATTTGACAGATTCCTGTCCATCAAACACTCTGTCAGAGCTGTCCCTATAGTGCAGCTGAACTGACAGAGGTTTCTCCTTTTCTGCACCCTAATTCAGCTTATCTAACCCGTCCTCCGCTCATTCCTGTTCTGCAGAACCTTTTGAAGTCTAACCTTCAAAAAATGAATATGCTTGAATTGTAAGGAAGTATTTCTGCGAAAGCATGTACCAGACTTTCAGAAATATGCCGTGGTCAAACTCAGACATTAACTTTCTTAATTATGACTTGATGATGTGTGAAATAGTGAGAAAATTAACAGGATGAAGTTAGGAGCTGAATTTGGCCATAATTGCTCTCTGAAAGAATGGGAGTTACATTAAGTTCATTTTTATGTTTGTAACCATACTTTGGCATCTTACATATTTTTGTAATTTAAAAGGATTGAATATTTCAAAGTGACACAGTCCAACTACCACAAAACATCTCAGAATTCATCAAATTTATACTCTTTCATACTGAATTGAGCTGACACTATTCTTGCTTTATGTATTTGTTTAAAACAATAAGAAATCTGTAAAATGTGTTAACTGTTACAATTTTAATTATTTTATTTAACATTTTTTGTTTATTTCTGTTTTTTGATTTTACTTATTTTTATTTTATTTTATAAACATTTTTATTGACATATATTTACATGTTCGGTTTGCAGTATGTGTCACCAAGTATTTAATCTGTTAATAGTTCAATTATTTAATTTCCAATCAGTGTTAATGTGTTTACATCAGTGTTCAGGCATTTGTTTGAAAGCTCTGAAATTAGCTGTGTGCTGCTAACTGAACCTCTCTCACACACACAAACACACACACACACACACACACACAAACACACACACACACACACACACACACACACACACACACACACACACACACACACACCGGTATAACAGCACTGCCACACAACTCACACAAATCAATACTTTATTAACTTTAGAGGCACAGTAACTTTGGGCCCATAATTCATGAGAGGCAGCTGGATAAAAGCTCTCAGAAGCGCAAACTGAATTATGCTAACAGTAATGATGTGCTGCTGTTGAGGGCGATGCACACTAACTTACAAAAGCCCAGGTCTCTTACGCTCACCAAAGCTGCATTTATTTGATCACAAATACGGTAAAAACAGAAATATTGTGAAATATTATTACAATTTAAAACAACCATTTTATATTTGAATTTATTGTAAAACGTAATTTATTTCTGTGATGCAAAGCTGAATTTTCAGCATCATTACTCCAGTCTTCAGTGTCACATGATCCTTCAGAAATCATTCTGATATGGTGATTTGCCGCTCAAAAAACATTTCTTATGGATTCTTCAAAAAAAGTTCAAAAAGACAGCTTTTTTTGAAATATAATAATAAGAATAATAATAAATGTCTCTTTGTTAGTATCTGTGTGGACATGCTATTAGCACCTGTTTTTGGCCTGTGTTTTGAAATGCAGTGTGAAATAAAAATGTTTCACGTTTTGCACATTTGCATTTATAATGTACTTCTGCATTGATTAAATGTGTCTCCCATGGATTTCATTTATAACACTCTGATCACACACACACACACACACGCACATGCACACACACACACACACACACACACACACACACACACACACACACACACACACACACACACACACACACACACACACACACACACACACACACACACACACACACAGTGCTTAATAATCAACCCCACTTATGAAATGAAACTGAAAACTGGAAACATAACAATAGAAGCTGATTCAAATCTGCAGACTTTTTGTACTAGTTTGGTACTAGTTAATCTGCTTCATTCTGCAGAAGGGATTCTGCCAGGGTTAATTATGTTAAACGGAGCTGACAGCACCACACTTTTATTGGTAGCACACACTGTATTCAGAGATTTATCACCTGCTTTTCTCCTTCAGTAAGCGAAAGGTCAAGCGCTAGAGGTCCTTCTGTGCGGCCGCCAAGATTCATGGATAAAAGTCTGAGCACAGAGGGGGAGAAACACACAGTAAGAGTGAAACCCAGATCCTTCCATCTCTGTCTGCAAACCAACACGAGCACTCACACGTTCACACTTACGCTGAAGGAGTCGTGGATGGACCATCTGACCTCTGATGACTCAATGACTCCCAGACGGGCCTCGTGATCTCCACCGCACGGCTCCAAACGCGCCGCACCATCTGTTAGCAGCTCAGGAGATACAATACAAGTGATTCATTGCAGAGGAATTCGTAATGGAAGGGTCTGTCGTGACAACTAATATTTATAATAGGTATATTCCGTATCATATATTTTATTTTTCAGTTTGAGTCAGAGTATCCGTACCATCTGCCCTCACATAAATGCACTGTGGTGATACCATGATTAATGGTGATACCGTAAATACTCCAAATACCAAAGATAATCAATCTACCTCCATCCTAGAACATCCCTGCATCTCCTTCTATTCTATCCCATCCTATCATCTATAGCACAACTGTACATACAATCATTTATGCTTCAAATTATTTTAATTTTTTTGTTGTTTATTTATATTTATTTATGTATATTTTTTATCCTCATCTTATTTTGTTATTGTCTATGTGTTGTTGTTATCTCTGTGAGCTGGAAGCTAATGATACCAAAACAAATTCCTTTTAGGCAATAAACACTCTTTCTGATTCTGATTCTAATTTAATAAATATTACAGTATTAGTATTTCCATGATAAACATCCAAAAATACCATGGTAAATGTATGCTAAATGTGCAAAAATCAAAAAATAAATAAACAAAGAGATAAACAAATTTAAAAAACAACAACAAATAAAATAAAATAAAAATAAACAAATAAACTAAAATAAAATAAACTAAAAGAAACTAAACTAAACTAAACTAAAATAAATCTAAGTAGTGCCATGGAAGAGGTAACGTGCAGAAAAAAAATGGTAGTAATGTGCAGGGAAAACAACACTGTAGGAAAATGGTAAATGTGCAAATAAAACAAATTTTAAAAATTGAAAAATACAAATTGCATAATCAATACATAAATACACATGAAAATAAATAAAAATTTACTTCAATAGTATAGTGCATATCTATAAAAACATGATATTTTCATGGTACATGTCCAAACAAATAAACTTGGTAGCACCATAGTGCATGTGAGATAATAATAATAATAATAATAATAATAATAATAAAATAAAATACAAACAAAAACAAAGTAGTACCATGGCTTAAGTACACATCAATAAAACAATTATGTTGTAAAATAAAATAACAAAATTAAAAACCATACAGGTCCAAAAAACATAGTATCCAAAAAAGTGATTTTGTCATGGCACATGTCCAAAAATGGCATTACCATCATTCATAAAACTCTCAAAATTCATCTTTCAGATCACTAACCTGACACAGCAACAGCAAAAGCAGTGAATGTTCAATTTAACAAGCACCTCTAATTACCGTTGAATGTTCTTCCTTAGTTTATTGATACTCACATCAGGTCTGAACCAGACGTCCTCCGTCAGTAATTACAGCATCATTCACTTCACTCAAAGCTTTGAAAGGCTTGATAATGATGTGGTGATGTGAGACAAACCCACCAGAGCTCAAGCAGTGACCGTCACTCAGTCTCTCCCTCTCTCTGGGAGCATTTTACCTGTTTGACCGTCTCTGACAGTCAGGCGCCAGAACTGCAAGAAATACTGCTGCATCAGTCCAACAGTTTCATAGATGATGCTGCTAGCAACAACAACGAACATCTTGTTTATCACATGTCCAGTTATAATGTTATACAATATCTTTTTGCTTGCATACAAAGTTTCAAGTTTCTTTTTGGCTCCGTTTTATCACCTTTGCAATGTTTTCTTCATCCTTCTCAATCCCAAAATGCACTGCAGTGGAATAAATGAAATAAAATAAAAACACCTAAATAAATAAACAAATAAAACAAACAAAAAACACACACACACAAAAAAAAAGTTTAATGTGCAAATAAAATTAAAAAATACAAATTGCATAATTCATGTATAAATGAATTATAAAAGATAAAGATAAAGTGAGAGAAATTCTTATAAATATATTCATTCAATCAATACTGAAAAGCAAAAAGGATTAGTAATTAGAAATGTACTATTTTACCCAGTCTTTGAGGTAGTATGCATTTTTATCATATCGCATTATTAGCTCAGCAACATGCAATGGACAAACACTTTATGGACATAAAAGAAATAAAATAAACATTAAATGAGCATGACTTAAAACAGTTTAAAAGCAATGAGTAACTTTATTGAGTTATTTTTCAGAAACACAGAATGACAAAGCAATTCAAGTTTGTAATTTCTGCAAAAACTAGTTCAACTGCAGAAATTAATGACCGTTTTCAAGCATATGGAGGCCCATAATGATGCAATACTATTTTACCTACATATTTTCTTAAGATCACAAAGATCGTCTAAAGAAACACGTTCTTTTACATTTTCCTTCATATTTAATGACATTTAATGACCAATTTTCACAGCCCGATCCATGCAGATGGATAAAATCAAGTTCCACCCTACATTATTTCTTATTGAATATCCTGTTTCACTCAAAAATGCCCCAGATCATGAATGTAAAATGTGTTTTACTTTATTTTTTAAAAGACCTTGAAACAGGTTTAAACAGGCTGTGAATATTAGATCCTGAATAATACTGAATTTGTTCATGGCTGTTGTGTCTGGCTTACAGATGTGCGTCACTGTTGCAGGGCAGGAAGGATCTTCCCCTCACACAGACCGAACCCCACTCGGTAACCCCTGCCCTCACAATAACCTGCACAGAGAGAGACCATGACCCTTATCACAGAGATCACACATTAAACAAGCACACACAGACTCCGGAAGCCCACCTGAGAGAGTGACCTCGTCCCCGTCCTTCAGGAAGGTCCTTGTCTCTCCATCGCCGAGGTCAATAGTCTTGGATCCCCTCCATGAGAGCTCCAGCATAGAGCCGAAACTCTCAGGATCCTTCATGCACACAAATGCAGAGTCAGTACTATATAATACAGCTCTGTACAGAGAAATCTTAGATAGCTTTTTCAGGTAAATATGACAAAGATATGACATATTTCTTAATAATTATTTTACCATTTTCTATTAGTAATAATTGTTAAAATGAATAATGGTAATTAATATATTATTTACTCCATTTATCTGATTGAAATGATATAAAAATGTAAATATGTCTTCCAGTGCATTTATTTTAAATAATTTTTTGAATTTTATTTATAATTAGTAATTAAGGGTAATTATTACTTTGTTTACAGAATTTAACACACTGAAAATAAATAAGAAAAATAAATGTAGCTTCCAGTGTATTTACTTGAATTGCTTTTTTAAAAATATGTAAAATGTTAAATGTAATAATTTAATTTTTATATTATTTACTGAATTTAACAGATTGAAATAATATTAAAATATAAATGTGTGCTCCAGTGTATTTACCTAAATTACCTATTTATATTTTTATAATTAATAATTACAATTAAATAAAGTTAATTATTATATCATTTACAGAATTTAACAGATAACATAAAATTATAAATGTTATTTTCTTAATTTATTGTTTTTCTTTTTTTTTTTTACAGAAGACAAACATTTCTTAATTATTTGCAATATTTTATGATTGTTATTAATCTTAAAATTACTGTAGTTGAAATGAATAATTTAAGTAAATTTTATTATTTTATAGTTTTATTAATTTTATTATATAATTGTATTATTTACTGGATTTAATGGTTCAAATATCAAAATGTAAATGTGTCTTCCGGTTTATTTACCTACTTTTTTTTATCTTCACTACTACTACTACTAATAATAATAATAATATCAAAATATAAATGTCTTCCAGTGTATTTACTTAAATCGTTTTTTTAATAATTATAGTTATATTTAATAGTTTAATAGTTAATTATTATATTATTAACAGAATTTAAAGATTGAAATTAAACAAATAAACATGTGACCTCCAGAGTATTTACCAAATTACTTTTTCAAAATTATTATTGATAATTATAGTTAATGTATATAACTATTATTACTAATTACAGTTAAGTGTATTATATTGCTATTTTATATTAATATTACTAATATTACTTTATATGTAATATTTTATCATATTATTTACTAAAATTAACATTGAATTACAATAAAAATATAACTGTGGATTCCATGATATTTACTTAAATTAATAAAAAATAAAATGTTTTTTTTATAAGGTTTCAAAACCTATCTGACTCTTCAGGCCTTGTTCTAAATCATGAGATGGCAGAGGTTTTTTTTTTAGTCAACTATTTCTTTAACGTATTCTCTCTCTCTCTCTCTCTCTCTCACACATACACACACATGTTCGTTTTTTGTGAAAAGTGGGGACATTCCATAGGCGTAATGGTTTTTATACTGTCCTTACTGTATGTGCCATTGCCCTACACCTACCCTACACCTAAACCTTCCCCTTACAGGAGACTGTGCATTTCATCTTTCCCCAAAATAACCTCACTCTGTGTGATTTATAAGTGTTTTGAAAAGTGGGGACATGGGTCAATGTCCTGAGATGTCACCTTCACCTTGTAATACCTGTGTCATACCTTTGTCATTATACAAATCTACGTCCTGACTTTTCACAAAAACGCGCGCGCACACACACACACACACACACACACACACACACACACACACACACACGCACCGATCCGCTGATGGTGCCTGATGCCAGCAGGTCTCCCGGTCTGGCGTTGCAGCCGTTGACTGTGTGGTGTGCCAGCTGCTGTTTCATGGACCAGTACATGTACTGAGAAGACACACAACACGTTACACGTGCCTGCTGTCTCTTATTAAACGAGAAAATGGCTTTCTCTGCATGTGACGATACAGAAAGCCTGAAAATGGAATGTGTTTCTCCCAGAACCGATAACACAAGAAACCCAACACAGAGACAGAGGGGAGTTTCACTAAGAATGAATAGCTTTGTTTATCTGCTCTGCACAATCTGTGTTGTTTTAGTGCCTGATTCACTAATGGAATTATGCAAGTTAGGTAATGGCGTGAAGTTGCAAATCTAAACTTGCACGGCACAATTTACGACGAGGCAAACAGACCACATATAAACAGCAAGATTGTGTATTTATGCACAGAATATGGCACAAAACAATTCCAGTGGGGATAAAATAATCTCTTTTGGGTTCAATCAGAAAATATTTTTGGAAGTATTTCAATTGTCAGTATTTTGTTGTTTCTTGTCCCGGTATGACCAAACGTTTACAATATTTTGGCCAGCAATTCTGCATAATTGTGTAGAGTATGTTTATCATTGCCTTATGCAATTCCTCTATGCAATCATAGATTTCTTGTTTTATTTTAACCAGTCATGTATAATCAAATGGGTACAGTAAGTTGTCAGTATGAGTTATTTGTGAAACAGCAGTGTGCCAATGCAAAACAAATGCAAATCTATCTCTTACCCTAAAATTGGACTTGCAAATGGTGGCGGCCTCTCGCATCCCCTCACCTGGACAGATGACAAACAAACGAGAAGAAAACAAGACTGAGTGCTTTAACATGCAGCGTACGCATAATGACAGACAGATGTTACAGAACTGATGCACACCTTTCACAGCGACGAACAGGTTGATGTTGAACGAGTAGGGGTCATTGTGACGCAAGTATGGAAGAGGCGCAGGGTCCTGAAATGACAATAAAATAACATTAGGAAACCTCACCAGATCACGCATCCCAGCCAAAGCCTGAAAATAAAGCACATCTGAACTCAATATTTGCATCATAGTTGTCCTAGTTATCCAGGTCAAAAAGCCATTCAAATGTAGATGTGCATCTGACAAAAAATAAAAAATAAATAACACCAGTATTACCTGTGCACAATTTTTATTTTGATGGCTCAAAATATTTTGTTATTTAATATTTTATATATATATATATATATATATATATATATATATAATTATTTGTTGCTGCTCTGTATCAGGGTTATTATAGTTAACTAAAACTTTAAAAAAAAAAAAAAATACTTGTAAGAAAATAAAATAAAAAAAACATATTTTATTTCAGCAAGTTGCCAAGAAAATGTTTCGTTCTCATTTATTTCTTATTTTCTAAATAAATAAATAACTAAAATACTATATAGACTAAAAAAATGGAATAACAAAAATGTAAAGATGAAATATAATTAAAAAAATGTATAATAACTATAATAAAATATCAGTGATACTAAAATAAGTGTTGGAAATAAGAAAAATGCTGTGTGATGGAGTTGAAATACGTAAATGAATTTAAACTAGGGTTATTTCAGTTAACTTAAATTAAAACCATTAAAAACATGTTTTTACTTGAATTAAAACAGTAACAGAAATAAAATAAAAGAAATATATATATATATATTAATATATGTAATATAAAATATTAAAAATAAATATTTATTTTAGCTTGTTGCCAAGGCAATATTTCTTATTTTAATAAGTTCAACTTAATGTACTAAAATAACTAAAACTGAAAAAAAAAAAAAAAAATTTAAACAAATTTAAAAAATACTAAAAATGACAAAAACACAAAACAAAATGACCAAAATTACTAAAACACTAAAACTTTGACTAAAATTGACAAAAACTGGTTTAATAAAATTTTAAGAAAAACTCAAATATCTCAATGACTCTGATTTAAACATTTTCAATTATTTTTTTAAAGCGTAAGATTCCATTTTTATTTATTTTTTTATTTTTGCCAAATGCACAATAAGTGTTACAGTCAATATTTGCTTTTTAAAAAAATCCAAGAACTCTTGAAAATAATGAACAAAAAACCCAAACTAAATTAGCATTGAAGCATCAGAACAGTCCTGCGGCCCATTTTTGGGCAGCGAACCACCAATTGAGAATCACTGATCCAACAAATGAATGCGTAAAAGAGAATAAAGATGTGTTTTTGCCTCATTCGCTCACAGTGGCTGGCTGCTGTAGAGAAAGAGGAAAGCAGTAACTCAAAGAACGGCCTTTAGCACGTCTCATTTCCCACTTATATGCAAAGTCTGCACTCTGCCTTCTGTGATGATGAAGAGTCTGTTCCACAGAGCTGTAACGGGACTGTAAAGTTGAATAAATTCGCACTCTGACCATCATTTTTAAAGATAATGGGTCTGCAATGGCCACTCCTGAGGTGCTAATCGGATGCTTTGCCCAAAGCCTATGGAGGCAGCGTTTTAAAGGCACCAAAGAGCTTCTACCAAAGGTAGGCATGATTATGTTGCCTTCTAAAGGCACCCATCCATTTAGCAGGAAGAAAGGCTATTTGTGTGATACATGGAGCTGCTGTCTGTGTAGTAAGATCCAAATCATTCGCTTACAAGGTTTTATTTCAGTACGGATGCTGCCTACATATGTAGTAGACAGCAGGTTTTGGAAAATAAAAAAAAATAAAAATAAAAGAGATACTATGCTGATACACTGATACATAATGTTTAGGCTGCATTTATTTGATCAACAACACAGTAAATCTGGAAAAATTGTGAAATATTATTAAAATTTCAAATAACTCTTTTCTATTTGAACATGTTTTAAAATATAATATATTCCTGTGAATATATTATCAGCATATTAGCATGATTTCTGAAGAATCATGTGACACTGAAGACTGGAGTAATGATGCTGAATTTTCATTCTTCAGAAATCATGCTAATATGCTGATTTGCTGCTTAAGAAAAATTTATGATTATTAAAATATTGAAAGCAGTTGTGCTGCTTCATATTTTTGTGTTTGTTTGTTTTTTGTTTTCAAAAGAAAAACATTTATATGAAATAGAATTTTTTTGTAACAAAAGTCTTTATTCTTATTTTTGATCAATTTAATGCACCTTTAAAAAAATAAAAGTATTATTATATATATTAAAAAAAAAAACACTGACCAAATGTCAAATTAGAGATGCACTAATATTGCAGAGTCCCAATAAGCTGATGAGCTGAGAATTAATATTCAGGTTATGGCCTATAAAATTGTATATGGAAAAATATTCATCTTGAGCGTTTAAAGAGAAGGTGCTCTCAAAGCATTGAATATTTCTATAATCTACCATAATCTGTCCCTGTGAAATGCTAGAGTATGATCTTAAAATAAGTGAAAGTCCCACCAAATATATAAAGTTCAAAAGGCCAAAACCTGAGAAATGATGTCTTCTCAAACAGCATATAGAGGTAATGCAGTGCTAGAGTATGATCTTAAAATAAACAGGAAACTAGAAAAAATCCAGTCTAAGCTGATACTGATACACAGAAAAAAGCAGATGGAAATGTACTGTGCATGCAGCTATTTTTAACCCAGTTTTAGGAATGCAGAAACAAATGACTGTGTGAATTTATAGTGGCATCCCATTCCCAAAATATTCACACTCTTACACTTAGAATCGACCCAATTTACCTGAACCGGATTGGGCTCAACAAAGGGCATCAGTGCTTCCATTGGGACGACCCAGGGAGAGATAGTGGTCCCAAAATTCTTGCCCAGGAACGGACCTAATGGAACATACTCCCAAGCCTGGATATCCCGAGCTGCAACATAAAAGAGAAAAAAAGACAATGTATAATAAGTCATGCACCGGCATTGTGGCAATGCATTATGCAGGGGCTCTAACTTTCTACAAAACTTTCTTTATTAAAACATTTGCTGAGTCCTGAACAACTAGACGCATTTAAACTCTCTTTAAACTTCTGCTGCTTGCCTGAGTCTGGGACAGGATGTGCTATTTCATCTTCTTTAACTAAATTCAATTAGTTTCTTCAAATTAAATGTGCAGTTATTCATTGCACCTATCACTACTCAGGCACATACAGGCTGCGTTCCAAATCCTAGTGAGTGGCCTTGATGTTAACAACACAATATTTGAATACTTCGATAAGCATAAACATATAACAGATATTGACCACATAATACATTTTAAAAGAGTAATTTTACTAATGCATTTTGGTAATAAATTAATTGAATTTTTACTATATCATATAACAGTTCTCTCACTTTGTTAAATCACACATGCACTGCTACCTTATATTTTGACCAAAGAAGGTATCTTTGAACATTTAGGATCAGTCTGTGCGGTGGAAATGTGCATGTGACCCCTTACAATGCTGACTATGTAGTTCACTTAGTTTTGCAACAGTGCAAGATTTGATTCATTTAAGGAATACTTTGCTGCAGTGTAAATTCCGACACTTCACCGTAATACATTTACAGTGCAGTATAATTTGATTTTTCAAACCAAATAAGCCCAATAAAGCTTTTGTCCAGACAAATAAATCCGGTCACATTAAGGTGATCATTGAATTTTAAACCGCAAGCTTTCATAAAGTCTGCTGCCTCACAGCATTGATATTCTTTAGCCGTCTCATGTCTTTATTTATTCATTGTGTTTTAAATCCATTCATATATCTATATAAATCCCATCCAGACTGATGCATCTGAGTATTTCTCGCTGCATTACGCAGAACAGATGCCAAAGAGACGCCTATACAGATCATCAAGACGTCATCTCTCTGCATGAATGCTGACAGTTTCTAGAATCTGCTCCAAACAGCACAAGATATTCCGGAGCTGTACTCATATACAGGTATCTACCCTCTGCATAATTCTGACAGACTCTCGCTAGAAGACAGGCAGTATTTCTGAGGAATGTGTTTCAAATAAGAACTGGGACTCGCTATTGGTGAAGAAGGAACTTTGGAGGAGAAAGAGAGGTCTTCTAAAGAAATGCAAGGAAGAAAACACAGAATTTAAAGTAAAATCTGGAAGGAAGTGGCATTAAAAAAAACCATAAGCATTCATGAGACAGTTTGTCATTGAAATAAAAACACAAATGCAAGTCCAAAATAATGGCAAATATAAAATACAAAAGCAAATAAATACACAAAAATATTGGGCAAAATAGTAGATATTTAAATTGCTTAGTGATGCATTTTGTGATACTTAGTAATGCATTTTAGCATTGAACAAGTGATGAAAAATGTTTAATATATCATATAATATTTCTAGCAATTTATCTGTGGTTCGCTAAGTTTTGCAATAGAGCAAAGCAAGACAGCAATGTAAATGCAAAATAATGGCAAATATAAAATACATAAAAACTAAAAAGTAAATAAACAATGTTGCGCAAAGTGGTGCAATTTTTACATTTCAAATAGTGATTTTAAGTGCCAAATTAAAATTTTATTTAGAACTTAGTAATGCATTTTTGAATTGAATTAAGTTTTTAATATATTATGTAATATTTCTTTGCATTTTCAAAGTTTTGCAGCAAAGCAGAGCAATACAGTACTGCATGTTCAAAATAATACAAGTACATAAGTAAATGAATTAATTGGTTTCCAAACATCTTTTGAATTTTTATGGTTTCTTACTGATATCAGCCAATATTTCACTGCACAGACTACATTTTTCGATTGGCACAAACTATTACAAGTCAAAATACTTGTGTTTTACTCGCTCGGCTACAAAAACACAGCATTCTATCGAAGGAAACTGAGCTACAGCTAAGCAGATGCTGTGTAAACGGCCGTAGCTTGGCATGCACACTTCACCAAGCGTCACCCTCTGCCTCCTCGCCCTAAAAGTGTTTCTCATTTCCCGAGTCTGCTCAGCAGCTCATAAAAATGCAATGTGTTTAGTGTGCTCAAGAAGGAGACATTGTAGGTTTAAGAAGAGACAGACGAATAATAAAAAGAATTAACAGCGGCTGTTGCTCAGAAATGGCATTCATGCCTGACCGGAAAGCACTGCTAAATCACGCCACGTCAGACTCACAGCACCAGGCCTCTCTGAACAGTTGAAGAAACCTTGCAAGATATGATTAAAATTCTCTCAAGTGAAGCTGAGTTGTGGCACGATTTGTAAACTGAGATTTATATTAATGTTTCACTGTTTTTGTTCATAGACAACAAGACAAATGAAAAGTGGATTTTTTTTGATGGGTGGTGTGAAATGCAGTGTACTTGAAATGTAAAGTACTTCATATGGTTTAATGACAAATTAACTTCTTTACAAAAGTCCTTCATACCAGTATAGATGCATGATAATTCTATTGTATGGAATTCAGCCCGTTTTTCTTCCCCTCTCAAATCTCATTTGCTATTTTTCACACTTGTGTTGCAATATAAGGCTTATAAGATCTTAGAAGTTGATTTTGGAGAACCTGCATTGCAAAAGTTAGCTCTCACCACTCCAGTCGTTCATAAGCACCATGCCAAAAATGTGCTCGTGAGCCTTCTCCACTGGGATGGGCTCTCCAAGTTTGTTCCCTTTTCCCACGAAGAACGCCTGAAAGACAAATATCATATTGAATATGTAATAACAGTATATCATCCTAATTTATATGTTTAGAATATTGCACCATATTTTGAGACAAGTATCTGCATAAGCAAACAAAATGCTAGTGCACCTTGTCTAGGTGGCACCTTGCCTAACAACATTGTTATCCAAGTAGCACATAAATGCATGAGTAAATAACAGAGAGCCTCGCACCACTCATAAGTTCATTACATTAAGCCTAAATGGTTTTTCTGGTTGCTTTTACAGTTGCAGCGAGGAAAGTGACAAATAAATTACATTAATACATTTTAGTTATTTCAAATCCACCGTGTACAATATTCATAGAGGAAAAAGTGATGGTAAAAACAACAAAGCTGGCTTGATGCATCTAAAAGCATAATTTTTTATAGTTTTGTGGTTGCATATTGATTAAAATTATTAAATATTTAGCAAATACTTGTTAAATATTTAGTGAACAAGTCTATTTTCACTGGAGTTTTACTGATTTTACAAAATTGTTTGAATTTGATTAAGTGTTTAATTAATCATTTTGAATTTCAGCATTCACTAATATATATAAATATATATATAGATAGATAGATAAAATCAGCTGCAAAAGAGATTTGAGATATTGAGATTTAGCGCTTAGCTGTAACCTTGATCTTAGAAATGGCAACAGAATAATACAGCATTACTGCAAGCAGGAAGTGACAAATTGAATGCAATTTTGGAAACATTTCCACTGAAAGTACATTTCTTGTAAAGACATTCTTCTGAGATTATGTGCCTTGTTTATGGGAACAATGGGGAAGGATTGAGATCTCTAACTCTTTAGTTCCTTACATCATTGCTGCACAGGAGTGAATCAGCAACAACTCACAATAACATGCTCAACTAATAAACTACAACACCTTAACTCACCATCTCTAACTCTATATCCAACTGCTTGCTAGGTCCAAAGATGGGCGGTTGAGCTGAAAGAGAAATATAGTTATGAAACAAACACAGATTTACAGCTGTTCTGATGGATTTCGCAACAGAATTCATTTCAGGCTGAATTTGCATAATATTTATAATCCCCACTTAAACATGTGTCAGTTCAGTTCTCAAGTGAGGCTGTAATAATGAATGGTGCAGGTTTGCTGACCAGTGAAAGCAATCATTTAACGTATGGGAAAATATCATAACAGCCCCATCATTCCAAGCCACATGGAGGTTTTTCATGAAACATGATGCCATTAATCAGCCTGCCACTGCTATGATGTCTATGATGCAAAATAAGCAAATGCACATATTGTTTTGTTTTTTTTGCTAATGTGCTGACTGTGCCATATGTTAATGCACAACACGTTACTCACACAGAGAACACTGCAATGTGCACTTAACTGCTAAAATAGACTTCAAAATACATACATTTAAATAAATATTTATAAATACATACAACATATAAACATATTTATACTTCAAAATAATTAGTATATTTCAAATTATAATTTTTTGGAATTATGAACATTTTGTTGTCAATTAAAGGAATAGTTCACATAAAAAAATAGCTGAAAATTAACTCACCCTTAGTTCATCCAAGATGCAAATGAGTTTCTTCACCGGATTTGGATAAATTTAGCATTACATCACTGCTAATGTAATTTAGTACATTCCACTAACGAATCCTCTGCAGTGAATGGGTGCCGTCGGAATGAGAGTCCAAATGGTTGATTAAAAACATCACAATAATCCACAAGTAATCCACACCACTCCAGACCATTAATTAACATCTTGTGAAGCAAAAAGCTACTTGTTTGTAAGAAACAAATCCATCATTAAGACATTTTAACTTTAAGGGTTGGGGGGTAATGCTTTTCCATGCATGTTGAGTTATTTACACTGTTAAAGAGTTGGATTCTCATGCTATACATGGCCAAAGTTTAAAAAAAAAAAAAAAAACGATCTGGATGCAGAACAGAGCTTTTCTGTGCCAAAAACACTACTTACGGTTTTGTATAAGTTTTAGAAAGTTTTTTTGGAGCATGGCTCTTCATGACGTCACAAAGGGTGGAACTCCTTGTTACGTAAACAGTGGATGCAGTTTGTTTTTCCGGGGCAGAAACAGAGTTTTGCAGGTGTGTTTGTTATAAACAAGGCCCAGTTCGGCGCTGGATTTGTACATCGTTTGATACTGAAAGATGGAGAGGTACTCAAGATTAACATGAGATTGGGTGAAACTATGTGTGTTATGTCCCCTTTAAACCATTGCTTCTGGCAAGAATATCCATAGTCCATAACAATGTTTCCTCCAGTGAAAATTCCCAGTTTCCACATCAAAATCCACGCATGAATTTGTTTAGAATTGTTTGGACTGTTTTTGCTTGCAATCAGTGCTTGATCTGTGCAGATTTCTCTCCTTATTCAGACAAGATGAATTTTTCACTGGTAAAAGCAAGATTTTGGATAGGGGACTATTTTAGCTGAAAACAACAGTTTGAAGTCAAAGACATGCAGCTTTTCTCTTCACAAGATGTTAACTGATGGACTGGAGTGGTGTGGAGTACTTGTGGATTATTGTGATGTTTTTATCAGCTGTTTGGACTCTCATTCTGACGGCACCCATTCACTGCAGAGGATCCATTGGTGAACAAATGATGTAACACTACATTCTCCAAATCTGATGAAGAAACACTCATCTACGTCTTGGATGGCCTGAGCCTGAGTACATTTTTAACAAATTTTCATTTTTAGGTGAACTATTCCTTTAAGCACAATCAAACAGAAACAATACAGTTTATTTTTAGTTGTATAAATTCTAAATTTACAGCAGAAGAACTTCTTGCGCTGACGAGTCTGTGGTTTATCCACCATCTTTTGTTTACCTGCGTCTGGTCTCATCTGTCCTCGAGGTCTTCTGATTGGTGTTCCAGAGACGACCACAGATGAAGCTCTCCCATGATACCCCACTGGAAGTCGCAGCCTACAGGACAGGATAATATATCATTCCCTTTATCACAACACATCATAACCTTCTAGCAGTGCTTTAGATGGGGGACTTTTTATCTTTTGGGTGAATTTTGCATCCTTTCAGAGATCCAAAAATTGCATTTCTGTCATCATTTATGCCTCCTCATATTGTCCCAATTGCACGACTTTCTTTGTTCTCCAGAATATAAAAGAAGATATTAAGAAGAACAGTAGACAACAAATAATGGCTTTAATGGAAAAACATTGAAATGTTGTAAGATTTCGCTATATTTATGGTTATACATAATACATATAGCAGATTTAATAAATATATCAGAGAGAAAATCTTTCTCTTCACTCTTAAATCTCATTCTTCTCTCTCTCTCTCACACACACACACACACACACACACACACACACACATATATACAGTATATATATATATATATATATATATGTTCTGTCAATCGATTAAAAAAATTAACTAATTAATCACGTTTTTTCTGAAATTAATCGCGATTAATTCCACCTAACATTAAACTTTTAAAATATACTTTTATTTTTTCCTAATATTTACCCATTGACTATAGCCATTTAACATTACATTATAATTGATAGCTATCAATTTTAATATTTATTAGACTTTAATAAAATAACTTCTAATTTAAGTGAACTTTAAACAATCTTCACATAAACCCATTATAACCAATGTCATATTTAGCTACCTGTGTCCTTCAGCAAGTAGGAAATACACAGAAATTGAATAAAGTTGTCAAACACTAAATTCTAAATTAAATATTGATGAATCCTTAAAGCTATAAACGTTATTGATTTCCTCTTTTTTCTTTTATTCTTGATGAACAGGCATGGCAGCAGCTGGGTTATAGGTTCTTTTGGGTGCTGTTTCTTTAAGAGCTGCAGCTGCTGAACATGACATGGATCTGACACGCAACGTATTTCCTCTCAATTCTCTTTACCTTTTCTGACCCACTTTAGGTCTTAAAGTCTCTATTAATGGACAGGACAGTTTTGAAATCCATTTCAGAGTTCTTAAACGTGACTCATTGCATGCATGTCGTTTCCTTCACACATTGATATGAAATGATAAAGGCTACAGCGTGCGCCGGCGCCTTTGTGCGTGAAATTGAAGAGCGTGCGCCAAGTAACCTACAGTACCGTTTCCGCGCTTGTTTGACTTGCGCCTAGCGCTGGAGTGTAGTGGAATGCGCGTCTGAAACGTCTCCTATTTGATGTGCTCCTAAACGTTCTGAGACTAAATTAGCAAGAAAAAAGAGACTGAGGCAGTAGTTGTGAGTTGGGTGGCCAACACTAGCCCCGTCCCTGTGTTAACGGCATTAAATATTTTTAAAATTCATCGCCTGCGTTACCGCGCTAATTTTGACAGATAAATTTATAGTGGTTATATATAGTTGAAGTCAGGTATATGTATATATACATATATAGTAGTCAGGTCAACTTTATGGTAATGAGCTATGACGCATTTGGGCGACAACCAATCAGAATGTAGAAGTCCTCCGCTTGAGAGGATTCCAGAGAACGCAGTCCTGTAAACTTTGGTTCCGACCACATTAGTTCCTAAGCATTTTCACGCTAAAACGTGTGTTTTTCAGTGGGAATGCAATTAATTTGCATTCGATCGTCAGAGCGTCAGCGAATCTTTCTACAGCGTCGTTGGCAGGGCGGCCAGGGCGAATTTTGACGCTCTCGTCGGCGGCGGTGTGAACGCACGGTTATTGTAAAGTGTTTTTAATACTAAAGTTTCCATCTATTTGATATACACTTGTCTTATCTAAATTTATTGTAAAAGCTGAGGTTTGTTATTTACTGAAATATTATATTTTAGCTGGAGTCAATGATCTAATGTTGCATTTGGTCAGACTCAGCCCATTGCTTTACTTAAGTATATTATATTTTCCTTTTACCGCTGCAGGCTGGGGAAGATCATGAAACACCCCCGCAAACCCTAAAACAGACAACAGTTTACAGCTGTTTTTCAACGGCAGCAGAAATATGACAAAAACCTTTGGGTGAAACTTTTTTGTCATACTTTTATTACTTGTGGAAAAACTTGAAAATTTTTTAAATAAGCATAAAGAATGGCATTGGTTTTTGTACAGTTTTTTTATTTTATTTTATTTTTTTAACTTTATTAATAAAAATAATTTGTTTTAGCATGTTTTTGTGTTTTGCTTTAGTACCGAAATTGGTACTGAGAACCATGGATTTTCACTGGTATTTTGGTATATATATATATATATATATATATATATATATATATATATATATATATATATATAAAACAACAAAAGAAAAACAAATGAATATATAAATAAATTCCACTTAATTTACAGTAAATGCACATTGGGTCCCTTAATATTATGCATTTAGGCTTCCACATAAAACTCTTATAAATAGCAAATCATTTAACTATTTATAACAGATAAATAAAATATTAAGTATTTATCACATTAAAAAAAAAAAAAAACATTGGTTCTCTGCCTATTCACTCTGATGTCATTTCTTTATACAATAATGTTTCAGATATGGTTTTAATGGAGGTAAATGTTAATCGTTGCCCTTGTTTTTTAAAGTACTTCTGGCTAGAATAATACTTGAATTTAAGACGTTTTTATGCATGATCATTCCAAATGAACTTATATATTGTTTTATTAGTAACTGAATGTTCATTTCACTATATTAGACACACATAATAACTTCATTCTCTTCCTCGACTGAACTCCTTCACTTCAGTTGAAATTCTTTGTATAGAAAAAAGCAAAAAGACTCTTCAAAAATTCTCCTTATGTGTTTCACAGAAAAAAATAACTTTGAAGCGACATGACAATGAGTAAATATGGACAGAATTTACACTTCTGGGTGACCTACTTTTTTAACGTTTCACTTCAAATCCTACTCCAGAAATCACCCCGACCTCAAAAGCCCAGCTCAGGCCAGCGGCTTCAAGCCCAATGTAAATCAACTATAGATTTTCCTCCAGACTAATTCTCATTCTTTCCTGAAGAAGTGACACGCGTTTGGAAAGGCCCGCTGACAGATTGCCTGAGCCGAGGGGAACTTCAGGTAGGCGAGGTGCCGAAATTAAATTTCAAAAAACTTCCCTCTTCATTTCCACATGAGTCCTTGTTCTGTCTCCGAGCGAATGACTCCCTCTCTGGGCCTTGTAAGTGAAAATGTGACAAGAAATACAGTTCTGTTTCGGAAGGAAGAGTTATTGCTAAAATAGGTTTTTCACAGCGAGCTGGAAAATGCGCAGGTGCATTATTTAGCCTGACAGGCGTATGCTGGGAAAGAATAAAGCGAGTGTTTATGGGAATAACTTACAGGAACTTTGCTGGGTCTTTAAAACTCGTACGTATGAGGTTAGTAACTCACAAGACGAGTGAAATATGAATTCAGCAGGAGCTGGTGATGGTGTGTTTCGGCTGCACGCTTGCTTCGGATGTTAGTATTTAAGAGGGTGAGGAATATTAATAGGCTGTCACATACCAGTTGGGCATCAAGGCATTTTCTTTTCCACGGAACATTATTCCAACGTTGGTGGCATGATCTCTCGATGAGTAAAAGTCTGTGTAGTCGCCTGTTGCAGAGAAGGGAGAATAAAAGATGATGGGAAAAAAACAGGGGGTTAATGAGGAGTAAACACATGTAGTGACAGGAGTGAAAAATCACAATTTGTCTTAACCCTCTGTGTCAGACTTCTGCTCAGGTTTATTCAGTTCTGTTTCTGGTGCACAACATTAAAGAAATATCTCAACCACAAATGAAAGTTATGTCATCAATAACCAATCCTCTCGCTTTGCGTGAGGAAATTAATTATACATTTATGACTGAAACTTCCATTTATTTTAGTTATTCACTGATAACCGCCACCTCCGGTTAATTTTCAGTTTTTTAAAAATGACATTAGGTATAAATTATGCAAAATCTGACACAATGTTTCAAAAAAGTGATTTAAGAGGTCTGGAAGATTATTACTTTTATGTTTCATGGAAAAAGAACGTAATACAGTGTTGGAATGACCAGACAAAATTTAAAAAAAAAAAAAGTAAATTATTTATATAAAAATAAATATATACACTACTAGTCAAAAGTTTGGAATAATTAATTTTTTTAAATGTTTTTGAAATAAGTCATTTATTTGATTACAAATACAGTACAAACAGTAATATTGTGAAATATTATTACAATTTAAAATAACTGTTTTCTATTTCATATTTCTATTTCTGTTGAAATATTTATCAATAAAAATAAATGCTAATGTAACTGCAAGTTAGTGAGGTGACTGCTAGCAAGATGAGGTTTTAATAAAAGCTGGCTGTCTATGCAGTATAGAAATGTATGTTTGTTTGTTTTTTTAATCAGTGCTACCCTACAAGAGAAAAAGGGCTGTGGCGAAAAAAAAAAAAAAACTTAGGAAAACACCAACACCCATAATGCTCAACAAAACGTAGGCTGTAATCTTTCATAGCATGAGAGGGTTTCTGAATGGCTCTGACAGCGATAGTTAGTGAACAGTGCACTCTAGTGGTCATTATGAAACAGAATCATGAGCTCTGTCTCTACAGGACAATTAAATTAGTCAATTAGTCAAATTCAGACAGCATTGACTTTTTGGCAGACATCAGAAACCCCTCTTCACCATCAGGCTTAATTCTGCTGTATAACACCACTTTTCATGATACAATCAATTCCTTATGGATAAAATAAAGTCCCGCTGTACATTTTTTCTAGATGAATTTACTGTTTAATTCTGAAATGTATTAGATAATGGAAGTTAAACTGTTGCAAAAGGCACTGTTGACTTTCTATATTGAGGAAAAGAGTTGAAACACGAGTTGTATATGAAATATGGTCCTGTTATATGCAAATATAGAGTTTGAGGCTATCTGTTTGACTTTCACACTCACCGATCTCAGCTGGGAGATGCATCACTGCAGAGCTCTGCTGAACAAACGCCCTGGAGGTCACAAATCACACACACACACACACACACACACACACACACACACACACACACACACACACACACACACACACACACACACACACACACACACACACACCATAATGAACTTTTCTTCAGCTTCCGGATTTCAATAAATAAAAAAAACTTTTTCAGCTTTCTGGTTTTAAATAAATTAATAATTATTAATAAATAAAATAATAATATTTAAAACATTCCTTCAGCTATCTCTTTTAAATCTATAAATTAATTAACTAATTATACAGAATAATAAATAACAATAATACCATTACTATAATAACTATTTTAGTGTTAATAAATAAATAATAATAATAACAATAAATATTTATAAATTAAAAATTATAAATGCATAGTTGCCTACTACTATTTAAAATGTTGCATATGTACTGTTCTACATATAGACAGTATACAGTGCATACTTGGCAATATGCAGTAATAAGTACACTAACGAAATGAAATATCCATATTGTATGAGGGACATTTACCGGCTTCTTAAACCGACATCGTCACGCAGCGTGGACTCGTTTGCAGCCAGAAGCATCTGGAGGCACTTTCTCGCTTCCCTCCAAGCATCATAACCCAGAGCCATAAAAGCATTGAGTGTGGGCTTTGATGAAGAAGAACAAAAGGATGCATGACGATGCAAAAAATCCATAATGTTTAATACAAAACTATATGGAGCTCACCTGTTCAAAAACATCCTGATGGTGCCCAAGAGCTGGTCCATTGAAAAGATGCTTGATAACACTGAGGTCCAAAATCTGGTCTCCAATGGCAACGCCAATTCTATGCCTGGGCTGTTATATCCAAATATGTTATATAAGTTACAAAGCATCTTGCTGATATTAAAATTGTGCATGGATTTCAGAATGTCTTTGGATTTCCTTTGCTTTTATGACAGATGTTTTAAAAGTTCTCCAGCATGATTATAGATGTTCCAAAAACGTTTTATGTCCTTATATTGACTGCTTTTAAGTACTATATGCTTTGTCAGTATTATAAACGCTGACAGTCATGCCAGTAAAGTTTGGTTGTCAATAAAAGAGTTTACTTTAGATTTTCAATGTGCATTCTGACCTTTGAAACCTTGTGTCCACACAGAATTGCAGTGGAAGTACTAATATTCCGAGTAACATCATTAAGTCATTTTTATAAAGCTAAACACGCTCTTATTGCATAACAAGACTTAAGTAATTCATTTCAGACAAACACAGGCTACTTTCATTCCAAGGAGTGAATAAAGTTACTCACATTATCCGGCGTGGAGAAAACTCCATAAGGCAAGTTGTGATAAGAAAAGTCACTTTTCTCCTGCACTTTTACGAAAGACATTTTGAAGTTGCAGTCGTACTCTGAAATACTTCTCAGAGCAACCAGCAGCGCGAGTAACGTCTTCCAGATGTTCACTTGAGACATATGAAAGTTACCGCCTCGCGTTCCGAAGCGGCGAGCCAATCAGAGACGCCTCCTTCTATCCTCCCTATGTCAAGTACACTTTGTCTATTCGACGTGACTCAGCAGAAAAGCACCAACCACAGAACGGTATGGGTCCCATTACTTTAACTAATTCCTAATGTTCTAGGAACGTTTTTTGCAACCATAAACGTTTTTAGTTTTTTTTTGTGACAACCTAATAAAAACATTGTCTAAACGAGAGTTTTTTTGATGGACAAAACTGAATAATCATATTTTTCCACACAGAATGTATGTTCTCCTTATTTAATTATTATTATTATTTTTTTATATTCCTAACATGCAACGTTACTTTTAGGTTTACAAAAGCCAGGGCTAAGCATAATGTGAAAATTGATGTTTGTTATGTAAAAATGATCATTTACAGCACCTGCAAGGCAAAAATGTTTTCATATTTATATATTGTTCATACATATATTTTTCATAAAAACAGTTTTTCATATTTCACAATTTTCTGACATTAATTAAAAAAATACTATAGTGTTTTTGAACCATACTATGGTAAAGTACTTGAATTAATTTGCTGAGGTAATTCTATAGTTGCTGTGGTAATATAACAACTATAGTAATATAAGCAAATTACTTTACCCGATACTGCACTGTTTTTTACAACTACAGGGTATATTATACTACAATACACTACAGTTTACTGTAGTAAAAACGAAAGTATACTACAGTATTTTTTTTTTTTTTTTTAGTTTATCAGTTCACTATAGTTAATACTACAGTATGCTGTAGCATTCATTAACAAAGTGTTGTAAATACTATAATATATACAGTATAATACACTTTACAACAGTATGGCTCAAAAACACTATAGTATTTACTATGAATTATTATATAGTATATTTTCATGTGGAAATGCTCCACCTAGACATTCATTTGGTATTTTTTATTTTATTTTTGTTACAATGTTGTCTTAACCTTTTAAGGTTTTATTTTTTTGTAACTAAATTAGCTAACATTTCCAGAATACAAACAGAGACTATTTTGATAGACAACATTGAATAAAATGTTCTCATTACTTTTTTCTTCTGCTTTCATTTCGAACATCCTCTGACATTACTTTAAGGTTTCACTGTTCATAAATATAAGTCAGGGTTATGTAAAAGATCATTTACAGCACTTGAAAGGCATGTATTGTATAATAATAATAAAAATGAATTAATCGGTTTGCTAACGACTTGAATGATTTGTTCCTTTAAACTAATGGCAAGATTTCACAGCAGTGATGTATTTTAACATTAATAGCATAAACGCACATATAATGCCATTAAAAAAAAACCTAGGGAGACTGCATACTTGGCTAAATTGAGTCACTAGAGCTTACTACAGTGTGACTTGTAAAACTTTATTGAATGAATGCAGTGAATACACAAACATAAATAAAATCACTCGTAACTTCCACTCGCTCTAATAAATGAGCTATGAGGAAAATGTAAAAATCACAGTCTGCAATGAAATGCAAAAAAAAAAAAAAAAAAAAAAAAGACAGCAGTCGCAAAGATAATATGTATATTTGAAATGACTTACAAACCTCTTCATTTTTTAAACCAAGGATGAAGCATATACAGTAATTGATAATAAAACCTTATCTTTTTTTTATATTAAGTAAATGACATTTTCCTTTTTTACAATCGTTATTGAAAAAAAAAAACTCAAATAAAAATTCTGGCAATGGCTTTAACATGCAAGCTTTGTTCAATCACCAGAAATGCACGGTCACCCGAGTAGTCTCAGCATGTGAGAACTAAAACCCATTTATTAATGCAAATTAAATTACTAATTATATAAATATTCCACGGTATACATACCACAGTATTTTGTAAGTAAATAAACTTGAGAGGTAAAATGAAACAAAGGGACAAAATAAATTTGCGTATATGTTTCATTGTAGCATGCACAATTCAAGGTTTCAAGGGAAAGAGGGTAAAAAACATCTTTGCAATCTTCAACTTAAATCTTCTTGATTTTCTCCCCAACAATAAGCGGGTTTTCTTTCCTTATTTTCTCAGCTGCATCAGCCTTGTAATCGAAGCTACAGCTGTGAACATCTGAGTATCGATGGATGCTGCAGAACAAGTGTCCGCACCGGCAGTCGAAGCCTGTCATATAGAAACAAAAGCTAAATTAGCACAACATACTCAAGATTCATAAAATAAATTCACACACACAAATATGCATACACACATACATATACATGCTGTCCATTTAACACGTTAATTACATCAATTACGCTGAAAAATAACGCGTTGAAAGTTAAGTTATAGTTAAGCAGTATCACACGAACAATAGGCTAAGTGCAATATCACACGAGTGCAAATGTGATACTGATCTTATACAACAGTTCAGTAAGTAATAGTGTGTTATTTTAGACACAGTGTTGTCTGTTTTGCTCAATTTTGCCAATGAAAATATAAAGAGACAAAGCAGAACTGTTCGTCTCCATGCAACACACAGCGGCATTTCATTTCTTAATGCACATTTTGAACGAATTGGGTGAACCATTTGGCACGTTGAACCATTGGCCATAGGCTTGTTGGATTTGAAGCGGCACTGCACAGACCAATCGGTGTATGACATTAAAAGTACCACAAGAGTGATTCAAAAGCATAAGGAGTCGTCTGCTCTCCGATCGCTATCGCGGTACTTTGATGTCGCAATGGTGATGATGGTGATGATCCGCTTCAAATCCAACAAGCCTAATGATTCAATGGACCATTCATAAAGAACCATTTACTACACTCCTGAATGAATCAGCCATTTGAACGAATCAAATTAATGAATAAATGACTCGTAAGACAGTTGCCACCACCTACTGGCAGTTTTGGTTTCTTATTTAGGAGTACGCCTATCATTTCATTAAAGAAATAATTTCATATTTTCATAGTAGTAGTAATAATAATAATAATAATAAACAACAACAACAACAACAACAACTATTAAAGGTATACTCTTTTGGACCATGAGGGTGAATAAATGACAATTTTCATTTTTGGGTGGGTGAACTATATGTAATACATTATGTTGAATATATACATTTATGCCATGGTCGGTCTGAATACTGGATTCTGATTGGCTGGCAGGTGTTGATTAAATTCGTTGAACCTGTAGTTCCAGGTCAGTTTAATCACGTTCTATATTAATGCGCTTCCTATAAACATTGGTAACCATAGTAACATACAGTTACAATTGAATAGTAATACAGATGAAAATAACCGTCATTTTTATCGTTCTGGTCAAATATTGCAGCGCAAATATTATTAACATCTTTAATATGTGAATGCTGGGAAATGACCATGGCATAAATGGGATAATCAACGGCTAGCTGTGCATTAAACGATTTGAATTCACTTCGCGGAGGCAAACACCCTCCGCCGCGTGTCGGGCAGTTCTTCGCCTCCACGTCATGCATTCAAATCGTTTAATGCACAGCTAGCCGTTGATTATCCCTTACATATACACACATACACGTACACATATCTCTCTCTCTCAGTGTATTGCATGGTTTTTGCATACCAGTGAGCCCGACTTTTTTGCGGCAAGTGAAGCAGCGGTTCTTCTTGGGTCTGGATTGCTCTGGTACATCTGAGGTTTGCTCCGAGACATCTGAGGCTACGAGTTTAATACAGGTGTCAAAGATTTAGAAATGCTGCTATCATGAACACTTCAAATGGGATTCTGTATATCAAAAGTTCTTGGTCGGCATCCAGTTTGAGCCTAAAACTTTTCCTCAGATATTATTGATCAAAACATTCTGAAGAAAATGTGGCAAGCATGACAAAGATGAACGGTGATACTCCCAATACTCACCAGACACTCTTTCTATGGGTTGACAAGTTTCATCAAGCTTCCGCTTTCCTCTTATGCAATCCTTTCCTCCTATGCAATCCTCTGCTGAGGAGCTACCCGCCTTGGACTCCTGGATGTTTCTCGCCAATTTACCGCACGACACTTCTTCTATACAAGCAAACAGTCAATTTTTTAAATTATTTTATAAATAATTTTCATTATTCATTAACTAGGCTGTTGCACTTTGGAGAGTTAATGCTTTTGTTCATTAACAAAGTAGAAAAAAAAAAATAGACATGGTTATTGAAAGATAAAAATACAAGACCGTTCAAAAGTTTGGGATCAGTAAGATATTTTAACTTTTTTTGTTTAAAGATGTCGCTTATGCTCACCAACCCTGCATTAATTTAATCAAAAATACACTTGAATCAGTAATATCATGAAATATTACTACAATTTAAAATAATGGTTTCCTAACCATAGTTTTAGTATCCACCTTGTTTTTCAACGCGGAAGTAAGCCCTTTTCTGTGAATGTGCGAGACTTCCAGTTCATTAGCCGCTATAGGGAAATAACGAGAAGAATAACATGCAGTAAACGGTAAAACTGTTTGCACTATAAATCAGTGCGTTCATAATTAAGATAATACATTAAAAAATATATGGTAAGATACACCAATTTGCAGTCTCAAGCAGCAAAATGAGCCGTTTTGTACAGCTAAAAACAGCTGGAAGCAGATGACACCGGAAGCCAGACACATTAAATTTACAAATGGCTGCATTTACTCTTACGGGAAAAATAAGATGGATAGACACTTGAAAATATAGTTTATTCCTGAGATGCAAAGCTGAATTTTCAGCATCATTACTCCAGTCTTCAGTCACATGAGCCTTCAGAAATCATTCTAATATGCCGATTTATCATCAGTGTTGGAAACAGTTGTGCTGCTTAATATTTTTTTGGATCTGTGATACTTTTTCAGGATTCTTTAATGAATAAAAAGTTAAAAAGAACAGAATTTACTCAAGACAAAACTTAAGTCTTAATTTAAGTCTTTACAAATCACTTTTTTTCAGTTTAACAAAACCATGCTGAAATAAAAGTATTAATTGAAAAAAAAAAAAAAAAAAATTTTTTATTATATATATATATATATATATATATATATATATATATATATATATATATATATATATATATATATATATATATAATAAAATACTGACCCCAAACTTCTGGTAATATATATTATATACAAGCAAAATATTTTTATAAATAAACAAACGCTTCTAAAAACAAATTGATTTTTCCTGTAAGCTAATTGAGTAAAGCTCATTATTGAGAGAAAATAAAGCAATATGACTAAACTTTTGCTTGGTTTTCAATCAACATTTGTTATTTAATAACCTTCATCATTAATCTCTATCTAATTAACAAACAAGAGCCTTATGATCAGTAAAATCAGTAGACACTAGACATACTAATGTAAGCCAGTTAAGCCCTGGAAAAAGAAGAAAACAGGGCTTTAATCAAATGTAACAAGTGAACTTTGAGCAATTATTGGCCTGCTCACAAAGCAAACAATCAGACGCATTTGGAAGATGACGTCTGGCTGTTTCTATGGAGTTTGACAGAGCGTTTGTCTCTTTTGGTGTCATGGTAATCTGCTCAGTGTCTAGTTTTGGAGCAGGGGATGTCATCATAAATGGGTCAAAGTGAAAAACGGAACGTACCTGGTGTTTTCAGGCCTGATTGAGCTGCTGCTGAAGCACCTTCTTTGTGTGTAACTGCTGCTACTGCTGGTGTTGGCGTTGAAAAACACTGACTGGAGAGGATGATGAGAAAACACTGTGTTATACAAGTGAAAATACATACCAGTTGTGTAAAACTTAGAAGGGGGTGTTATAAACCTTATAATCACAGTACGAGTAATTTTATAAATCGCTGCTGGAAAATTAATAATATAAATTGACCTTATGTAATATGTAAAACCTGAGTTTAACACAAAAGAATAACAGTAGATCTGCCCACTGATAGTCATACAAATATATCTATTGTTACATAAACGGCAGTGCAGAATCTGCTGACACACACTTCTACTGTATGTAGTCAAACCACTCAGTCCTAAAACAGGTATTCTCTTCAGTAAGAATGGGACCTTTTCTTGCACTTTTGAAATAAGAGTTGCACAAACAAACTACATCCTACGCAATTGAAATGACTTAAGCAACTGTTATGAGAAATGATGGTAAAGAGGAAGATGTTGTACCTGTTTTGTTCATGCTGTGACGTCGATTGTACAGTCATAGATTCTCCTTTACTGCTAAGGCTGGAAGACACTACAGGCAATGAAAGAGCAGGAAACCCAAAATGTCAACACTTCCATTTTAAGCACTCTTTATTCTTCAGAAGCTGATAAAAATAACAAGTGAGGGTTTGTTTTGAGACGTTTCAGTATAACACTACTGCGTCCAAACCAGGCATGATGGAACAACCAGACAAGTTTCCAGCGGCAGGAAATTGTTGCATCCCTGAATGCGGTTGACAATGAAATTATAGCTCATTTAAAAATATAATAATAATAATAATTGGGTGCAGACCAACGGGATTTCACTAAATATTTATCAAAAATAAAAATAAATCCCGAGTTAAAAAAGAAAAGAAAAAGAAAACGATTAATGCTGTCGAAAGATTAAATTGCATCCAAAATAAAAGTTTTAGTTTTCATAATGTGTGTGCGTACTGTGTATATTTATTATGTATATATAAATATACATACATGTATATATTTTAGAAATATTTACATGCATATTCATAATTTATGATAAATTTAATATATAAACATTTTTCTTAAATATATACGTGTGTGTATATTATATATTAAAAATATACACACTTTGTAAACAAAAACTTATTTTGAAAGCGATTAATTGTTTGACAGCACTAAAATAAATAAATAATAATAACAGGATTTCCACAAAAATATAAAGCATTACAACGGTTTTCAACATTAATAAGAAATGTTTCTTGAGCATCAAATCAGCATATTAGAATGATTTCTGAAGGATTGTGTGACACTGAAGACTGGAGTAATGATGCTGAAAATTCAGCTTTGATCCCAGAAATAAGTTACATTTTGAATATATATTAAAATAAAGTTATATTCAATCGTAACAATAATAAATTCACACAATTACAAGTTTCACTATATTTTTGATCAAATAAATGCAGCCTTGATGAGCACAAGAGACGTCAAAAATATTAAAAACATTTACCGAACTCAAACTTCTGAAATGTAGCATGAAATCGAGCAACAATTAAACTTAAAATTAAACTTCTACTTTCTTAAAACATGATTCTGAGATTATCATGAATGATTCACTATGTAATAACTGATAATTGCCTCCAACTTTGAAAAGACCCTCCTTTTAAATCACAAGCCCCTCTTCCTTTTGCAACCCATTTGCAAAGCTAACTCACAAATGTTACATTAACAAAGTAAAAATCTACGCACAGCATTTTGGGTTGACATTAAAAACCAATCAATGCCATCTCCTGATGTGATCAAATACCGTTAAATTCTGATGGTAAAATAGTACTTGCCAACACAGAAGAGTTGGAAATGGGTCTTTCTGCGATACATCTGACTGACCTGCATCGCTGGACCTGCCGCTGTTGTTCTGTCGCTGTAAGGAGTCTTTGTAGCACACCGAGCACATCCCGTTGTTACGCGGGTTCCCATAAAACCCACAACCATTGGAACAAAGCACTTGTGTCTGATTGGTCTCCTGAGCCATATCCCTCTCCTGTGGACAGAACAGAGAAAGATCACCATTAAAAATGTAGTTATTTAGAGGCCAAATAACAGACCTAAAAGCATGCATGAGGACCAGTGGTCCATTTCACCTTAAAAGAGCTCTGAGTCTACGATCTGTGCTTTGAATACCGAGTGCACGGCTGAATTAGGCTTTGTGCAGATGTTTGAGTGAATAAGACACTTATCTGATCTTCCTCTGACATGTTCTAACTGTCTCTCTGCACCTGTCTGTAAGGGCCTGTCTCTCTCAGACTACCTGTGCGGCTGTCTCACATTCATACTGTAAAAGAAGCGTCCTCGCTGTGCTGAAAGATGGGAGAAAAGGGCAATTACACCTTTAAAGAAAAAAAAATAAAGAAAAAACAGCCAGACAATATGGATGATGGAACGACAGACGGATATAAGAAAAACAGATACATGGAACGACACAGACAGACAGAACAATAGACAGATAGAGTGCTGGATATAGACAGACAGAGATAGAAAGATGGAACGACACACAGATATATGATATACGGATAGACGGAGCTAAGATAAAACGATGGATAGATGGAACGACATAATGATAGAAAGACAGAACGATGACAGACAAGACATATTACAGACAAACTACAAATGCTATTTAATTTGTAATTTTATTAAAGGGATACTCCACTCCAAAATAAAAATTGTCATTAAACACTTACCCATGTCGTTCCAAACCCGTAAAAGCTTTGTTCATCTTCGGAACACAAATTAAGATATTTTAGTTGGGTCTGTCAAGGACAAGGTCCAGAAAAGTATGAAACGCATCGTCAGAATACTCCATCTGCTATCAGGGGTTCAACCGTATTGTTGAATAAAGTTGCTATTTTTGTTTTATTTCCATACAAAAAGTTTTCTGGTCACTTCGTAACGTTATGGTTGAACCACTGATGGCAGATGGAGTATTCTGACAATGTTTTTCATACTTTTCTGGACCCTGACAGTGTAATTTACTTGGCAGTCAACGGGACAGTCACAAGCCTCCCACTAAAATATCTTAATTTGTGTTCTGAAGACGAATGATGATTTCAATGATGTTCTTAAACATACATTTTATGCATTTCACCCATCTAAGCGCACACACAGCAGTGAGTAGTGAACACAAACAAAGCAGTGGGCAGCAGCCTTTTTTGCTGCGGGAAGCA
Source organism: Acrossocheilus fasciatus (assembly GCA_036784905.1). Classification (NCBI taxonomy): domain Eukaryota; kingdom Metazoa; phylum Chordata; class Actinopteri; order Cypriniformes; family Cyprinidae; genus Acrossocheilus; species Acrossocheilus fasciatus. The sequence continues at coordinate 6,566,796 of CM071944.1, read as the reverse complement.
ATTGGGGGGTTAGGTTTGCTCAAGGGCACCCAAGTCATAGGTTTTGAGGGTGGAAGTGAGTACTGTTCATTCACTCACTCCACCTACATTTCCTACCGGTAGCCAAACCCGCCACCTTCGGGTTACAACTCTAACCATTAGGCCACCACTGCCCCAACACCAGGAACAATATAGCAAGAAAAAAAATACAGTCACTATTGCTTCCATGTTGACTTTATCATTACATAAACACTTCAAAAAGTGAATCCAAACACAATGCGTCAACATAACAGTGTTCTCGGTCAATGTTCAAGCCAAACAGCAGCTTTAAAATCAGCTTTCGAACAGGTTTAAGATGGCCCAAGTGCTGATGAGAAAGAGAGTGCGTAATTCTGAGGTGAATGTTACAAACTCAATCGAAGTTTCTTCAGAACATACTTATCAAATAGGATGTGCACACAAACCTACACTATCTGGCTAATGTACAGTAAGCCACTGTGCTCACATGTGTTGCCCTGTGACAGGCCCTGCACTGGATCAGATACAGAACAGCTCAGATAAAGACACTCGGTGATCCTGTTGCTCTTGTTGGAGAGATACTAAGGACACTGGCCAAGAAAGACCAAGGACATTTGCTACAAGCCTACAACACAATGACCATTACAGAACACCTTGACAAACACCACAGATACCAAAGTACCAAAGATAATTAAAAAAAAATAATACCTGGGAAATAATGAAAACAACTGGAAATGATGCCCCTTAATTTGGTATATTTGGTAAATGAACCAATAAATAATAATTTCAAAGCATTAGAGTCAATTTAAGCATCACAACATAATTAAATAAGAATAAGTACTTGTTTTGAAAACTGCTGAAGTATGTTTGAATTAGTGATGCACCGATCATGATTTTTCATGGCTGATTCCGATACTGATGTTTTTTACAAGAAAATTGGCCGTTTTCCGATTTTTTTCCCTTTAAGCAACAAACAAGAACGAACGAAAGTATACATAAACAAGATGTTTATTTGGTATTTAACAGGCCAAACTGGCTTTTGGCTATTGAAAACAATAACTAAAATTGTTTATAATAAAATTAACTAAAATTCTAAAAACTAAAAGTCTAAAATTAACAGCAGTAACTGCGCAGTAAGTAGGCTACATTCAGTACAAACATAGATGGTCCTGACATCAACATTTAGCTTTTGTTTTTAAAACTGGGTTGACACTACATAAAACTGGCCTTAAATGAAAACATTAACTGTAACCATGTGAAATTAAAAGGCAACAACTGCATAGTTACAACCCAAACAACACAATCAACAGTCCAAAAAAAGATGTTACTTAATCAGCATTCAGCATTTGTTTTTACTTTTAAATTTGGTGTAAAGAAATAAGGTCTTTAACAGTGAAACTAAATAAAAACCAAAGTAGGCTATATAAATAAATTATTCCAAAATGTTAAATCAAATAAGGTTTAGTGCAACGAGTAAAACAAAGATGCTACAGCCGGTGCTTTTTAAATCAAATTAAGTCAATGTAATTTTAAGGTAAAATAAAAATAATCATCCTGTACAGAACTGGCATTTACTTCTGGCTTTTCAAAAGTGCATGCAAGTTCGTTACAAAAAGAAGCATTTCAGCTTTGTCACAAGTTAGACCGTTTCATTTCTCATCCAACACGTGAGAAGCTGAGCTGAAGGCACGCAACTTCAGCGGCTCTTATTTGTGCACCAGTACACCAACGGCTGTTCGCTTCTTGGTATCGGTTTTTTCTGTGTTTGTTGTGCCGAATGTCTTCCAAGCAAATGACATTTCGCGAATGATTACAATGTAGTCTGTGCACGTGGGCGCACTTCCGGAAAAATCGGCTGAAAAAAAGACAACAAAACGACTTATGGCTGGTCAGCCAGTGCATCCCTAGTTTGAATTATAAAAAATAATAATAATAATAGTAAAAAAAGGTAGGTGTGATGGTAATTTTAGGAAAGCACTTCTAGAAATACTGTCCTTAAAACAGGGTTCCTCAAATTTTTCCCTGGAGGGCCAATCTGCTGCAGAGTTTAGCTCTAACCCTGATCAAACTCACCTACCTGTGATTTTCTAATGATCTTGAAGACTCTGATTAGCATGCTCAGGTGTGTTTGATTAGGGTTAGAGCTAAACTCTGCAGGAGTGGGCCAGATTTGAGGATGCCTGCCTTAAAGGGTCTTACATTTGAGATAAATCCCCAAGTTGATGGTTTCCTACATTGAGAAAAAAATATATATATTGCCAGAAATCAAAAGTATTTAACAAATACAGCAGAGAACTGCACAATCAACATATAGAGATCAAAAACAAAGGAAAGCATGCAGAATACTGCATCATAATTACTACTGCTCAAGCTTTAGGCTCGATATGAACAAACTGCTATAAGCTTAAGTATTAAACTTTGGGGTGTAACTTGTCCCACATTTTAAATGATGAGGCTTTACTTGTACTTTACAGAGGGAACGGGGAAGTGGACTCAATTTCATTTCCTAAGGTCAGAAACTTCTCTCATTCACACCTGGAACTGACATCTGTCTCAGGTGATCTAATCACATTAAAGCCAGGGTCAAATTTCTTTGTAAACATTCAGAAGTGGTCAGAAGCAAATGTGACTACATAACAATAGGTTTGAATTGAATGCATGATACATATTTACTGCCGAGATATGATTATTTAACACTCTTCATATATTGAGTGATCTTTTCACCTCATATACCAGCTTTTTTATAATAATAATACTAATAAAATGCTCTGCAGTACAAATTGTTACTTTTTTCCATTTGTTGTATTAGGTTCCAGAATCTAAAACCATCTGGAAACAGAAAGAGTGTAGTAAAAGCACTGAAGTGCTTTATATGGCTTTGCTGTTAGTGTTGACAGTGTCATTAACTTATAGGGAAAATACAATCACAATGGGATAAAGATAAAGAAGTGCTTGTGTGGTAGACGGTTCCCTTAATAAATAACCAGATCACATCTTCACACAATACAAATACTGTAGTAGCCTTTTAAGCTAACATCAGTGTGACATGTCACTAATTATGGGGTCACTGTTTAGGACAAAGAAATAGAAGTAAAGTACACCTACACTACACAATGAGTGTGTTTCATTATCAGTTAAACCGACTGACAACAACTAGAACTTACAGCAGTTGGATCCCAGCACTAAGATAATCAGGTTTCCACGGTAACTTGCACTATTTACATTGTCCTTTGTTTAAGTAATCATGTAATAATGGCAACACCGACTAAAAGCAGATCTTATCGTAATATGTCGCCTATATATCCATTCGTTTGCCTTCCTTACCTGGTTAATGGTTTATAGTGAGAACCTCTCTGTTTATCTTGTGCGTAACGTCGCTAGCTGTTTAAATGAAAGCTGGGCATCGTAAAACACCGAGTAATAATAGAACGGTTACGCACACGCCCACTGAAGCGCTATTGGTCGCGTCCTGCAAGCCACGCCCACGTACATCACGAACCGATTCATTTTCGCGAATCGGCTCATTTGAACAGTTCGTTTCAAAATAATTTCTGATGTGTGCACGAACCGATTTAAACGATTCCTTTAACAACTGAAGATTTGAGTCTAAAGAACGAGTCTCTCCCAAATCATCTCGATTTAGTTTTTTTACACGTGATTAAATAAACGAAAGACGAATCAGCACAGCGTTGATTTAAGTCGTGTACGATTTTACGATCATTAATTATTTGCAGAGACTGCTCACAATACATCAGATTCTTTCAAATGTATCAACATCACACACTTCCCCAAAGACATAAACTGTTTTAGTTTTAACAGCTGCCATATGTTTATCTATCTAGCAGACAACGAATTTTCGCACACACACTGTAAACTAAAAAGCAATATAGTAAAAAATTAACTAGTTAACTCACCACTGTTTACTTTTCCAACTCCCTTAATTATCTCGCTATTAGCCTGCTAGCGTTAATTACACAGCTAACTTGCTCGTCTTCTAAACTAACGGCTATTTGCTCTTGTACAAACACATAAATAATGGTTAGGCGAATTTAAGGTAAGCTTAAAGCTGTTAGGTAAGCTTTTGCTACACCACCAAATACAACAACAGGTTTAGCTCATGTCAAGTTGGCTAACAGATCACAAACCGCCGCAGCTGTTTGACTGATTCAACTGATAACGCCGCATATAAACTCACCTCCGCACTCCTGGCGACTAATGCCTCGATGTCGCTGGATTAAAAGAGTTTACTTTATTGTCTTGTACTATTAAAATGTTTGCGAAGTGTCTTCGGCGTTAGCCAGCTTCCCTTCCCCCATCCAGTAACAGCCTGTTTGTTAGTTTTGACACTCACTCCAGCCCCCACTTTAACCTCCCCGGTGACGTCCCATGTGCCATATCATCGTTTTACTTATTCTTTTTCATATTTTTATTTTATATACATACATACATACATACATTCCTACATATATATATATATATATATATATACAGAGGAACTTTCTTTTTGGACTGGTTGTTTTCAAAATATAAATAAATAAAATTATATATAATATATATATATATATATATATATATATATATATATATATATATATATATATATATATATAGTATATAAATATATTGAATAGACTTATTACAGCACTCTTCCTTTATTCTTTTAATTTTTTAAAAGTTACTTTTAGAGTTTTAAAATTACTGTTTTGAACAAACCAACTATTATATCCAAACAAACTATACTGAATGTAGTTTCTATGTGAATTATTATTATTATTATTATTATTATTATTATTATTATTAATACACTACATTTATTGAAGGACTAGAATTTAACATGAACAAAATGTAATTTTGTGTAGTGTATTAATAATAATAATAATAATAATAATAATTCACATAGAAAATGTAGTTCATATACCAGCGGTCACAATAGTGATCATAAAAAAGGTTTTCATTTATAAAGCTCTAAAAACCTTATTGACTGATGTTTTAGTGCACTTCCTGCAAATATGGAAAAAATAAAGGGTCTCAATTAAATATGTGCAGTTTTGTCACCTGACCAGAGCAGTTTATTTCCTGTTTGCACCTTGAGAAGATGATGGCTGCATCAATATATATCAATATATATCAATATATATATATATATATATATATATATATATATATATATATATATATATATATATATATATATATATATATATATATATATATATATATATGTGTGTGTGTGTGTGTGTGTGAGTATATTATTATTATTATTATAGTGTGTTAACATAAAGATATGACAAATGACAAATTGGTCCACATTATCTTTAAGGTGTCTAGTATTAATATATGAATTCACATATATTCAGTTTTGTTGAGTGTGGTCACAAAATGTTGCAATGACAAAATATTGCACCAAATTAAAAATTCAAATGTTGCAAAAAAAAAATTACAATATTGATGTTGTAATACTGGTAGCACTAATATAAACATTTGATGTTATATTTGACAAAAAAGTAACAATTTTGAAATACGTTGCTGGTTGTATGTTTTATTTTTTTATTTTTTGTCTTTTATCTCATTGTTCCTATCAATGTTGTATAAGGTTTTTTTTTATGCATAATAGTAACCCTAGAATGTGATCAAACAGTTTATAATAGCTGAGTTAAGATATATAACAACTTTTATGACTGCAGAAATATGTTAATACAGTACACACATTATCCCACCGGTGACAATTGTGACTGACCATAAAACACAATTTTTCACGCACTTTTCCAAAACAAATTTCAAAACATAATTATGGATTATTTCAAAGGGTTAATGACACATCATTTGGATATTTTCATGTCTGGGAAAAATTTGGGATTAAATGGGTTAAAAGAAGATTTAAGGATCTTTGTCACAATCATTCAAACAACTATTTGCCCATTTGTCAACAATAATTTTTAATCATAACAAAATTTCATACATTTTGTAAAGGTCAGAATACTGTTTTATTTTTACAGAAATATATCTGAAGTCATATTTTGACTTTTAATTTTCACAAAAATTATGAATGAATAAAAGTATGAATAAAATATGTGTGAATAAAAAAGTATGAGTAAAATATGCTTTCTAATATTTAATATGTTAACTTGAAAGCATTTTAGTTGAAACAAATAACAAGCAACCTTAACTCTAAAAAAAAAAAGCTTTTTATTATGATTATGTTAATGAAACAAAGTAAGATTTAAGTTAAAATTCTATCATATTACTTTATTAATACCAAAAGTTTAAGCAAAATTATGCTTTCGTTGATCAGTCACATTAATAGTATGGCAAAAAGAGGGCAGCTTAAAAACTTTATGCTGCGTCCCACAGAATAATAATAATAGCCTAATAATAAAAAAAGAAAAGTCAATCGAGTTTGCAACAAATGAGCAAGTTTTCAAAAGAGTGTCCCTTTAAGGCTTTATTAATGTACAAATAACTTGGCAATATCAAAACATCTTTGTTTTTTGTTTTGTTTTTTGTTTGTTTGTTTGTTTTTGTAAATCATAATCTGTAATAACAGAAAATAGATCGATTGCATTTTTCTTTTTCATCAATTTAAGGGCTTTTGTATACAAACTCGTTATGAAATGCATAAAAGGCTGGTTTAACTTTTAAGTACTTAGATTTGTTTATATAAAATCTTCCCAACATAAGGATGCTATTGACCTTTCCCCTGGAATGTTTACCTTTCGTCAAAGGGCATGTAAACTGACTCCGCCCACTCAGGACGACCAATCCATTTTTACACTAGCCCCGCCCACTCAGGGCGACTAATCTATCATGCATTAACAGATCACACGCGCACGTGTTGTTAATATCACTTTCTCACGAGTTGATCATTAACTGAGCTGCTGAGATGTTTACGGCGGTCTGTTGTTTAACGTGTCTGTTTGCAGTCTGAGTGGATTTGGGCAGCGCCTTGGTCATTATGGCAGCTCTGCGTGCAGCAAAACAAGCTTTGAGAAGAGAAATCAAGGGTCGAGTGGCTGCAGTGAGTGATCAGGAGAAACTAAGACAGTCTCGAGTTGTCTCGCAGAAGGTAAATGTCCCTGACATGTCAGCTGAGAGGAACGAGCTTTCAGTGGCCTTGTAAGTTAGTATGGGACAGCGGTTAGATTTTAATTGCACAAACATAATATCGGAGTGAATAAGTGAGTGTTCTGGGAACGTAGTAACTTCCGAGGAACGTTCTGTTTACGTAAAGAACACATTCCAGGCTAACGACCAGAGAACGTTAGAATGGCAGATTTTGGAAACGTTCTGGGAACCAAAAATCGTTCGCTGGGTACGTAGTTCAGTAACCTAACCTAACAACCCCCATATACATGTTATTTTGTTGTCTCAAGGTACAGAGATCATTCCTTAACCACTTCATTACATCACAGAAAATATGCCCAAATCCATTAAATTTTATTATTTATAATGGTTTAATACGTAATTATTTTATATATATATATATATATATATATATATATATATATATATATATATATATATATATATATATATTAAAATTGACAAACCTGTATTTTTTTTCTAATTTCACATTCTCTACTCTCACATTTCTTTTTAAGATTTTGGATATTATTATTAAAAAAAAAAAAAAAAGTCAGAATATTTTCTGCACACGATGTCTTTATTGGTCATATTGGTCTCCTGCTTGTTCTTCTATTTTTGCATTTCTGTAAGGAAAAAGGTGTAAATAAAATTAATAATAATCAAAAACAACATTAAAATAAACAAATAATAAAAAAATAGATGTAAATAATATTTAAGTCAACAGATACATAATGTATTATTATAATACATGCAATGGTTCAGCTGAGAGTAGAAAAAGTGTAATGTAACAATAGAAACAGGAAAAACTGCAAATTTATTTAAATATAAATTAATAAATAAAAATATTGAAATAAGTAAATGGATAAATAAAAATTATATTTAAATAATATAATGCATACAATATTATATTATCAGTACAGTAATGATAATAATCCTACAATACAAACTATATGTTTTCGATTCATTATTTTTGACTGCAAGCTGTCTTTATACAAGAAACTGTATAGATTCCTCTGAAATTTAAGGATGGGTGGCCCCCGCACGATTATGATATATGTATTAGTCTGCGGCATCTGAAAGATTGAAAGCCTGGCTTTAGCGATTATTAACCCTCAAACCTCATATGCTGCTTGTGTGAATGTTCATACTCTTAATCCCAAAACGGTTTTCAATTGCAGGTGTGTGGAAAGTGCTTTGTTTATATTTTTACTCCTAATGAGCAAAAAAAAAAAAAATCAATATACTTGTTTCATATTGAGGTGTTTTTGTTTATTACATTAATTCTATTATATGTTAATACAGACACGTAATTACATATCCTAGATTTAAGCAATATATATATCTTGCAGTCAAACGTTCGTGTTAATCATGTTGCGAATAAACAATATAATTTGTGTTTAATAACAACTATCCAAACTTATGCCTAGTTGTTCAGGCATCCCAAATACCTGTCCAGCCAGCGCGTCGCTGTCTTCCTGAACATGCAAGATGAGGTGGGCACAGACGACATCCTCCAGGACATCTTCAAGAGGGGCAAAGTCTGCTTCATTCCCAGATACTTCACCAAGAGCAGTCATATGGACATGTTACGACTCCGAGACATGGAGGATGTGAAGACGCTGCCCCTCACGTCCTGGAACATCCAGCAGCCAGCAGACGACGACGGCGACAGAGAAGAAGCCCTGGCCACAGGTGAGATAGACAGACAGAAGACAGTATCCTCTGACAAATCTTTTTATGTTTTATAAATATATTAATAAAGTACGTTAAAAAAAACACTTGAAATACAGATGAATGCTGCACGTTTTCATCAAAAAATGACTTCTCAAATCACAGAGACTGCAATTTAATTAAATATACAGTATAAGCTGCAAGATTCCGAGTAAAGCACAGTATATGGTGATCATTTACATGTGAGCAGCTCATTACGTGGGGTTTGTCTCAGACCCACTCAATCAGCAGTAAAATGCCACAGTGTGTAAGAAATTAAGACAGCCATACATATTAGTATTAATATTATAATTTTACAGTTGTACTGTAAAATAAAATTGCTGTTTATAATGTTTCTTAAATACTAGCTCTTTTTCAGTTATTACAATAGTAATATTTGTTCTTTTTTGTAATAAAAAAATACTTAATATATAATTTTATATTTTTGACCAAACTATGCAGCCCCAAAAAAATAAAAAATTGTACTGTAAAATAAAATGATTTGTTAGTTAAATATTACAATAGTGATATTTCTTATTTCAATTAATGTTAACACAGCAATAATAATATTTTTATTAATATAGTCGTATTGATTTATCACAACATTTTTGACCAAATTGCGCAGCCCAACAAACAAGCTTCAAAAACAAACAAACAAAAAAAATGCATTGCTATCACAGTTGCACAAAATTGAGCTGATAATGATTTATAGCATTTAATTCAGTCTGAAAAACACTTTGTAACGTGAGGAGCAATGATCCCATCAGACTCAGTTTATTAAATTTGCTTATAATAAAACGTGCAAAATAAATTCTGCTGCACATGTTCGCAGAGCTGTTAGCTAATATAATTAATAATAATATTATATAATAGTTATTATTATTATAATGTGAGGAAAGTGTTATGTGATGTGGAAAAGGACATGTATTGTACCATTAGAGGGTGCTCTCATTCCACAGTTACATTTGGCTTCATATTCACACACAGTACATTCAAGTATTGCTGTTTTATTTTGCTTTGAATCTATAGATTGCATCTAAACATTAACATTAGGATATTTTCTGTGTGTTATGTGCAATGTTGAACATTTGCACTTTTCCAAGACACGGCATTGCAGTGTTGACAGACTGTACATATGCTGACTAGCAGTGCTAACACCATGATTTTTAAAGTTCCTCGTGAGATTATTGCTCAAAGCAGATTAGAGATCGCAGCGCCACCTAGTTTTACTGTAACCATAAGATATTCTCTCTAAATGTGTCATGCATCTAACATGAAATAAGTTAGCAACACATTGCACTCCTATTATTTATGCATTATTAAATTAATTCAGGATAGTATGGAAATTATAGTTAAAGAATGCAAGACACAACTTGATTTTATCCATCAGAAATTGTGAAAAGTGGGTGTTAACAGAAGCAAGTCAGAGGTTGGAGGTGGTTTATGTGTTCCTTTGCGATAACATTTTCCAATAAATCATGCACAATAAGACCAGAAATGTGTATTAAGAAAAAAAAAAAAAATGCATTAGCAGGGTCTTTTTCTCTATTATTTCTTCATTATTGTGTAATTTAGTAATTGACAGTGTTTACTGTTAAACTCGTGCAGTAGATTGTTATACCGCCTGAGTCATGAACTTGCCATCATATTTAATATATTCCCCACATTAATTTGCAGTAAGTGAATTATGACTCATAAATCATGCCATTGCCTGCATACAGCTAGTATTTATGGGTTTTGTGACCGTGGGCTGTTTATGGTTATCAAAGATGTGCTTTTCATCTAATCGTCCTAATTTCCCATCTATACAGTTTACTTAATCTCTATAATTTATCATCAGGCTAATTATATCTTAAGTAAACCGTACATTCTAGCAGAATGGCTTGTTTTCTAAAGCAAATAGGAAGGAAATCAGCCGTCTGACTCTGTCCAAGTGGTGCAGAATATAAACTAGGCAGGTGTTACAGGACGGCAGACCAAAGCCTCTCGCCCCTGTGGAGTAAGTAATAACTCTGAGATTAAAGTCTGTGTGTTTTAGACCCAGATTTGATGGGGTGTTTGTGTATATGTGCATTAAAGAGAGAGGAGCGGATGAAATATACAGCCGTTCAGGAGAGAGGGAAGGAAAGACAGAGAAATGGGGGCTGATATGTGAACCGCACATGAGGAGGGGTGTAATCGCGCTGAACTGTCCCGGTGTGAGAGAGGAAGGTGGCTGTTTTTGTGCTTTTTGTTCCCGCAGAGTGAAACAGTCACCTTACTCCTGCGGCTTTCTCTCGCCTGTAGAGGTGTTTGCCTTTAAAGTCAACATAAAATAAAAATTTCAAAGATTATTTGCTTTCTAAATGGAGATTTCTGGTCTTATTGTTGATGATTCAGTGCGCGTAGGATTTAAAATGTTGGTATTTTAAAGCTTTCATTAATATGTAATAACTTGTTTCACCTCTGAAACAACTTTCCTTTATATAATACAGTTATTTTAGTGTTATTGATATGAATTAGATTATAATTGTAACTATGATTATTAATTTTATTTTCACTTTAGATTTAAAATTTTTGTAGTTTTGTTTGTCATTTTAATTAAATTTATTTATTAGTTTTATTTTTATTTTCATTTATAATAGTTATTTCAGTACTGTTTATACAGTGAGAAATTATCATTAATTTGAATTTATATATTTTCTGTTTGTTTTCACTTTAATTTTAAAGTTGAAGTCATTTCATTGTGTGTTTGTCATTTTTATTTTTGTTTGTTTTCAAATGTCTTAATAGTATTTATTAATTTTTTGTTCTTAGTTTATTAGTTTTAGTTGTAAAATATATAATACAGGTGTTATTTTAATATCACTGATACACCATTATAATTTTTGTTAATACTTTGAATATTTTATTTTTATATTTTCTGTTTTCACTTTGATTTTTACTTTTAGTAATTTTTTTTTTTTTTTTTTTTAATGTCTATATAATATTTTTCTTTATTAGGTTTAATTTTATTTTAGCTATTTCTTACATAATACAGTGCTATTTTAGTTGCACTTGTTTTGTGTTTTTGTCATTTTTAGTATTTTTTCAAAATAGATATATAGATACCTATATATTATTTATTAATTTTAATTGAGTAGTTTGTTATTTTAGTACTTCAACATAAAATGTTTATTTTATTTCAAGAAAAAAAAAAAAAAAAAAAATATATATATATATATATATATATAAATAGTTTGTTATAGTTAATGATAACCCTGATATAATATTCATTTTATAATAGCTATTTAGATATTGTTTTAGGTTATTATGATCATTTTGGTTGATGATATGTTTGAAGTAGTAAAGTGGACGTTGACTTTAACAGCTGTTGCCAACAAAAAGAAATAAAAGAAAGCTGTGACTAGATGAAATTGTCAGGTGTGTGTGTTTGTATTTGAAGGACGGACAAGCGTTGAATCTGTGTGCTGGACAATCTTTGCATTCTCGTATTGGCAGTACATCACTGTGACACTAAGTGCTAACAAGACTGAATGGTTTGAATCCAGCGAAGTGAACTTCATTGCCTATCTGTTGGTGTGTCTGATTGAGGCACTCCGATAGCATTTAATCTCGCAATAACACTCCATTCCTCACTGTCTTCCCTTAAGGTCACACCGTGCCGCTTGTAAATCAACAAGTTTTTATATGATTCCAACAAACATTTGGACTTAATGAACTGTGCCGTCTGGATGAAATGACTCATATTTCCGGCTTCAGTATGAAAAGCATCATCTCATAGGCGCAGCTGTTAGTAGAGTATATGCCTAACCATACATGAAATGAGTCTCTGACAAATACAGCTGTTTTAGTGAATTGAAAATGTTTTTTTTTAAATCCTTTAAGTACTCTTTTATACCTGCCAAACCTGCATTTATTTGATCAAAATACTGTAAAAACAATATGAAATATTATTACCATTTAAAACAACTTTTTTCTATGTGAATATATTGTAAAATGTAATTTATTCCTGTGATCAAAGCTGAATTTTCAGCATCATTACTCCAGTCTTCAGTGTCACATGATCCTTCAGAAATCGTTCTAATATGCAGATTTGCCGCTCAAGAAAAATTTGATTATCAATGTTGAAAACAGCTGTGGCGCTTCATAGTTTTGTGGAAACCATAATACTTTTTTCAGGATTCTTTGACGAATAGAAAGTTCGAAAGAATGACTTTATTGGAAATAGAATTTTTAGTTATGTTATAAATGTATCACTATTGACCTACTTTTAATGCATCCTTGCAGAATAAAAGCGTCATTAAAAAAAAAAAAAATATATATATATATTATGTGTATATTTTTAATTCTCTCTCTCTCTCTCTCTCTCTCTCTCACATGCATACATACATTATATATATATATATATATATATATATATATTACAGTAGAAATATCTCAGTTTGTCTCTTTCTTCTCACATTTTAGCAGCATTATATGACTGAGGGTTTGTCATTGGAAAAAAATGAAAGCAATCATAAAAGTGTGCTTTTCATCTACAGTAACAAAAAAAAATCAGAGGAATCCCCATCGGCACAAGCCTCTGTTTCTTCAAATCCTTTTTTGCTTCACCTTTTACACCAGAGGATTGTGAACTGGGATCGGCAGATAAATAGATGAGATGAAGAGATGAAACGGGACGGGAGAAGTTTTTTTCTGCTTTTTGAAATCCTGCAAAGGACTGATGCACTGTAAGATTGAAACCTTAAGCAATTTGGGGACAAAATGATGATTTGAGATCTTGGACAGTCTCAGACGTTGCTAAGATTCGGCCTGAAGGCCTGAGAAAGACGTTCTGCAGAAATGATGAAAGTAAAAGATCTGCGATTTGCTTGAGTAGGAAGTTAAATACAAGTAGTCTTGTTTATATTGGAGATGATCTGATTGGTTCAGACTCCTTAATAACAAAATTATGTTTTGAAGTATACAGTTGAAGCTGTCTGAGACTATGCTGTCATCTTACTGCCTTGTTTTTGTTTTTTATTTAAAGCGACTCCCCAACACAGTCATGTCATGTTGAAAAATGTGTATGTAATACTCCTGTTCTGCGTAGATGCATTATTAATGAATGTTGAGGACAGGCTTATTAGAACAGAGCCGACAGTGAAATATTGAACAGGCTGTGATTGTGAGACGTTCACACCATTGAAATCAATATTTAATGGTTTTGCTTGTGTTTAAAATTCAGACTCGTGACACAGATTTCATGAAAACCAATAAATTTACATTTATAGTTTGTCTTCAAAATCGGCAAATTTGTAAGGCCTTTATAAGCAATGGGCCTCATTCATGAACACAAACAGAACCTAAATCTATTTGTGCATAAATTGAAATACAATTTGCGTACAAATGCATTTACAGAAATGCAGAAAAGCATTATTTTTTCATGAACGAGGCCCAACAGGCTCATTAGGAATGTAGAGTGTTTGTTGGCTACAACAGTGGAATGTAAATCTGTTCGTTTGTAAACGGTCACATTGAACTTAATGTAAGCATTTATGTATAGCTTAACAGTTAATGCAGAAATTAGATGTTTTATGAGGCTCATTGTGTGAATTTAATATGTAGTGTTTATTCGTTTCTCTTCACGAGCAGAAAGTAAATCCATTTGTACATAAATTGCTGAGTGCATTTCAGTGTGATAGTAAACATACTAATGGATTTACGAATGAGATGCACAGAAGTTGGTTCTGCTTGCGTTTCAACAAACAGGTTTGTGAAGTTTAGCTAGAGTTTACTTAGAAGTGTGTTCTGCTCATGTTTCCCAAATTGTGAACTTAAATTGCAGAGTGTTTGTTAGCTAGAGTGCAAAAATATTTTTTGAAGTTGTAAATAAAGATTATTTGAGTACATTTTACAAGACAGTCTTTACTTCAAAATTTCATGTTTAATTCAATATGTTCCTTGCCATTTTTTGTTATTATTTGTGAAATTTACTAGCAATTTCTAAATAAGGAATTTGAATTTTATTAAAATGGCATCTTTACACAGCCTGTTCAAAACTCGGTGCATAAAAGCCAGACTAAATTATGCCTGGTCAGCCCGTAGTATTGAAGTATACAGTTGTAATTGTGTAAATGCATTCATGCCACCTCTTAGCAGCATTAAACGGTCTGTGTAGACACCAAAATACCACTTCAGAAGCGCTTCTGTGCCACCTTTGCAGTTTACATCTGGCAAAAGTAATTATTACACAAATTCTGCAGTGCCATAATAAATATTTGCGTTAAATTTCAAAGTTTGCATACTAATGGTTTACCCATGATTTGTACACAATTTGTTCTGCTTGTTTCATGAATGCGTCTTGATTTTGTGTTTGTTGGCTGCATGTGCATAAATCTATTCACACAAGTGCACCGTTGCACTAAACTTTGTGTACAAATGGGTTTACAAACAATTGATTTTTTTCTGATCACATTTCATGAGACATTTTCATAGAAATTGCTCAAAAACTATTAGTAAATTTCCCAACGAAGAAATGACACATTGAATTACACATGAAATTTTAGATTGGAAAAACTGAAAGAGTGTTTTTCTTGTAAAATAGTCCAATCATTTTTTATTTACAACTTTGAAAAATAATTGACAGTGTTTGGAAAAATAGAAGGTTTGTTAGCTATGTATAGACTGCAAAACAACCTTCTTCTGCCACATTCTTGTTAATCAGCTAACCTTCAAACCGATTTTGTGTAATACTTATAATTAGCCACTAATTAGCTAGTTGTTTTACTTTACATGTCTGCAACTATCATCTGAAAGAAGGATTTGTGTAAAGGCATGCATTGATTATATCCGTCAATTAGAAAGCATGCATGATTCATATTTTCCATTATAAATAGCCAGAATATATTTGCAAATGAACAGAAAATCTGTGAAATATAAGTATGTTCTTCTATAAAACACATGTAACTTTTTTGTAAGCACACAGATGCTTTGTGTTTCTAGCTCTTAAATGTCAGTCTGTATTGCCTGAAATCCACTCTATGGCTTTATTTCGGAGCATGTTTGGTTTCCCTGGACGGTTTTACTTTTATTTATTGTTTTGGTTCTTAAGGCCTGAAAATTCACTGTATTGTGCTGTAATGGTGTAATTTAAGCTCCAAAAGCAAATCTGCATAATCCACATAATCTTATTTAATTACTGTCTTTCCTTTCTAATTTTGTTACAGGAGGACTGGATCTTATCCTCATGCCTGGTTTGGGATTTGATAAGAAGGGGAATCGGCTTGGCAGAGGAAAGGGTTTCTACGACACGTATCTGGAGCGCTGTAGGACGCACCCGAAGGGAAAGCCGTACACCATCGCCCTGGCTTTCAAAGAGCAGCTGTGTGCTGAAGTCCCAGTGGGTGAACATGATATTCTTATTGATGAAGTCCTCTATGAAGACGAGGATTGAACTGTTCCAGTCAGACCTTGATTTCAACGCTGCTGAAAGCCATTTGAATTCAAATGATTCCTGCGACATTGATCCCGTTTCGGAATGAAATGCATTAAATCTCTTTGGATGCAATCCATATTCTCAAATCAAATAATGTCTGGGGACTCTTTCAGAAAAGAGTTTCTGTATCAGCATAAGAATTACCAAACGCTCTCTACCAAAAGACTAAAAATGCAGTCTGTCCTCACATTAAAGAAACAGTTCACTCAAAAACGCAAATTTGGCTTTTATTTAGTCACTCGTGTTGTATTAAATATGCCGTTTTTTTATGTGAAACACACAGGGATTTTTTTTGAAGAATCTTCATATTGTTCATTTCTATAGAGGAACAATTCATTGTGAACATGTCTGTCACCATTGGAGTGCTCTTTATTACTTGTGCGCTATATTCAGAGTCTTCTGGAGTCATTCTATAGCTCGGTGTGAGGAACAGACTGAATAATAAAAAGTCATTATTCACTGAAAAATCCTCCACTGCAGCTCTCAAATTTGATTCTCCATTACATATTTATGATTTGGCATGCCCATGTTTGGTTACAGCATGTGCAAAAATTACCGTGACACTGTTTTCAAACTCAGTTACTTTCTATCAAAATTCAAATAATAATTTATCAGTAATAACTTTCATTTCCGTATGTTCCACAGTCAGGCTTCAGATGACTTTTGTGGTACTTTTTCTTTTTTTTTCTTTTTTTTCCCCCTTTGTCTTTTTTGGAGTTTGAAATCTCTGTTCCACAGAAAAGTGACACATACGGGATGGAAATTACATATGAGTGAATGAATAATGACAGAATTTGCATTTTGGGTAAAGATTGCTTCAAAATTATCTTCTGTACCTGATTCTACTTGTTTTCTGTTTTATGTCCTGAAATGCTTTAACTTGAAATATTATATTATAGGCTTATCCTCAAATTTAAACACTATTATCAGTTAGTTATATGTATATGTGACCCTGGAGCACAAAACCAGTCTTAAGTCGCTGGGGTATATTTGTAGCAATAGCCAAAAATACATAAAATTATCGATTTTTCTTTTATGCCAAAAATCATTAGGATATTAAGTAAAGATCATGTTCCATGAAGATATTTTGTACATTTCTTACCGTAAATGTATCAAAACTTAATTTTTGATTAGTAATATGCATTGCTAAGAACTTAATTTGGACAACTTTAAAGGCAATTTTCTCAATATTTAGATTTTTTTGCACCCTCAGATTCCAGATTTTTAAATATTGTCCGATCCTAACAAACCTCAATTTTGAGATAAATTGACACTTAAGACTGGTTTTGTCGTCCAGGGTCGTGTGTGTGTGTGTATGTACAGTGAGGAAAATAAGTATTTGAACACCCTGCTATTTTGCAAGTTCTCCCACTTAGAAATCATGGAGGGGTCTGAAATTGTCATCGTAGGTGCATGTCCACTGTGAGAGACATAATCTAAAAAAAAAAAATCCTGAAATCACAATGTATGATTTTTTTTTAACTATTTATTTGTATGATACAGCTGCAAATAAGTATTTGAACACCTGTCTATCAGCTAGAATTCTGACCCTCAAAGACCTGTTAGTCTGCCTTTAAAATGTCCACCTCCACTCCATTTATTATCCTAAATTAGATGCACCTGTTTGAGGTCGTTAGCTGCATAAAGACACCTGTCCACCCCATACAATCAGTAAGAATCCAACTACTAACATGGCCAAGACCAAAGAGATGTCCAAAGACACTAGAGACAAAATTGTACACCTCCACACAGCTGGAAAGGGCTACGGGGAAATTACCAAGCAGCTTGGTGAAAAAAGGTCCACTGTTGGAGCAATCATTAGAAAATGGAAGAAGCTAAACATGACTGTCAATCTCCCTCGGACTGGGGCTCCATGCAAGATCTCACCTCGTGGGGTCTCAATGATCCTAAGAAAGGTGAGAAATCAGCCCAGAACTACACGGGAGGAGCTGGTCAATGACCTGAAAAGAGCTGGGACCACCGTTTCCAAGGTTACTGTTGGTAATGCACTAAGACGTCATGGTTTGAAATCATGCATGGCACGGAAGGTTCCCCTGCTTAAACCAGCACATGTCCAGGCCCGACTTAAGTTTGCCAATGACCATTTGGATGATCCAGAGGAGTCATGGGAGAAAGTCATGTGGTCAGATGAGACCAAAATAGAACTTTTTGGTCATAATTCCACTAAACGTGTTTGGAGGAAGAAGAATGATGAGTACCATCCCGAGAACACCATCCCTACTGTGAAGCATGGGGGTGGTAGCATCATGCTTTGGGGGTGTTTTTCTGCACATGGGACAGGGCGACTGCACTGTATTAAGGAGAGGATGACCGGGGCCATGTATTGTGAGATTTTGGGGAACAACCTCCTTCCCTCAGTTAGAGCATTGAAGATGGGTCGAGGCTGGGTCTTCCAACATGACAATGACCCGAAGCACACAGCCAGGATAACCAAGGAGTGGCTCTGTAAGAAGCATATCAAGGTTCTGGCGTGGCCTAGCCAGTCTCCAGACCTAAACCCAATAGAGAATCTTTGGAGGGAGCTCAAACTCTGTGTTTCTCAGCGACAGGCCAGAAACCTGACTGATCTAGAGAAGATCTGTGTGGAGGAGTGGGCCAAAATCCCTCCTGCAGTGTGTGCAAACCTGGTGAAAAACTACAGGAAACGTTTGACCTCTGTAATTGCAAACAAAGGCTACTGTACCAAATATTAACATTGATTTTCTCAGGTGTTCAAATACTTATTTGCAGCTGTATCATACAAATAAATAGTTAAAAAATCATACATTGTGATTTCAGGATTTTTTTTTTTTAAATTATGTCTCTCACAGTGGACATGCACCTACGATGACAATTTCAGACCCCTCCATGATTTCTAAGTGGGAGAACTTGCAAAATAGCAGGGTGTTCAAATACTTATTTTCCTCACTGTATATATGTGCATGTAGACAAAAAATGTGCCTATACTTTTATAATATATTTTTCATCAGCAAGGACACAGTAAATTGATCAAAAGTGGCAGTAAAAACAATGTTACAAATTCATATTGTAAATAAATGCTGTTCTTTGGAACTTTATATTCGTCAAAGAGTCCTGGAAAAAAGGAATCACTGTTTTGAACACTACCCTGCTTTAAATGTATTGACAACTGAAAAAGCCATTGCACTGCATCAGTGCATACTAGATTCTTTTAAATAGAAGTCTTTACTCTCTTCTTATTTGCATTTGGATAGAATTTGTTAGAAACTGCATTTGACATCCTTCATTGCCTCATTAAGCGGCAGAAGCGTTGAGATTTGCCCCGGTGCTCTTTATTGACAAACAGCATGTGAATTAAGACAGGCATAATGAGCAGTCTGTCATAGGTTCTGCCGCAATGACTCAGTGTTGACCTAATTGCAGTGAACATCTCTGAAATGTTTTTTTTTTTCTTTTTTCTGAGGATAGTTGTTTTCCATTTCCATAATATAGTCTTATTGTTTGTTTTTATGGCGTTTGTGTGTTAAGATTCTTCAAAATAACTTTTATTTTTATTTTTTTTCCTGTTCCATGGAAAGAAATAACAGCATACAGGTTTGAAACTACATGCACTAGAGTGAGTAAATAATGACACAATTTAGAAACCATATGTATTTTTGTGACTTTGGAGCCCCCTACAGTTAACTAACTGGCTTTCATTTTCGGCATCAAAATCTGACATAAACTGCCCCATGAATGTTGTTTCTTATGTTCAAATAGCCTTAAAAAGCTTATACTTCAGGCTGGACCAGCCAATGCTTCCGGAGCTTCTAATGTCGTCTGCAATGACATAATGACTTTATCAACTGGCCATTGGCTATTTATTTACAAAGTGGTACTTATTCCGCCTTATTACGCATGGCACTTTCTTCCATTAATAATATGAGTGCACCGTCTTGGCAGTTTTGGGGAAAGTTACTTTTAAAAGTAATGCATTACAGTATTGTAAAAAAAAAGTAATTAGTTTTACTTAGTTACTTTTTATGGGAAGTAATGTGCTATGTTGCATTACTTTTTTCTCATCTGGTCTGGGCTTGCTTGTTTGTTTTTAATATAAAATTAGGAATTAAGGAATTAAGTTCAGTTATTGCAGGTTCGCGTAATATTCTGAGTTTGCTTTTCACTGTTTTATTGATTTTGAGAAATACTGAATCTGTATTTGTGCAAGTGAGATGAGTAAATAAATATTCACATTTAGTCTAGATCATGTCCACACAGCGCACACAACACCTCTGTACTTCCTCCAGATTTCTCTCAGCATGGGGACAGGAGAGCTGTCAGTCAATACGGGGAAAAACAAAGTCTGGCATTTGAAAAAGGAACTCGGATAATGCGTCTTGGCTGAATACAATTTTGGCTTTTGAAATTTCATTCATTATAAATATACATTTTGTTTGTGCTTCTATAAAATATATTTAGGAGACTCGTGCCTCTAAGCAATGAGGTGGAAAGCAAACACTCCCACACCTGTACTGAGCGAAGATGAGAGGTTATAATTGCTATGAGACGACACAGAAATGTAGATGAGCCCTTCTTAGTTTAATCAATACACTGCAGTGAAGTACAAAGCACAAGATAAATGCAGTTCCACAGAGCAGTTCTGCACGACAACTGCAGGAACAAGTATTAATGTGTCTGATTTTGTCCTTTTCAGATGATGAAAGAGGTAGAAATAGGAGAAAATCATGGGGTGCACTTACATAAATTACTCTTGTTCTGTTCTCAGTGAATTCATAAAACAGCTAAGTAAGTGCAGACTGATGCTGCTTCGTGTAAAACATTATTTATTAAATCAAGCTCCGGTTGTTTTGTTTCAAAAACAAACTCAATTTTCTGTCTTCTGTTTTGTCCATTGTGTATTGCTGCCTTGCAGGTAGCCTATGTGTATCTACCAAATATTCATCACAGAATATACACTACAGTTTGAGGTATGATTTTGTAGAAAGAAATGAATAGGCCTACTTCAATTAGGCAAGGATGCAATAAAACGATAAAAGTAACATTTATAATGTTGCAAATGTTTTATAATGTTTGCTGTTCTTTTGAACATTCTATTCTTTAAACAATCCTGGGGAAAAAAAATGTATTGTGGTTTCCACAAAAATATGAAGCCATGTTTCTTGAGCAGTAAATCAGCATATTAGAATGATTTCGGAAGGATCGTGTGTCACTGAAGACTGGAGTAATGATGCTGAAAATTCAGCTTTGCATCACAGGAATAAATGACATTTTAAAATATATTCAAATAGAAAACAGATATTTTAATTTGTGACGATATTTCGCAATATTACTGTATTTTTGATCCAATAAATGCAGCCTTGGTCAGCATAAATTTATTTCAAAATCATTTAAAAACTCTTACAGACTGCAAAATGTAGTGTATAAATTGTATACCACCTCATATTTAAAACACAAATGTTTTAAACTGTATTCAGTCGTTCAGCTAATAGAGGCTAGAAAGTGCATTGTCTATAAGTGCATGTGCATCAGATTTGATCTTAAATTCAATGCATTTTACCATTTATTAAGGCATGCTGTGATGACTCATGCACAAACCTGGGAGCATTCATTAAGAAGAGTCAGTAGGGTCACTTGTACATTATTGTACATCCATATATTCATATCTATAAATGAGGCCTCAGGCTCCTCAAAGCAGAAAAACAGCTGAATTCAGCATTGACCTTATGGGTAACTGGTCAGGAAGGGACAGAAATAGCGAAACTCTTCGGGTGAACGTTTGCATAATACTTTCTTATTCTGAATGTCTGCCATTTGCAGAGAAATCCCAGTAGACGTGATGATTAAAATAAAGCTGCTCTTTGCCCGATATATGAGGACGCTTTCATTACACAGCAGAAGGTTTCCTCGCCCAGCGCTGTGTTTATCTTCTCAAACTGCCTCCTGCTTAATCAAAAACAGTAGGTTCCAAGGAATGATTAATTGGAGGGAAAAATCAGAGGGAATGCCAGCTCACAGCACGGCCGCTCATTATAAGAAATTAATAAGGTGAAATGAAGACGCTCGCTGGATGAGATTCACGCTTTGACAGGTGAAGCTGGATGATGCAGATCGTACCGAGCAACCAGAAGTTCACATCTGGAGTTTGGTCAGCCACACAATAATAGTATGAAAGAATCAGTCTATACAGATATATCCATCCAACGCTCCTTCATTATGTAGATAAGTATATCCATCCATCTCTTCATCCAATGTTCTCTGAACAGCACTTTAAAAAGTGATAAGTTGACTTAAAGGAACACTCCACTTTTTTTGGAAATAGGCTCATTCTCCAACTCCCCCAGAGTTAATAAGTTGAGTTTTACCGTTTTTGAATCCATTCAGCCGATCTCCGGGTCTGGCGATAGCACTTTTAGCATAGCTTAGCATAGATCATTGAATCTGATTAGACCAGTAGCATCGCATTCAAAAATGACCAAAGAGTTTCGATAGTTTTACTATTTAAAACTTGACTCTTCTGTAGTTATATCATGTACTAAGACCGGCGGAAAATGAAAAGTTGCGATTTTCTAGGCTGATATGATTAAGAACTATACTCTCATTCCGGTGTAATAATCAAGGAACTTTGTTGCCGTAACATGGCCGCAGCAGGCGCAGTGATATTACGCAGCGCCTGAAAGTAGTCCCCAGCTATATTATAACTAGTTACCTAGCTGGGGACTACTTTCAGGCGCTGCGTAATATCACTGCACCTGCAGCGGCCATGTTACGGCAGCAAAGTTTCTTGATTATTACGCTGGAATGAGAGTAGTTCCTAGCCAAATCGATAGTTTTCCTTTTAAATAGGGAAACTATCGAAACTCTTTGATCATTTTTGAACGCGATGCTACTGGTCTAATCGGATTCAATGATCTATGCTAAGCTATGCTAAAAGTGCTATTGCCAGACCCGGAGATCGGCTGAATGGATTCAAAAACGGTAAAACTCAACTTATTAACTCTGGGGGAGTTGGAGAATGAGCCTATTTCCAAAAAAAGTGGAGTGTTCCTTTAACTTAAAAAAAATTGAGGAAACCTGTTGCCTTAAAATTATTAAGTAAATAATTTTTTTTTTTAAAGTTAAATGAACTTGACAATTCACTTCACTTATTTTTTTTTTTTTTAATTATCATTTACTTAATTTTAAGGCAACGGGTTTCCTCAATTTTTTTAAGTTAAGTCAACTTATCACTTTTTACAGTGAGACAGAGCTTTCCATCCAACATTCTTTCACTGTACTGTATATATACAGATAGATCCATCCACCCTTCCATCCAATGTTATCTATCTATCTATCTATCTATCTATCTATCTATCTATCTATCTATCTATCTATCTATCTATCTATCTATCTATCTATCTATCTATCTATCTATCTGTCTATCTATCCTGTTGAAAAAATTCGCGCCTTGTTGCAAGCAATTTTTTGTCCATAAAATCCTCTATTGTGTGGTGTCATTACGATTATGTAACTGCTCCTGACTGAGACGAAGCGTCCCTGAACTCAAATCAGACTCTTGATCGGGCTGCCTCTGACGTTATACCTGCGATAGCCAATGAGAGCGAGCAAGCGTCACTTACCGGATGTTGCGTGCTTCTGTAGATGAAACCTGGAAGCCACAAAAATGCCACGAAAGCAGAATACAAAGTATATTCTTTGTTATACTTTGTTTTTCACTGTGGAACAGAACGCGGGCCAAGCACAGGAGAGCCAGCTGACAATGTTGATTGTTCTCCATTTGTTTTTCTTCTCTAGTCACCTTTGATCTCGTGAGTCTCCGTGAGATTCACTGTGAAATCGTCCCTACAATCGACAAGTGTGTGGTCTCGTGGTCTGCTCGAATCATCTAGTGTGCAGAGGATTATAAGGCTACAAATCGGTTGAAACTGTCTTCATGTCTGTGGTCTCCCATGGTTTTAAAATCGATTAAGATTAAGTTTTGTTTACAGCAAAGGAAAACAAGTGTCCTCTTGTATTATATCGAAATCCTCCAACATTTTTCTTTATAAATCCTCACTTTGTACTTCATGACCAAACGTTCTACATCATCTGCTGGAATGCCTCTCTCTCGTAAACGTGCGTATGCATTTATAACGTTTTAAATATGGATATTTTTCTTACACAAATGCATCGTTTCCCTTCAGAAGGCCTTTCTTAACCCCCAGGAGCCACGTGGAGCACTTTTTTTGTATGATGGATGGATGAAGTTTTTTTGGGCTTCCCAATCTCAACCCCCATTCACTGCCATTATAAAGTTTGAAAGAGCCAGGACTGTATTCTGTAAAGTCGATGGCTTGAGAGTGAGTAAATCATGGGGTAATTTTCATTTTTGGGTGAACTATCCTTTTAATGCCATGTATTAAAAGTATGCTGCATGTGACCTTTACAACTTTCAAACTTCGAGGCTTTTTTTTTTTTTTTAACTTTTTAGGCTAGACTGGCTTTGTCAAACTGACATGAAAATTGGTTTAGAATTTTTTTTTCTTCAGATAAAAGTCTTTTGTGATTTTTATCTGACAAATGTTTTGGCAGGATGTCTGTAATTTGTCTCCGAGGTTGGTCATAACACTGATTTTTGTGCACTAACAAAAACTTTACTGCGGCACCACCAGTGTTACTAAACTCTTACAAGACTCACATTTGTTTTAGGGTTTCTGGAGAACTCCAAATAAACAAATTAAAGAATAACAATGGTCACCATCCTAAAACAACAACAAAGGTTGAAATAATGTTTTGTTGGAAACTAATGATTGATAGACCTGTCTTGGTTTTTGACCAACATTTATCATTATGAAATAATTCTCCTTCATGAATGTTTGATTCGGTGTTAATGGAGAGTGCTGTGAACAGTGGTGAGAGAAATAAATCAGAATGTCATCAGTAAAACTGGACCGAGATGCATGAAGGAATAAGGGTTGAGCTCATTGACAACTTGAGGCATGATGCTTGAGGGATGATGTGTAAAATAAGTTCTCTGTTTGTCATTAAAATAGCTAGATGCCAAGATAAACAGCTCATGCACTGAAACAAGACCACAAACCCTTCGACACACACTACAACTAAAACAACTTTTGAAAACATGAATCTTCTGTCACAACTTTTAACAACTTTAGATGATCATTGCATTGAATTTGTGTCTTGTGCGTTTTCTGTCATTTGAAATTCCGGAAGCAGAATAAAATGAAATTCTTAGGCTATATTTGCTGTAATAATTCTTATTTTTAATAGTTTCATTTTTAGTATGAATTGCCCACATTATACACAGTACAACTGATATAAAGAAATGTTAGTTATATTATAGTTAGTTAATTATACTTACTAAATTATCCAAGATGCATAATCCTGATGTGCACAGAAAATATATTAAGTAAAGATTTTTACACATAAGGGGCATTTATAAGTAAAATAAAAGTTTATGAGGAAAATATTATGAGGAAAAGCCAGTGTTATTTTAGTATTAATATATTTATATACTATTACAGTATTTTTGTATTAGCTTTAGAAATTTTATTGTGATTTTGTCTTTTGTATTAGTTTTTTTTGGTTGGTTGGTTGGTTGGTTTTAAATATTTCTATTTCACATCAATTTATTTTTTTTTAGGTTTTAGTCATTTTATTACTTATTTACTAACTTTTTGCCAAGTCAAAATGTCTAATATATTTTTTAAATTATTTTAAATTAAATTAAATTAATTTATTTTCACATTTTTTAATCTAATGTTTATGGTTAATTTTTCTTGAGTTTTCCTGTTTTTTCCAAGTTTTCCTGATTTCTCCACAACGGTCATACATTTGAAACGCTTCCAGTCTTTGTTCTAACACCTAAATCCTGACATAAATTATACAGATTCTATTTGAGCACTGAATATTCATG
The DNA here is from genome assembly GCA_036784905.1 of Acrossocheilus fasciatus. Lineage (NCBI taxonomy): Eukaryota > Metazoa > Chordata > Actinopteri > Cypriniformes > Cyprinidae > Acrossocheilus > Acrossocheilus fasciatus. Next base: position 6,540,658 of record CM071944.1, on the reverse strand, counting down.
GAACATCTCAAATCAAATTAACAGCACATCACTTCACAGCTTTCTGGGCATGAATGACAATCATACGAGACTAAGAGAAGAAACAGTATCAGAGTCCTTTGAAGAATTAAAGGCTTGCTTCTAGTACACATTCATGCTTTAATGGTTTGGCAAATGGATCCCGCTCACTGTGGCTCCACAGACGCCCAGAAACTGATTCCTCTGTGCCAGAGGATGAGGGCGGCTCACAACAGCTTACATAGCACTTAGCGTGAGGCCTTCATGGGCAGAAATCACACCGTCTCAGGCTGGCATCCACTGGAGTCTGTCTTGGCAGGACAGCAGGACGGTGATCCAGCCTCTCCACAGGAGCAGAGACGAGAGGAGAAGGGAACGGCTGCAGATGGCCTATTGTTTTATTAGTTTGAAGCAAAATTTACCTTGTAAGTCCAACGAATTGGTGTTTCATGTGTAAAGCTGTTTTGACAATTGGTTTGATTTCATGGTCCAAACTTTTGTTTGATTCCAGCTCCCTCCATCTGTCCAAAACTTGAAGGTTGGTTTAAAATTACATTTAAATTTTAAATAAAACTACACTTATAACCTTTTAAAAGTTATCAAAAGTAGTTAACTACACTTATGTTATTTTTAAATATCCACCTTTTTCTTCAACACGGAAGTAAGCCTATATATACGAGACTTCCGGTTCATTATCCGCTGTAGGGAAATAACGAGAAGAATAGCGGCTTGCAATAAATGGTAAAACTGTTTGCACTACAAACCAGTGCGTTCATAATTAAGATAATATGGTAAGACACACCAATTTGCAATATCAAGCAGCAAAACTAGCTGTTTTGTACAGCTAAAAATAGCAGATGAGACCGGAAGCCAGACCCATTAAATTTACAAATGGCCGCGTCCACACTTACGGGATGAAAAATAGGTTATATGATATCAGTTATGAGTGACATTAAGATCATATGATCATATGTTATTATTATGATTGAAATACAACACAGATACCTACAACATTCTGCATTTATTTCATTTTTCTACAAAGCCATAAACTTATAAGGACACACTGTAAACTGCGCAACATAAAAGTTAGACTTATCAAATTCTCAATTTTGACTGCTTGAATTAACTGTTGTTTGTGAACATTGCTCAAATACCGGCCGGAAATGAGTAATGACTCGTTTAAATGAACTGTCTAAATTAACTGATTCACTCAACTGAATCAGATCGGATCATTTTTCTTGATCTTTGATTCTCATTCGGCAAAATGAACGAAACATTTATCGAATCATTTTATACATCTGAGTGGAGTTTTATTGTCTCAATAGCCAAATTCCCTGAACACATACACAAACTCTGATCATATTCCGAATTAGGAAACCATTATAATGCAGCCAAAGATTAATTAAGAGAGACAGAATGGATTCGTTCACCTCGGAGTCATTCGTTTATTTGTCACGTTACAGTCATTTTGATTTGGTGGAAAAGCTGTATAAAATAATTATAGCAAAAATGTGTTTCCTTATATATTTTAAAACTAGCTTAAATGTAAAAATATAATTTGATTTAGGTATGAATGTATGTGACTTTCTTCTTTCAGATGAATCCAGTCGGAGTTATATTAAAAACTGTCCTGGCCCCTCAAAGCCTTTCAATGGGGTAAGTAGGTGTTTTTTGTCAACAGTTCAGAAGACGTGAAATAAAGTGCACGCATCCGTAATAAAAACGTGCCTTACACGGCTCCGGGGGTTGAATAAAGGCCTCCTGTAGCGAATCCATGTGTTTTGTAAGAAAAATATTCATATTTCAAATGTAATAAACTCTTTTTTCTCACTTTCGTTGACTGTCGTAAGCGGAAGAGTTCCGGCGGATGACGTAGGACGTCGGCGTTGCGTGATTAGTGATGAAGGCGGAGAGAGAACAAAACAAAATGCCGGTCACAAACCGAGGATAAGAAAAAAGTCGGAGGATTCCGATATAAGCCAAGAGGAGACCGGTTTTCCTTTGCTAAAGTGAGGAAACTTTATTTCCTTCGCTCCTGTATATCTCAGAGGCGCGCAACGCATACGTCATCCGCCTGAACATCTTCTGCGTACCACAGTCAGCGTCCCACGCTCAATGCATTTGGCTTCCTATAAGTTCTCTCGCTCTGATTCATGTTGCTTCTACCAGCTGTTTATTGCTGTAAGCAAAACTGAGAGACGTATAAGCTACGCCCTCTTCTGGAGACGGGGCGGGTATATGCAGCTCATTTGCATTTAAAGTGACACACACCAAAAGTGCTCTTTTTTAGACACGCCCCAAAAATGGCATTTTTAGCTGTTATAATAAATGACCTGTGGGGTATTTTGAGCTGAAACTTCACAGACACATTCTAGGGAGACCCAAGACCAATATTACATCTTGTAAAAAGAGGCATAATAGGTGTCCTTTAATAATAATTGAGAACTATAGTGAGCTATTGGTAAAGGGAAAATTGTTCACAAACTTCCTGTCAGTACACTTTTATAATAGTAAATAAATCCCTCGATCTACAGTATGTGGTGTCTTTCCACTCAAGTGAGAGGAGAAAATACACGTTTTAGTGTTTACGTCTGAGGATAAATACCCTCCTTTCACGCTGCTCGTCGTGGAGGCGGGAGCTCTGGGAGCGGGAGAGTGAGTGTTTGACAGAAACAGACAGCTCCAGAGGGACACGTGAGTAATTCACAGGAAGAGCAATGAGAGGAGAAGGGAAGGTGTGCAAATTGGGTGGGTTTACTGCGCAAGGCGCAGGAGCTGTTGACAGTCATCAAGCCTGTCTCAAAGGGCTGAGAGAAAACAACGATGAAAGTGCTCAGCCCCCTGTGATCAAACAGACTAAATCTCTTGTTTACTCTTATTCAGGGTGTATTGGATGCTAGTGTTTGTCATGTATAGTCTATACACATTATGCTACAATTTGTCGTATCTCGAAAATGTAAATTTTACCACAACCTGTCAGGGATAAATGGGCATATGTATCTACTTATGTATTTATTTACTTAGATTTTTTTGTCCTTAAGGTTAGCTTTACAGCCACTATGTATAATTGCTATGTGAAAAAGTGGAGGAAAAAAAACAAACAGGTTTTACAGGACATGATTCATGGGTCATGAACTGCCTCTGTTTTTTATTTTGTGTTCTCTGGGGTCCATATTATCAAGATTTTAACATAAACAATATCATAATTTAGTAGTAATAGGGTATTTTCTGTCCTGTTTTTGACCCCACTCATCAGAACACTCTGTTTGAATAGGCATGGCTGATTGTAGATTATTGCTGAAGTAAACACCCACTGCTATGATTGGCTAACACTTGTGTGTTTGACAGCCTATGTCCTTCACAGGTGGATGCTGTGGTGTTTTAGGCTAAAAATGCATAAATACTCATATCAAATGACCTTTTTAAGAGACAAAGCAATAGTGATCACATAATATAAAACAGTTACTCACACTTTTCATTACTGTTCACGGACATTACTGTCGGAGTCAATATATATTCGCCACAGCATCATCTTTTATTTTCACTATTTCTGAAAATCCCACATTGAATTGTACCTTGTTTGTAAATGAATCCATGATAAAATGAAGTTAACAAAGGACCGACTTCTTGCTGATGCAGTCTGGATCTTCATTAAAAATAAAGTTCATTCACTCTTTCCTAATGATGGGATTAGAAGGAAGGCAATGCGAAGACTGTTTTTTTGGCACTGACTGCACAGAATCTTTATCGTTTGGCTTCTGTGTAGACCTGCGCGTTAGCCCCTCTAGTAAACACTTAGGCATAAATCGGTGGGCGAGGCTTAACAGGCAGCGATGTTGAAGCAGGAGTTGATCTTCTGCGGAGGCGGTGTTTAGCCACACTATTACATCAAAGAGTGTCATTTTGGCAGACTGCCTTCAATATAAGCTGTTTTTAGACTAACTAGGATGTTTTGAGTTCTGAAACTTACAGGATGTTTTGATAGTTCAGTGACCTCTTACATGTGAAAAGTTCAAGGGAATTTTGGTTTCTCAGTTCATGGCCCTTTTAATAAATTTAATTTAAAAATGTGTTTATAAGGATCTTGAAGTCATGGTTACTATAAACTATACTGTTGTATAATTAATAATAATTGTGTTCCACTTAAAGAAATAGCATCTTAATAGTTTTGAGGGACATGATTAATAATAATAATAATAATACATTTAATAAATAAAAAATAATAATATAATTGTGAAAAATAACATTGTACAGGTTTTGAAGAATATCATTAACTATCACTTCTTTCTGAATGCTGTATAAATGTCTTCCTTTCTCCTCCTGATCCTATGTATCCTGCCACATATATTTCATATAAGAATATAATTTATAGTAACTTAAAGATCCATTTATATATATATATATATATATGCAGGTTCTGAAGGACAAGATTATTTTGATCTCAAACTATGAAAAAGAAAGCATACTCTAATTCTGTGCTCCCCAGGAAAATAACATCTTACAGGTTCAGAAAGACACTGAACTACTCTTTGACAGTAAATGCAGGGTATAGCTGCAATGTAAAGATGGGTATGAAGGAGAATATAATGAGGGGAGATGGTGGACAGTCCAGTTGTAGGTTGTCAGATGGTCATTCGTCAGTCTGACAGCTTGTGGGACGAAACTATGCTTTATTTTGGGTCATTTTGACCCCTTTACTTCATTGTATTCCTGTTCAGGGGAATTATTTTTATCTCCATATACATTTTATGAATGGTGTAGTGGTTTGTGGTTGGAACCTGAAAGTATAATAAGAGACCTGTGCATTAAAATGGGTGGAATCAAACTCTGGTGTTTGACTTCTCTACAAAGGTGTAGCATAGAGTTTCACTTGATCTTTGGCTGAGTCTTAGCTTAGCCTAACCCATCAGAAGTCTAAACACAGCTGCACGTCTGCATGAAAAAGCACAGGAGCGTGCAAAATGTTGGCTTATGCCGCTTCCCTTCAGTCATTGAGATTTGACCTTCTCACGAAAAGTAATTACAGGAGTGATTTTCCCAGAACTGAGACGGGAAAAAAATTCAATCTTTCATAATTACACTGGTGGTAATTAAAGTTATCGAGACGCACACAGCTCCGAGAAAATACACCAGTCACAAACACACACTAAGTTTGATTTTTCCATTAAAGCGGTTTGTTTCCATTAGCATATGTGGAGAAGCATGATATAGCAGGTTTATTTTAATGATCAGGAAATATTATTTGACGGATTTAATCTGACAAATTAATCTGAAATACTACAGCACATTACCTATACACGAACTATGCAATATGAACACTAAATTTTAGGATTTTTTCATGTTAGTCACTAAAAAAAAAAAAAAAGAAAAAGAAAATATATTGTGAAATACTGTATAACTGTTAATAATAACTTCTAATATATTGTAACATGTATATTGCTGTGATGCAAAGCTGAATTTTCAGCATCATTACTCCAGTCTTCAGTGTCACATGATCCTTCAGAAATCATTCTAATAAGATTAAATTATTATTAATGTTGAAAACAGTTGCGCTGTTCAATATGTTTTTGGAAACAGTGATACTTGTTTTTTCAGGATTCTTTGATGAATTGAAAGTTTTTGTTCCAAATAAATTTTAAATCAATTTAATGCATCCTTGCTGAATAAAAGTATTATTATTATTTTTAATCCCACTGACACCCCCCCCCCCCCCCCCAACTTTTGGTAAATGCATTTATATTAGAGTTTTATGCGTCAGATGCCATAGAAATTTGGAATACGGAAGATTTGGAAACTGTTTCCTACACATTATAAATTCTCACATACAGACACACTCAAACAGGGTGTAATATGCATGGGATGGCAGGCGTAGAGAGAAATGCGAGGAGGTGTGCTGCCAATGTCTTTGTGCCACACAGAGCGGCGTCTCTTCTGTGCCATGTGGGCAGGAGGAGAGAAGCTTCACCAAACACACTGCACTTGTTTCTGTGGCTAAGCACCATGAATGACTGTCTGGGGCCGAACGTGTCTAGACACCGTGTCGTGTCGGTGGGCGTTCCTGCATATGAAGGCGGAGTGTCTCCTGCTGGTCACCTTCACAATCAGTTTAATTTGTTGGAATAATGGTAGTAAAATGGCTTTATTGTAAATAATAACACTGAGATAACACCATATTGCAATATCCCTGGTGACAATGCTAACTCTCTAGTGCCACCAACAGATATTGAACCGATTGCTGTAGAAATGTACATATATTTACTTTGGTTCCTTGGCTTATGCTTATTTTTTCAACATATTTTCCTACAATTTCAAAAAGACACCAATAAGAAATGATTTTGGTATCGATATTTAACTTGCTTTGCATTTTTGTCGCAATGCCCAGAGCAAACAAAAGTACTTTGGTGGCATCTACTGGTCAAAACCTCTAGTTTCAACTAAATATTCTCTCCTTTTATTCCTACACTGTAAAAAAAAAAAAAAAAAAAAAAGTTGACCTAACTCAAAAAAATAAGGCAACCTATCGCAAACAACTTTTTAAGTTAACTCAACTAGCAACCGACAACTTAAAAACTTTAGTTCATCTAATGAATATAAGTCAGTGGGGTAACAAATTAGTTGAAACTGTTTCGTTTTTTTTTACAGTGTGGTTGCTTTGACAGATCTTTTAACACTCAGTAGGACTGACTTTTATTCATTAGATGAACTAAAGTTTTTAAGTTGTCGGTTGCTAGTTGAGGTAACAAGTTGATTGCGATAGGTTGCCTTATTTTTTTGAGTTAGGTCAACTTTTTTTTACAGTGTAAGCTTTTGTGAAGAACTTTCCATCAATTTGAACCAATTCTTGCACTTTATTTATTTATTTTTAGCTATTTCACTTACAAAGTTTATTCAGTGTTCTCCAAAATTGGCCTGAACGGTCTTCAAACCAAGCTTCATGAATTGTAGTCATTGGATTTATCGTTTTCTAAACCATTTGACTTTGAAACATCAAGCAGTTTTGATTGCAAGTATGCCAAACAAGAAATCAGGCTATATCTTGGCAACACATTGGTTTAGTGAAATGAACTTTTGAAAATTGAGTTGTGTCTCTAGTGTATGTGCAATGTTTTAAGCCAGCGCCACCTACAGGTCAAATGTTATCAGCAAAAATGTATCTTCTTTAGGCCTCAAAACTATTCTGTATTTATATTTGCATTGATATTTACTTCAGGTAGTGCTATGTTGAACAGACAATATATTATTATTTATTATTTTATGCCAAATCATTTAGAGACTTTTACTTTTTGTGAAATAAAATTCTGAGGTGAATTTTTTTCTGAGGTCATTTAAAAATCATAGATCTTAAACATTTTATTTGAACCTATGATTCCAGAAAATAACTGAAATAAGTAACGTTTAGTGGTGTAGACTGGATGTGCACACGTTTCTATCATTTTTCCACATTAGACCCATTTTGACGGCATTCATTAGTGAACACGTGTTGCACAGATATTCTCTGATACTTTGGCTACATGCTGGCATGGCCAGTATAGATTTTCACATTAAGCTTAATTTCTCTGCCTTTCGAACGCTCGGCCCAAAGTAATCTTGAAGCAGCACTAACAGCCCAGACATTAAGCATCAGTCACAATCAACAGATGCCACATTCAATCAGGCAGAAGTGAGCAGGTGACTGACAGGCTGGCAAATGAAGCAAATCTGAACTAATTTTCCCAGCCTCCCAACCATGAGCGCAAACATGCATCCCCATATCAAAATATGATTATTGTTGTACAGATAGGGATTTTGTGTTTTTCAGACCTCGTTCTGAGAATTGCACATGGATATAAATCTATAATGTTTAATAATTAGATTTTTATGTCTAAATATATAATGCTTCATAAAGTGCATGTCAAGTGTCCAAATATCTTCTGGCTCATTGTATGTCTACATAAGTTACAAATCCTGAGAGGAAATCTATTTATTTGTAATACACTGAAAAAAAAAAATTGAATTTACTCAATTTTTTTTAAAGGTAAGTGGTTGCAATCAATTTACTTTAGCTACATTTAAAAAAAAAATAGTTGACTAACTTAACTAAATTTGTTTTTTAAAATGTAGCTAAAATAAATAGCTTGCAACCACTTACCTTAAAAAAATGAGTAGCATTTTTTTCAGTGTATAATTACTTCTAGACTACTTCCAGACTTGGTATTGTTATGTTAATGAGGAGACATGCATTTGACCTACGTTTGAAAGGACAAATGAGCCATCCTGTCTGACGTTCATCCTTCCAGCTTCAGTTCTGCCAAACTTAAAGAACCTTCAACTAAAAATCAACAGTTTTAAGTTACTGGTTCAACTGTTTCAAGTTATCACACACAGCTGGTGACATGTCACTAATTGCATCCTCTTGATCACCTACACCGTTTTTCCTTTTTCCTGTCTTTTCTGTCTGGATTCATCATTACATTGGAATCTGTCAAAGATACAAGAATAGAGAGGATTTCATAAAAACGGCTCGGAACATACAGAGCCTGTATGTGTGACTCATTTGTCTTAATCGCTGGGATTTAATTAGGCTCACCTTAAGTCACAATACCTGCCAATACGGACTCTCACAAAATCTGTAATCTGTGTGTGTCCTGTAATTACTGTGTATGGGTTGGTGTATGTGTTTGAAAAGTGGAACACCACTACACTACTGTTTGAAAGAAAGGCTTCTGGCTGCTGTCCCACACCTAATGTGATTGTAATTAACTATCAGAATGTCAGATATAGTAAGTGTGCATGAACGTGTATTCTAAGTGAAACATGAGCTTTATGAAATGCCACCATGGACTATTGTGCATGTGAAGTATCTTTCTTGCATCGTCACATTGATCTAACATTGATCTAATGACTTATTTGCACTTGTTTAATGACTTGTTATCCAGTTCGGGACTGGGGACCACAGAGGAAACTGGAGGGTAAAAAAAAGATTTAAAAAAAAAAGCTAATAATTCAGTCTTAATTTCTTTTTTTTAATGTTACTACTTGTTTTAGAACATTCAAAAGTAACATTCCAACAGTGTTTTCAAAATGATAAAATTGGAATGTTCCCTTAACACTCAAATAACCAAGAAAACATTTTTAAAACATTCTAAAAGGTTCATTCAAAAATAACTTTTTATAACCGAACATTAGCTTTTTTTATAACACATTTTTTGTTAGCTATAGGAATTAGTATCAAAATAATGATTCTGAATAATATATGCAGTTTTAATTTTTTTTCAGTCTTAGTTGTTTATCTATGAGGCATTTGAAAAAAATGTTAGAAATTAGTCAGTTATTAAATTCATTTTATTTTTAAGCAGACCTAAAAGCTAAAATAATACTTCAAAAAGAGGCAATTGCAACATCTGTGGCTCTGCTTTCAAGTAATGCAATCAAGAAATGCAAATATAATAGTTGGCTCAACTGTTTTATTGGGCTCACGGCCAGAATATCTTTCAATTAATGAAGTTGAACTCAATGTGATCTGCCCAGAAGCATTTGGGATATTTTAAGGCCCAGAGATTTTTCTGGGTTGTGCTGTTTACCCAGAATCAATCTTGCAATATTTTATTTAAAAAGTAAGTTTGCTTTAGGTATTTTGTACACATTCAGTTCAATTGATTATAGGTTTCTGGGGAAACAATTTATAACAATGGAACATAAATCACATGCATTAGCATGTGATTTTGTTCCACTGTTATGAATTGTTGCATTTATTAAAGTATTAACTCATTTATCACATTGATTTAAATAGGATAATCTTGTACCATATTGATAAAAAATTACATATAAATAGAAAATATATATATATATATATTCTGTGTGATTAACGACATGAAGTGCATTAAACATTACATTACATCAAGGTTTTCCAAACTGGGGCTTGTGTAGAAACTGCAGGGAGTTCAGAGTTTTTTTGTTAAAGAAAAGCTAATAAATGAAATCATATGTAATGAAATCATTCTGCCTGTACCGTCCTACAGGCAGAAACTCAAATCAGCTGAACCTGTACTAAGGACTGTTAAAAGATGGAATAATAAAACAGAGTGGGTTTTACAAGCCTATTTCTTTCTCACTGATTGGACTGTTTTCGAAGCTGCCGCAAATGATCTGTACGAGCTCACAGAGACTGTAACATCTTATATCAGTTTCTGTGAGGATATGTGCATTTCTACCAGGACTCATCTAACTTACAACAACAACAAACCGTGGTTCACTGCAAAACTCAGACAGCTCCGTCAGGCCAAAGAAGATGCTTACAGAAAGGGGGATAAAGTCTTGTATAAACAGGCCAAATACACACTGGAAAAGGAGATCAAAGAGGCAAAGAGGAATTATTCTGGCAAGCTAAGGAACAAATTCTCTTCCAGTGATTCTGCTTCAGTGTGGAAAGGTATGAAAGATATCATCAGTTACAAGACACCATCCCCCAGCACTCTGGAGAATCAACAACTGGCAGACGATCTGAATGACTTCTACTGCAGGTTTGAAAAAACACCCCACACCCGCTCTGAACACACAACCATTAACACCTCCAGCAACCCCTCTCTCCCCCACACCTGCAATTCAGATCAGCGAAGATGACGTGTGCCAGGTCTTCAGAAAGAACAAAAGAAAGAAAGCACCAGGCCAAGATTGTGTTTCACCAGACTGCCTAAAAACCTGTGCTGACCAGCTGGCCCCATCTTCACACAGATCTTCAACAGATCACTGGAGCTGTGCGAAGTCCCTTCATGCTTCAAACGCTCCACCATCATCCCCGTCCCAAAGAAACCCGAAATTACAGGACTTAATGACTACAGACCTGTGGCTCTAACGTCTGTGGTCATGAAATCATTTGAAAGACATTATCTGAAGGACATCACTGGACCCTTACTGGACACCCTGCAGTTTGCCTACAGAGCAAACAGGTCTTCAGCTGCGCCTTTAACACCATCATCCCGGACACCCTTCAGAATAAACGAACTCAGCTCTCCGTGCCCACCTCCATCTGTCAGTGGATCAACAGCTTCCTGACAGATAGGCAGCAGCTAGTGAGGCTGGGAAAATACACATCCAGCACTTGTACGATCAGCACTGGAGCCCCTCAGGGCTGTGTCCTCTCCCCACTGCTCTTCTGCCTGTACACCAATGACTGCACATCTAAAGACCCCTCTGTCAAGCTCCTGAAGTTTGCAGACGACACAACACTGATCGGCCTCATTCAGGACGGTGACGAGTCTGCTTACAGACAGGAGGTTAAAGGAGCTGAACATGCTCAAAACAATGGAGATGACTGTTGACTTCAGGAGAAACCCCCCTGCTCTCCCCCCACTCACCATCATGAACAGCACTGTGACTGCAGTGGAGTCATTCAGATTCCTGGGCACCACAATTTCTCAGGACCTGAAGTGGGACATTCACACTGAGTCCATTGTGGAAAAGGCCCAGCAGAGGTTATACTTCTTTCGCCGGCTGAGGAAGCTGCTGAAACAGTTCTACTCCGCCATCATTGAATCTGTCCTCTGCACTTCAATAACCGTCTGGTTCAGCTCAACTACCAAATCTGACCTCAGAAGACTACAGAGGGTAGTCCGGACTTCTGAGCGAATCATTGGGACAACCCTCCCCACTCTCCAAGAACTGTACTCATCCAGGGATGAGCAAAAGGGCTGGCAAAATCACTCTGGACCCCTCACATCCAGCACACTCCCTCTTTTAACTGCTGCTGTCTGGTCGACGCTACAGAGCTCTGAGCACCAGAAGGACCAGACACAGAAACAGTTTCTTCCTTCAGGCAATCCATCTCACGAACACTTGACAATAAATGTGGAACACACTTATGAACACTATTATACATTATATATTCACCACATACTTATTTTTTCATTTCAAAGTTGCACATATCAGACCTGTACACACATATTTGTCTATATTATATATTGTGTTTTTACCATTTTGTACATTGCCTATTTATATATTGTATATTACTCTTTTTATTATCTGTGTCCTGTCCTGTTGCCGTCATTCTGTTGAACTGTGGAGTTTCTGTCACTATAACAAATTCCTTGTATGTGTAAACATACCTGGCCAATAAAGCTGATTCTGATTATTCTCTAATGTAAAATTAAAATAAATAATTTTATAACACACTTAGGCTAATAAAAAGAAGAATTATTTAATTTATTTACCTGCACGCATGTGATCATTAAAGGGATAGTTCACCCAAAAATGAAAATTAGCCAAAGATTTACTCACCCTCAGGTCATCCTAGGCGTGTCTGACATTCCTCTTTCAGATGAACACATTCGGAGTTATATTCAGCATTGTCCTGTCTGTTCCAATCTGTATAATTGCAGTGAATGGTGCCCCTGATTCTGAATCCGAAAAAAAGTACCCATCTATCGCAAAACTACTCCACACGGCTTTGGGGTGTTAATAAAGGACTTCTGAAGTGAAACGATGCGTTAGTTTAAGAAAAATGTTGATTCTTAAAACTTTATAAACTGTTTAGTCCAGCTTCTGGTCTCTCAAGCAGACGCATTCCCGACAAGGCGGTTGAGCGTAGGGCTGTGCAATTAATCATATGTGATTATCATGTGCAACTTGTCAGTAAAGCCGGTTTTGTGATTAGTAGTAAATCACCATCACCTGCTTTCAGATGGAGCAACAGTTAATACACAGAGCCGTAGTTCACTGACAAGCTACGCTAAACCGCGTTCATAATCGAAAGCGATTCGTCTTCGTCTTCTGCCTAGGTTGCAGAGAACTGCAAACATCAAATGTGACTGTAATATGTAAATAAGTAATCAATAAAAAAGTAACTTGGATTACTGGGATCCTTTAAAATGTAATTTATATCTAATTACAAGCACTTAAGTTTTGGAATCGGATTACGTAATATAGGATACATGTAATCATTTACTATTCAGCTCTGACTGTAAAGTTGTAATAATCATTCTTATACTATGGGAACAGGTAAGTCCACATCACAACTATAACAGCAATAGCACAGAGGAACTATATAATTGGAATTAAAAAAAAAGATAAGACAGCCAATCAGAATCCATTCTGCTTTAAAGAGTGTGCATATTTATAGCGGTAGACGACAAAAGTGTAGTGCGTGGTTAGTCAGTGTACTTGTTGTGAACAGGCCTTTACAGTATATGGTTAACCTCAGACTCTTTACACTGTTCTCTCTGCAGCACGTTACAGACTGAACTGTGTTTACCAGCTGGATGGATTTCCCTGCGTATCTGCTCATGAATAGTGCTGCAGATGGCAGAGCCACCAGCGTCTGGATGCTTCCCACATTCCTGCCTGACGACTCAGTGAATGATAGCAGCACAAAACCACAGGAAGTCTTGGCTGTTGTTTCCTCTGTGCTTCCTTTATGTTAGTGTCAGCATCAGACGAGCGATCACAACTGACAGGCATGCATGTGTGTGTGTGTGTGTGTGTGTGTGTGTGTGTGTATGTGTGTGTCAGTTATGGTTTGCTGGAGATAGATGGCTGAAATGATAAAAGATGGACAGCAAGAAAGAGAAACATAATATGAAAACATCAAATATTAATAGGCTGGAAATGATAAGTTAAAGGAATAATATACAGAAAAATGAAAATTCTTCCATCACGTCTCGCCTCCAATGTCATTTCGAACCTCATTCTTCCATGAAACACAAAATGAGATGTTAGGCAGAATGTATATGCTTTTGTTTTCCATAGAGCTACAGTTACATCTCAATAAATAAGAATATTGTGGACAAGTTCATTGTGAAAACTGTGAAACTCGTGTATGAAATAAATTCAATGTGCACAGACTGAAGTAGTTTAAGTCTTTGGTTCTTTTAATTGTGATGATTTTGGCTCACATTTGTGACCCTGGACCACAAAACCAGTCTTAAAGGAACACTCCACTTTTTTTGGAAATAGGCTCATTCTCCAACTCCCCCAGAGTTAATAAGTTGAGTTTTACCGTTTTTGAATCCATTCAGCCGATCTCCGGGTCTGGCGAGAGCACTTTTAGCATAGCTTAGCATAGATCATTGAATCCAATTAGACCAGTAGCATCGCGTTCAAAAACGATCAAAGAGTTTCGATAGTTTTCCTATTTAAAACTTGACTCTTCTGTAGTTATATCGTGTACTAAGACCGGCGGAAAATGAAAAGTTGCGATTTTCTAGGCTGATATGATTAGGAACTACTCTCATTCCGGCGAAATAATCAAGGAACTTTGCTGCTGTAACATGGCCGCGGCAGGCGCAGTGACTACTTTCAGGCGCTGCGTAATATCACTGCGCCTGCCGCGGCCATGTTACAGCAGCAAACTGGACTTCAAGCAACACTGGACTATGAGCTTCTCCACCCTTCCTCCAGACTCTAGGACCTTGGTTTCCAAATGAAATGCAAAACTTGCTCTCATCTGAAGAGAGGACTTTGGACCACTGGGCAACAGTCCAGTTCTTCTTCTCCTTCGCCCAGGTAAGACGCCTCTGATGTTGTCTGTGGTTCAGGAGTGGCTTAACAAGGGGAATAAGACAACTGTAGCCAAATTCCTCGACACGTCTGTGTGTGGTGGCTCTTGATGCCTTGACCCCAGCCTCAGTCCATTCCCTGTGAAGTTCACCCAAATTCTCGAATCGATTTTGCTTGACAATCCTCATAAGGCTGCGGTTCTCTCGGTTGGTTGTGCATCTTTTTCTTCCACACTTTTTCCTTCCACTCAACTTTCTGTTAACATGCTTGGATACAGCACTCTGTGAACAGCCAGCTTCTTTGACAATGAATGTTTGTGGCTTACCCTCCTTGTGAAAGGTGTCAATGATTGTCTTCTGGACAACTGTCAGATCAGCAGTCTTCCCCATGATTGTGTAGCCTAGTGAACCAAACTGAGAGACCATTTTGAAGGCTCAGGAAACCTTTGCAGGTGTTTTGTATTGATTAGCTGATTGGCATGTCACCATATTCTAATTTGTTGAGTGAATTGGTGGGTTTTTGTTGTGAGCCAAAATCATCACAATTAAAAGAACCAAAGACTTAAACTACTTCCATCTGTGTGCATTGAATTTATTTAATACATGAGTTCACAATTTGAGTTGAATTACTGAAATAAATGAACTTTTCCACGACATTCTAATTTATTGAGATGCACCTGTATATAATACATAATATTTAAGATAACAAAGTAGTGAAAAACACAGTTTGTTTTTCAAATAAAGCTGTTGTATGGATTCAGAAGTCTTGGAATATAGACCTAGTATAGACCTATAAACTGTAATTGTATGGAAAACAACAACAACAACAACAACAAAAAGGTTAGTTAGTGTATCCTTAGTATAATCAGTTGTTCCATTAAGAGATTTTAACTGCTGGTCAGTTTTGTTCTAAGTGAGAATAAGCTATTCTCAAAGTATTTATGAAAATATGACAGGTTGTTTAAAGTGAAAATTAACTGGTTGTCAATGTGAGTCTGATGTAAGTTTAACATTATCCAAATTAAATTAGCAGTCATTTGCAGTCAAGTGATGATGCTTAAATTAACAGTCAAGTGACGATATTGAGAATTTGGAATTAGTAACGTCTCTTTTTGCAGGCAGAAATACTAAATTGTGATGGCGTTTCTTACTGTAGTTGAAAATTACGTGATATAGCGTGATGCACAATTCAATACAGTTTTAACTGTGATAATGAACGTGTTTGTTCTCTAGATAAATAAATCTCTGCAAATAAGCCTAAATCTCAGACCGCAATTTGCCACAATACTGCTTCCAAAAATCCATGAGTGCTCCTCAAAAACACTTCAAAGACTCCTGCATTCAATCTCAGATCTCCAGCCGCTACACAAGAAAACACCAGGCCAGCATTTTCAGGCAATCAAGCAGAAGGACTTGCTTTTTCATTCGCTTTCCTCAGTATTGCAGAGAGAAAAACTGCAATATCCACCGTTGACCTCTGCTTAGTAGACCTCTGCCTCCTCCAACATATTTACCAGCTGAGAGAGAAGAGGACAGCAGCTGAGACAGATGGAGAAAGCAAAGCAGTAAATGTCAAGAACGAGATGAGATGCTGAGACATAAAAGCGTCAGGTGAATAAGGAATACATAGAGCAATAGACAAGGAGACAGACAGCATGTTTATGTTTGTTTGTGTGTGTGTGTGTGTGTGTGTGTGTGTGTGTGTGTGTGTGTGTGTGTGTGTGTGTGTGTGTGTGTGTGATAGAGGGAGAGAGAGAGAGAGAGAGAGAGAGAGAGAGAGAGAGAGAGAGAGAAATATGAGTATTTATTCTGGCTTCTGCTACCTGCTTTACTCATTTTAGTTATAAAGAATGTATAAATCTAACTGCAAAGTAATGGCCTTTAGAGGATTATTTGAATATTCTATGGTAATCATATACCGTAATCAGTGCCCTTGCAAATGTGATATTACTCTTATAAAACATTGGACAGCAAGTATGTAGATAAATAGCCTATCACTAATTGCCTCAGATCTTCATGTGTTGATCTACTTTATTACACAGAACCATTGCAACAAGAGCAACATACAGCAGTTTTGTTGTTTCAATTGATTCAGTGAATCAGTGTTTTAGAATAAATCATTTGAATGGATGATTCAATGACTCATTCATACAGCCAGTTGTTTGTTTTGTAACTGAATGAATCAGGATTACAGAACAAATCATTTGAATGAATGATTCAGTGACTCTTTCATAAGGACAGTCACTTGTTTTGTTATTGAACAAATCAGCATTATGGAGCAAATTGTTAGAATGACTGATTCACTGACTCATTCATAGTGACAGCCACTTGTTTGTATCACTGAATGAATTGGTGTTGTAGAAAAAAAAGTTCACGGAAGCAGGCCTATTAACATATTATGGTATGAATAAGTGATAGTTCAACAGTTTCCTATCATGTTTGGACTCTTTTTGCTCCTCATGATGCTGATAATAGTTTGAAAGAGGTTTGGTAAAGAAATATTGCATGGGTGAAATGATAAAGACACTGTTTAACTTTGTACTCCACTGTATGCAAATGAGTTCCACACTAGGGCGGGCAACATCATGGCCACCTTGGACACAAGCGGCCAATCACATTCCTGGAACGGAGAGGCGCCAGATTCCAATCTCCTCCTCATCAAAAAGAGATAAAGGTACCTTCCCAAAAGACACTCCTTGTTCTGAGTCTGAGTCCTGTTACCGGGAAGGTAGCAACAGGAACACTCCCCGTTTCTGAGTCTTTCATCTGGAGAGACACTAACAGAAACACCAAAGTTTTAAGTCTCTGATACATCCAGAGAGACAGTAGCAGATACGACGTTCTGAGTCTCTGGCCTGACGAGGAAAGAGATTTCAAGACAGCTAAGGTTTAACTCAGCCCCTGAGCAAACCTTCCTTATCGTATTTGGCTGCCCTTCAGACCCCGTCTGACTCTTGCCGCTCTGAAAGCAGTATAGCCCAGTCCGCAAAGGACCTCCGCAGTGACAGACACTGCCTGAAACCCACGGCTCCTCAACGACGCAGCCAGGCTGCAAAGAACCCCGTGAAGACCCATCTGACCCAGCTGCCCGGTCCATGCTCTAAGGACCCTTTGTGGCACAACAGAAGTTCAGCATCCTCCAGGTCAGCGCATTGACGGCTACCGGAACACAACTCTGTGCCCTCCCCACTGCACGCAGTCTGCATCACCAGTGGAAGACGTCTCTACCGCCGGACTGATCACCCCCCTGTGGAACATAATTATAAACCTCATTCCTAAAGACCTTGGCTTAGTTTATACCTGCAGCCTATGTTTCTCTAACCTGTTTAGATAACATTTACTTGGGGTCAGCATTATGAATAATAGCTATATTATTTGTTCAGAGATAAATAAGCAGTTATTTATCATTAATTCCACCAGAGCCATTAAGTGGTTCCCATAAGCAACATTTCCATAGAAATCTATTCCATTGCTACATTCAGCTCAAAGCATTGCATTCAGCCATTCTGTGTTCATTCCATTTATTTGTTTCTGCGATTTACTCAGTATTGTCCTTCATATTTAGTTGTCTGTTATTTTCTATTAGCAGTGCATATTCACTTATTGGTATCATCACTAG
The DNA here is from genome assembly GCA_036784905.1 of Acrossocheilus fasciatus. Classification (NCBI taxonomy): domain Eukaryota; kingdom Metazoa; phylum Chordata; class Actinopteri; order Cypriniformes; family Cyprinidae; genus Acrossocheilus; species Acrossocheilus fasciatus. The sequence continues at coordinate 6,522,574 of CM071944.1, read as the reverse complement.
TTGTATTTACTCTTGCATATCTATTGTTAATAAATTTAATTTATCTTATTACAGTTGTGTCTTCTTTGTGTTGATCCAAGGCTCTACTAGCTAGCTAAACCACCGATCTTTCAGATAAATCAGTTGACCAGCTCCCTCCAATGTGTGCAGTTCAAATTATTGAACAGCTTGTGGGAAACACGCCTGCATTGCCAAATTAACAGTCTTGGACTGGTGCACTAAACTAAGTGAGGTGGGAATTGGTCATCTGATATACTCATAACCGCACCTTGAGTGACGTGTGACCCAAAAATCACAACGTTTTAGGTGACGTGAGTCCCACACGCTACAAATGCATAGACTATTCAAAAAAAGTTTCTTTATTATTATTATTTTAAATTAACACTTTTATTCATCAAGGATATATTCAATTGATAAAAAGTGACGGCAAAGACATTTGAATGCGGTTCATCCAATTACAATTCAGTCTAAACTAGTGTTTTTTTTCAGATTCAGAATTTTAGCACTCTTGCCCTGTAGGTAAAGATCAAGTGATTAAGCACACGTATATATAAGGACATCATCAAATTTGCATATATTTTACTCAAATATTTCCCTCAGAGATGGGGGATGAAACTTCTATCTAGGCCACCATCCTGAATTATTAAGCAAGTCTTTTCATTTAAATCTCTGGAATGCTATTTATTCTAATTCATGCCAGGTCATTACGGCTAGGAAAACATGCTTTGGCACAGTAAGGACGTTCTCAGGAAATCATGTGGGTGTATATTTTGATGTTTCTGTTTTTTTCAACTGCCCAGAATTGATCGCTTGCTGGTTTGAAGTGATGACAAGTTCCTAGGACTGGTTTCAGGGTGAGCATGTGTTAAGATTAAAGTGCTAGTAGACCAAATAAGCTCCACGGTTGTGACTGAGGCCTCAGGGGAGATATTGCTCCTCAATCTCATAAAAAATTCATCTCTGCTGTAGCACCACCTGCTCGAACCGGCTAGTGGCTAAAGCGGAAATTACCTGGCTGGATCTCAGCCGCCGTCTGTAGAGCATTCCGACACGGGGAATCGTTAACGCTCAGCTTGAATCCCCCAAAAATTGCACTAGTCCTTTGAGTCCGTGTCTAAAGCAACTGTCAGCTCATCCTCGTCCAGGATGGGCATCTGATTAAAATATCACACCTACCAGCCGACAGGTTTGCGGGAAGCCACGGCTAATTGAGGTTGATTCAAAGCACCAGGGATGGAGGGACAAAAAACAGGAGCTGGTCATGCATCCCTTCATTCCATTTTAAGCTCCTTTTTATCCATATCTGCATTATGCTTTGAGAATCAACCTCTCTAGATTGTAATATTTCATTATTCAGTAACGCTATTTTGAAGCTCAGATTAAACCGCTCCCACTCACGCACTTTCAAACAATGCCTCAAAAGGTTTAATTTTTCCTGCCTCTCTGAATCAGATGTCTTGCTGTGTCCTGATTAGGTGAATCTCTTGACAAATGTATGATTTCTTGAAGTATCAAAGTGAAGTTTGACACTTTCGATGTGAAGCCGGTAGAGTTTATATAAGCTTATATGAGGACGGTGATAATTAAAGGAACAGTTTGCTCAAAAATGACCCTCATTAACCTAAACAAGTGTTGTTTTTTTCCTTAATGTGGAACACAAGATGAAATTGAGAAATATGTATTTTTGCTTTTTATCTTTTGTGTTTAACAGAAAAAAGAATATGCAGAGAATCAGACCAAGATACAGTACACAAAGATGCAACACTACAGCGAAATCTAAATATACAATCAACTAGGAACACTTCATAAACCTGTTTTTTAATGCAGTTTTAGTGAGTAATTAGATTAAATTCAGTCTGATATGACCCAAGCTTCAAAGCAAGCTGTGTAACTAGCAGTGCCACAATAGTTAGTTATTTTTAGGTTTATTATTCAAGGAACAGTTCAACCCAAAAATAATCTGCATTAGAACAGGCACGCAGATGGCACTAGGGATGGGGGGGACATGACCCCTCCCCCTCCCCCTCCCCTCCCGTCGCTCCTTAAACGTGCACTAAGCGGTTTTTGAAAAACACTTTTGACTGCAGTGTCTGACCGAGTCCCAAAACACTTTTGGAGCCAAACAGCAGTAAGGTGGCGTGTCTTATACTGATAAGAGAGAAGAGAGCGCTCGATTTGAGTGCACAGGACAGATATTAGCAGATCGACTATAGATAGAGAGAGATGGAAGAAAAAAACAAGAGGAAAATATCAGAGAAACAAAATATTAAAAAGAAGGGTTACGATCAGGCAAGAGGTAGGACCCGCGTAAATATCAGAGCAGCTTTCCAGCGGTGGAGAGAACTCAAGCAGGGGAGCAGATGGGATTTTTTAACTGGAGGGGGGGGGGGGGGGGGGGGGGGGGATCAAGCTATCAGCAGTCCAAATTTTTCAGTCCAGAAAAATCATCAGCTCTGTCATAGTCAATAGTATACGATCACTATAGTTACCGATGGGGGGTGGGTTAGGGAGTGTGCCCGAAGCATGAATCCGTATTCAGAAAGGCACGGAAACAAATAACGATTGCTAACGGTTGCCTGTTACATTACAGTACATAGAATTTCACTTACCACATAAACAGAGTAAGGAGAGATGACTGAGGACGATGGCAAATGATTTGCAGATCCTAAGCACTGACAAACCACTGACAAACATCTGATCTTGTAAAATGTGTGGTAAGTATTGCCGCTCCATAGTATAAACAGAGTTTGTGCGATCGCGAATCTCGAAAGTGAAAGTGAAACTAAAAAACAATTGTGCATTCAAAAGCAGTTTCAATGTCAGGCACAATAGCAGCTCCCTGATGCCCGCAATTTATATACAGTATAATATACATTAATATACGGGGGAATCCGCATCCACACATATGTACACAACCATGGCAACAACAATTGCGGAAACAAGGGAAGATGACACACAAGCATATTCAAGCAAAAGCCATCACGGATAAGTTGTGTGAAACAAAGCAAAATTAACGTTACTCACCTATCAAGAAGAAATAACACAACCTCTGCGTCCGATTTGAGCCGTTCCAGCTCCTTGAGTTCTCGCCACCGCTGGAAAGCTGCTCTGATATTTACGCGGGTCCTACCTCTTGCCTGATGGTAGCCCTTCTTTTTAAAGTTTTGTTTCTCTGATATTTTCCTCTTTTTTATCTGCTATCTCTCTCTATCTATAGTCGATCTGCTAATATCAGTCCTGTGCACTCGAATTGAGTGCTCTCTTCTTTCTATCAGTACAAGACACGCCCCCTAATTGCTGATTAACTACAAGTGTGTTTTGGGACTCAGTCAGACACTGCGGTCAAAAACGTTTTTCGCTTAGTGCACATTTAAGGAGCGGCGGCCGGGCCACCACTACTTAGGCTAATGTACATAGCTGAAACCCTGATTAATCCTCTGTTTACCGATGTCACCTTTCGTAGAGACTGTGAGGGGGACGGATCGGGTCACTATGAATCTGGGGGGTCATGTACCAGTTATGTACCATGTCCCCCCCAGTTAAAAAATCCTATCTGCCCCCTGCATTACAACATATTTGGAGAAATGTAGCATTGCATCACTTGCTCACCAATGGATCCTCTGCAATGAATGGGTGCCGTCAGAATGAGAGATCCAACATCTGATAAAAACATCACAATAATCCACACCACTAGATTTGTGTTTTGGCCAGAAGCAATGGTAAGTAATAGTGCCTTGATGATGGGTTTGTATCATGCAAACACTCAAGCTTTTCACTTCACAAGATATTAACTGATGGACTGGAGTGGTGTGGATTACTTGTGAATAATTGTGATGTTTTTATCAGCTGTTTGGACTTTCATTCTGACGGCACCCATTCACTGCAGAGCATCCATTGGTGAGCAAGTGATGTAATGCTACATTTCTCAAAATCTGTTCTGAGGAAGAAGAAAACTCATCTATATCTTGGATGGCCTGAGAGTGAGTACATTTTCAGAAAAGTTTGATTTTGGGGCAAACTATTTCTTTAATATAACTCAAAATGAGAAGACAGAAAGTCCATTGTCCATACAAGGAAAAGGTGGATGATGATTTTTCATAAATCATAAATGAAGGAGATAGATATTTTTTGTGAACCTTCCCTTAAGTGTCAGCACAAGGTTATTCTGTTAAGTTATTAAAAAGCGGCTGATCTTTATATTCATTAGATTTGCTATGTGATTGATGGGATAATGTAAACACGCAGGCCTGATCAGCACATTAATATTCATCAAATTTTAAAAATGTTATAGATTGCTAATGCTTATCCAATATCATCTCGTTCTCATGTCTTTTTTCACCTATTTTAAAGAGCCCTTTTCTGAAAAAGGACAAGCAGGATCCTCAGCTTTGATGGTTGTATCTTGATCCGGAGTTTAAAGCCCTAGTTCTGATCTCCACATTTCATGTCAACATTTTTGACCCAGTTTATCTGCTGCTCCACATGAGGCTCTCTGGAGTTTCTAGCATATATTAATGTGAAATACATAAACAGTACATTTGGGAAAAAATAGAGAAGACATGTTTTTGAAAAAAGACAGGTTATCTTGACATATTTGTACTAGTACCTTAATGTCAGTCAATCTTTTTGAAGAAAGTCCCCTGATAGAGCAGGTATGAGGTGATGCTTGCCGTCTCTTGCTGGTATAGATAGATGGATTGATAAACAGATACTTTATTTATCCATAAGAGGAAAAAAATATATCAGATTATAAAAAATTTACAGCCTGGCCTAATTTGCAAATACATTAAGTGCCTACAAAAGTAATTATATTTGTTTTGAAGCAGAATGAAAATTCTACAAGAATACTGTACATTGATCATTCTCACCATTTAAAAGAACATTGATCAATCTCACTATTTAAATTAATAAAAAGAGCTAGTAATTAAATCAAAAACGTGAAATTAAAATAAATATCTTCTTTAATATCTTTAGAACACTTCTTTAAAAGATTAAATATTTTATTTGTTTACTTGTATGTCATATGACCATTAACAACATCAGAGAGCTGTAAACACATGAATATGTTGTTAAATTTAAAAATATTAACTGAAAACCTTAGGAGTTAATTCGAGTAATATAATATATAGATCAAAAGGCTTTCACTGACCAAAAAAAAAAAAAATATTGATGCGTAAAATCAATACTTTAGCGTGATCACAACAATATCATTTGTCTTCTATAAATTTCTTTTGAATATATTTTGTCATCTTGTTAACAAATGTAATGTGTAATAACTAATAATTGGCCTACTTATATAAATTATACATTACTCAATTATATAATATACTTTTATTTTAATTTAATGTGATGAATAAAGCATGAATTTTTCACTGCCCTGAGATGTTTTTGAGTTAAGCCACAGTTAAATCAAAAAATCCCCAAAATTGTATTTATATTGCCATGAGAATAATTCAATGAACCATGTCTCCAACTGTCCGAATTCAATATTATGCCATAGGCAGTGATTAAGACTTTGACGAGTTACTCAGTAAGTAACTCGCAGCATTGAGCTGATATTGAACTGTCCTACAATATGTAGGATAAGCATAATTGACGACAGCAAAAATCACTCATATACTTTTATTACTTTAGCACAGTCATAACCAACACTCTTATAAATAAACATCCCAAAAGGGTTTAAAAGAACCGTTTTTTGTTTCCCCAAAGAATCTCTTAAAATAACCACTTTCTTCGTGTAAATAACATTTGAACAATCTAAAGAACCTTTTTTCCACTATAAAGAACCTTAACCTTGTTAAAGGTTCTTCATGGAACCATCAATGTCAATAAAGAACCTGTACTTTTAAAAATGTTCAGTTAAATGATACAAATTAAAAAACAAAGCGAACAGTTAAAAATAGAATGTAATTATATTAATTATAATATAATTTTTTGTTTAAGAGTGATACTATGTCAGCAGTTGCATACCAAAGGAATCGGTTGTGTTCTCAACGTGAGACAAGCGCTCCATCACCATGAATGATGTTGTCTCATTTTTACGCAATTCTTTTCCCAAAAAGTGAAAGGGATTCAAAATTAGCCTGTTTGTCTAAATGACAAGACCTATTATTTAGTGCCAATGCATCTGTCCGTGTCCCTCTCTGTAAGTACAAATCATTCGCTTGCGCTGACCAACCAACAGCCACACTGCAGCTAGCAGCACTGGATCCTGGACCGATGCCTTTCTACGAAGATCCAATCCAATCAAAGCTCAGAGAATTCGATTGTCTCTCGTACAAGATTGATTGCAAGGCAATTACAGTCAAATGAGTGTTTAATAGTCGCATTGACTGCATTATTAATTGAACAGTATTAATGATGCATGAGACAGGACTTTGGGTGGAGGCTGAATCTCTACACGCAACGGTCCATTAGCAAGGCCTTCATGTGGGTTTAGTTTTATTTAATGTGACCTGACTCCATAATGGCTGTTTGTGTTTGTTTCAGCTTGGTTTCCCATTAGCACAGTTGGTTTCTGGACTATTCCCTATAAAACCTAATGAACAAGTTACCATAAAACAACCAAGTTAGATTGAAAATAATAAAGCCTGTGTCAATTTGTAGACTTTTTCTCTCTCTTTTACTATCTTATTTTGCCTCTAGACAACCTCAAATTGTAAAACCCAATGACTTAATGCAAATAATTTGAGTAAACCAATTGCCTTAAAAAATAAAACAAGTACTCCTAAAAAAAAATAATGTTTCTTAATGATAAATTAAATGATTTATTAAATATAAATTCTGTTCACAAATACACATAAAACAATTAAAATTAGAAACATTAACTCAAACATTAATGCAAATCAAACAATAAATTTTAATATTTAACTTAGAAGCAAAGCTTGAGTTCTGCTTAATCGGTTATTGCAGTAAGTGCAGTGGGCTTTCAATAATAATTGATTTAAATGCACTTAGTTTAATTTAGTAAGATACAATGCACTATTCTCCTTTAAAAATTGCAATAATACATTGAATGTTTATAATGTATAGGGCCATTAGTACTTTTTTATTTACAATCTAAAACACGTTTTATTATGCATTTTTGTCGCAAATGATTTCACAAGTTCTGTTTTAAGACAGATCTCACAGGCAGACCTCAATTTTAGCATCAAAAACTGTAGGAATTCAGACTGGAAAGACATTCATAGCTGAAATGTTTCCCATCGCCACTAAAGGGCCTGGTAAATTTTGGTAGCAGATGAATCCCACTGCAGAAATAGCTACTTAACACACCACGGTTTAATGGTTTAATCCAGTTGAGCACTGAAGGCAATAGAAGGCACAGCGGCAAATAAGATATCCTGACACTGTAAATGAATTCAACCCCTTGGGGTGACATCTAAAGTGGGTCTGAAAGCAGGCTCTTATTAGTACTTAGGGGCTCATAGAGAGCTCTTCTTGAGATATCCAGATCAATTACACTAGTAATGATCTCAAATCAGCAACAACCGAGCAGAACTAGAAGCAGAAGAACGGGTTGACTTTGGAAGTGGAGTTCATTTTAAAGGTGGTTTGTCATAGTTGTGTTATAGATTATATAGAAGTTCCAATATTGATGTACCTGAATGTTTATTCAAAGCTAAATTATGCAGTTTCTATGCCATGCGCATCACCTAATCACTAAAACAATAAAAACAATTTCTATCTGACATTAGTCAGTGTTAGTAGTGTTTTTCAGTTTTTTCGTATTTGTCATCCTTTCCTATCAAAATGCATGCTACAGATGCGAAAACGCAGAAAACTGAACCTGATCCAAATTTTTTTATGACGGACGAAAGTTTTGGAGGCAGTGTGTAAACGTGATTGACACAACGTGAGGTCGTATTTATTTTTTAATGTGCAAAAATTTCAGACTCAGTGTGCAATGGCCTTAAGAGTCAGTCCCACCCCCAAACTCACACCATTGGTTGAGTCAAAGTTGTGTTACCGAATACATGCAAAAAAATGTGTGTGTGTGTGTGTGTGTGTGTGTGTGTGTGTGTGTGTGTGTGTGTGTGTGTGTTTGTGTGTGTAATACTTTGCATAAATCAAATGATAATTATGATAAAATTGTAATTGATAATAAATAATATAATATAATTAAACTATTTATTTAATACTTAATATAGATATTATATTCCTGACATAACATGTATCAAATTATGAATAAAATTCAGAGCAAGTCCCTTGATTTTTACAGCACTTCACTCCTACAGCTCTATTGTGGTAGCTCAGTAGGTTCATTTCCACCAGAGTCAAAGATTAGCTGGTTAGTTTTAGTAGTTTGCCCTTGCTGGTAGATGTTTTAACTACCTATATTCTCTCAGCATCTCTCAGTCATTCAAAATTATCAGTGCATTCTGACAAAATATATTTTCTGACAACTATTTCAAGTTTTTTTTATTATTATTATTTATTTATTTGCTAGACAGAGTTGTATTTGATGCCTCAGGATAGTTACTAATGATGTGTTGGGGATTGTACATGTTCTTTTTAACGCCATCAGCCAATCAGTGAAATCTGCTTGTCAAGAGATGATTTTCTTGCAGTTCTAGAGTCACAAATGATCTCATTTATACCCATGAGCAAAGATGAAAGCGTGCAGGTTGTGTGACTTCATTGTATACGCTAGCCATCTCACAGAAAAGGTAAAGTCTGCATCATTACTTTCCTGTCAAATTTTCCCTGAGACATGCATTCTGCAGCATTTACAAGCAAAAAAATCTGCCCTTCCAGAGTTTTTCGCTGAAGACTAACTAACTCAGTAAGCAGAGGCTCACCCACAGGAGCTGCTTTGAATGCTATGACTTATGAAGCCCAACATCAGAGCTGAAATATCTGCTGTTTATTCGTCTCTTGTCGCACACGCAGGGCTGTGTCCTATTTAACGAATGGCTGGATGCATTCTCAGAGACGCTGCAGTTAATAAAGGTCACTGCGAGGAGGTGTGACTGGCTCAGTGTGTGTGTGTGTGTGTGTGTGAGAGACAGAGGAGCAGGAACGGGATGCCTTCAGCACAACAGAGACGGCAGTATTTAAGATACAGCATTCTGGCCCTTTGAGGATTCTGACTAGCCAGAGAGAGAACCACAATACAGTGTTATTGAAAAGAATATAATATAATAATATAAATAAAAACAAATATAACATAACAACTGAAAAGATGAATGCAATCTAATAGAATAATATTCTAAGGGGGGGGGGGGGGGGGGGGTGTTCCCAGCGGTGCAGTAGAAGAACCATTTTGGGTTCCCCAAAGAACTGTTCTAAAATCATCTCTGAGTCTGTGACATCACACACCACGTGATTTTCAATGACATCTGTTAACTCAAATCTGCAGACTGGCTCTAATGTTCAGCAACTATCGACTTATCCAGACTGTAAATCGGGGCACAAATAATGCATAGTGTATTCCAGCCTTTAAAAATGGAGCTTAATTATATCAATTGTAATAGAAAAGTATAGAATAGCTCAATTAGAATAGAATATAATACATGTTTGATAAACCTAATTCCCACTTGGACAATTGAACTCTGTGCTATGCTGTAAATCGTTTCTGGCCAAAAATGGCCGACCTTTTAAAAATTGTGTGTAAACCTCTCATTATGCTATACTTGACCGCAGATCCCATCCTATTCTATCCTAAATTCCGTTCCTTTCCTTCTTTTTTTTTTTTTTGGGTGCAAGCTCAGATCAATGAGGCCTACGATCAATCGGTTCCAAAAAGAAATACAAAACCTGTGCTAACTGAAAGATATCAAGTCGCTAAAAAGATTGAATACAATACTTGGTAATAATAAATCATAAGAAATTATTAATATTTTTTGTTTATTTAATTTCAACACCTCAATCAAACTGACTAGAACACAACACATTATATTAATAAAAAACATTTTTGATGTGTGTCAGAGACTGCTGTGCATTACATTATGATACAGAACTGAACTGCATTATTCTGACAGGATGGCAGTGTAGGCGTATCATGGGCGAACTTAATGCATCAGAAATGAGCTTCGCTGCTGTGGTTATGAAAGATATTAGTATTAGAAAGAGAATGAAATGAAAGGAATATAATATTTAGAGAGGAAGCTAAGGAGGGAATGTGTGCAGCAGAAGGTATAGAATGATTTATGATTCACAATTTCACTTCCAGGCTACTTTAACAACAGTACAGTATCCAATGACAGGCTCTTGTGCACCATGAGAGTGAGACTGTGAGCCATCCAGCATTGAACAGCTCTCACAGATCACTCCCATTTGTTTCAATTAGACACTGACACTGATCTCAGGATCACAGCACAATAAAAGCAGAGCCAAGATGGAAGATTTATCTTATATGCTTGGAATGAAGTTAATATTAACAATTAATATCACATCCACCCATCCATCCATAGTGTCTGTCTACTCGTCTGTCTGTCTACTCATCTATTCATCCATCCCAATCAAGTTCAAGTTAAGAACCAGAATAAATCCTGTGTAATGTGAACATGTGCATGTGACTCAATAAATTTGCAAAAATAAATGTACAGTGGTGGCGAAAAGCATTTGAAGTACTTATAATATTTGAATGTCATTACAATAAATAAATAAATACATATCTATATCTCTAATATCTACACACACACACACACACACACACACACACACAGTTGTTATTGTTAATTTTATTATTGATTAAATGTGACAGTAAAGACATTTAAAATGTTACAAAAGACAAAATGGAAAAAAAAAAAACGGTTTCCACAAAAGTATTAATCAGTAAGTATTAATTAAATAAGTATTAATTAAACTATTTTCAACACTGATAATAATAATAAATGTTCCTTGAGCAACAAATCAGCATATTAGTATGATATCTGAAGGATCGTGTGACACTGAAGACTGTAGTAATGTAGTAATGCTGAAGTAGTAGTAGTAGTGATCACAGAAATAAATAACATATTCAAACAGAAAATAGTTATTCAAAATTGTAATAATATTTCACAGTTTTACTGTATTTTTATCAAATATGCAGCCTTGGTGAGGAGAAGAGACTTCTTTAAAAAAAAATGTTTAAAAAAAAAATCTTACTGACCCAAAACTTGTAATATATATATATATATATATAAAGTTGAATCTATTGAGCAGAACTGGACAAGCTCAGTTAAGACCATGAGCAAAAAAGTTTAAATTGTTCACCTTTCAGGTGCAGTGACTTCACAGCATGGCCAATTCCTGGAAACAAAACCAAGCATGCTGTGTATTTCGTCTCTGACCTCGATCTCCTGCAGTTATCTGAGAGGAAGTTGTAACTAAGGGCATGAGAGAGTCTGATTTTTTTTATACCTATATTAAATGTGGAACTGGAAGTATTGAATGGCACTGCTTGACCACAAAAACAACAGCCAACAAACAAACCCAGACACATTCACAAGTCTGACTTGTGTGTGCTGGCGACATGCGGCGCATTGTGATTTTACCCCCCAGGCTGCATGCTATACAATCCGGCTTTAGACACTTACATTAGCATTTGAATATGTGCCATTTTCAACTACAGTCCAAACCAAAAAAAAAAAAAAAATGCTCTGTACATCAGGCTTGTCTCATTCAGTCAGATTTCCAATTTAACAAACATGACATATGCCTCTATTTACAGTTGCACAAAGACAGCAAAAGTCCCAAATACAAATAAGACAGCGTCTGCTTAGACCGCAACACATCAGCGGTCTGCAACGTAAGCTCTATGATGCTCTCAGTCACTGCTGATGTGCTTACGGTGGCCTGAGGAGTCTGTCATGTACAATGTGGCACTGCCAAAAAGCTTTATCGCTCTGCAGCAGCCAAACGTCTTCTTGTGTTGTTTTTGCATGGGGCTACAGTGAGCTGACCTCAAACAATTATCTCCGACGATCTCCTCTGAGATTTATATTTAGGTCAAGAGTTCTTAAAAGCTCCTGCTGGTAGATGTAGATGATGTAGACCTTTGCCATCAATTAGAAATCCTGGCTCAGCCAATTCAAAAGTAAAGAGTATAAATAAGCAATTGTAAAAAGGATTTTAGTGTGAGAAGAGAAGACCTTAATTTTTTATAGCATTTACTGGATTTAATGAAAAACTGATTAACAACATTTGCAGTTTTGCAGTATGAATACATTCCAAGATATACTACATGCTGGCATTGTTATTTTGGTCAAATTGTAAGGAAACATTACAACTTGTTTTGAGAGCAAGCCCATAATGCACAATGTGAAAAAAATAATGCATCCAAGATGCATTCAATTTGGTGGACAAAATTAGAGAAACATTCATTATAGCAATTTAAATCAATGATGAAATTAAATGAAATACAATTTATAATTCCAGGAATGTAAATAAAAATGTTTATAATAGTATTCCCAAATGCATACTCCATGTTGCATGTGCCAAATCAGTCACCTACTCAAGTAAAAAACACCTTCAAATAAAAAAAATAAAATGTCCCATGAACTTAATAAAAATGACGAAAAACATGTAGCTGAACAGAGTAAAAAAAAAAAAAAAAAAGTTTCTATCATCATAATCCCAGGCTCCACTCACTTCAGCACAATGATAACCAAGATAACTGAACATTAAACACTAACAAGTCTTCCTCTTTACTAAACATAATTTTTTAAACTTTTTATTTAATTTCAATATTAACTCTCCCAATTCAGAACCATGCAAAGCATCGCGGGAAATCCACTGCCCAGTTTCAATAGATCAGTAAAAAAGATTCCAAACACAAAAGGTTAAAAAAAAAAAAACGGCTTGGAAGGAGAGATGGACAAACAGACGGATGGATGGGATGGATGGATGGACGGAATTATAGAATGAGCGAATGGGTGGATGGAACAACAGAACAAACGGATGGATGGACGGATGGATGGAATGGATGGAACAACAGAATGATCAAATGGATGGAATGATTGGATGGACGGATGGAACAGATGGATGGATGGATGGAATGATTGGATGGACGGATAGATGGAACGGTTGGAACAGATAGATGGATGGAACGGATGGATGGACAGAATGATTAGTTGGATGGACGGACGGATGGATGTATGGAATGATTGGTTGGACAGATGGATGGATGGACGGACGGATGGATGTATGGAATGATTGGTTGGATGGACAGATGGATGCATGGAATGGACTGAACAGATGGAGGGACCGATGGATGGATGGAACGGATGGATGGATGGATGGAATGATTGGTTGGATGGACAGATGGATGGATGGAATGGACTGAACAGATGGAACGGATGGATGGATGGATGGATGGATGGACAGAATGATTGGTTGGACGGATGGAGGGATGGACGGATGGATGAATGGATGGAACGACTGGATGGAATGATTGGTTGGATGGATGGAATGACTGGATGAAAGGACTGATGGATGGACAGATACTACATTAATAAATACAATACAGCAAATCATATATGAGGGAAAGAGGCGAGAGGGTGGAACAGTAGACTTATAACGAAAAAAAGAACAGGTTTAATGTTCCTTATTAAAACTAAAAAGCTTTCTAGGACGATGGTGGACCAGGAGCATTAAAGATGAGATGAGGAATAAGAATCCATAGGTGCATGAAACACCGCTGAAGGGTGAGCTGCTAAAGTGAGGCTTATTGGGCACAATTACTAGAGGAACCTGATAGTCTCTCTCTCTCTCTCTCTCTCTCTTTGTGTGTGTGTGTGTGTGGGGGGGGGGGACATTTTCTAGAAAGAGATATTGGATTGTTACTTGATTTTAATATCTCTGCTATCTTTCACCCACAGGGGCACATTAGATTATAGCTCATGAAAGAATAACAAAGTATAACCCCAACCAACACAAAATCAAATGAGACACTGAACACCGAGGCGATGCGATGCATTGGTGCTGCATACAGCATCTACAACTCGTTATATTGGATTAAAACACTTCAATTCTCTTCACTGTCACACCTCATAAAGATCCTTCAGTCTCAAGCACATTTTAAATGGAGCAAATGTACAACAAATGCATTTCAAATTCATTTACTTAATCAGCAAAACAATAAGAGAACAAAGTCCTTTGGGCCACATTTTTCAGTGTTTTTATTATTCAGTGAATAGATGGAGCAGCACAACTGAAACATCCACTGACAAGATCATTAAGTTTACCTCGCAACTAGTGCAAATATTGGCTCTGTCCCAAATTGCACACTGTCCATCATAAACGCAAGTTTAAATTTAGCACATCCCAACTCAAAGTATATTTAAAAGAGAGTTTAAAGGGTTTCAAAGCATAGTTTTGGGTTAAAATGCTAGAATACTAGAATTCTAAACCAAAAAAATGCTACAGTAGTTCTTGCATGTGTGAACCTATCAACATTTTACATGGAAGCTTGTTTCCACAATGGAATAAAAAAATAATAATAATAAAAAAAAGTGATTTATCTCGTGATTCAGACGTTTTTTCTAGTAATTCTGACTTTTCTCACAATTAACACTTTTTTCTGAATTGTAAGATAAATCTTTATATCTTGCAATTCTGGCAAAATATCTTGCCATTTAGAATAACAGTTGCAAGTCAGGATTGTGAGATATAAATTCAAAACTGCAAGAAAAAAGTTAAAATTCTAAAGTTAATCTTTAATCTTTATATTTGTTTATCTCACAATTCTGGCTTTTTTCCCACAGAAGTGTAAAAAAATAAAAAAAAATAAAAATAAAATATATATATATATATATATACAGGTGCTGGTCATATAATTCGAATATCATCAAAAAGTTGATTTATTTCACTAATTCCATTCAAAAGATGAAACTTGTATATTATATTCATTAATTACACACAGACTGATATATTTCAAATGTTTATTTCTTTTAATTTTGATGATTAGAGCTTACAGCTCATGAAAGTCAAAAATCAGTATCTCAAAATATTAGAATATTTATATTTGAGTTTGAATAAATGACCATCCCTACAGTACAAATTCTGGGTATCTCTTGTTCTTTGAAACCACAATAATGGGGAAGACTGCTGACTTGGCAATGATCCATAACACGAACATTGACACCCTCAACAAAGAGGGAAAGTCACAGAGGGTCATTACTGAAAGGTGTGGCTGTTTACAGAGTGCTGTATCAAAGCATATTAAATGCAAAGTTGACTGGAAGGAAGAATTTGGGTAGGAAAAGGTGCACAAGCAACAGGGATGACCGCAAAGCTTGAGAATACAGTCAAGCAAAGCCGATTCAAACACTTGGGAGAGCTTCACAAGGAGTGAACTGAAGCTGGAGTCAGTGCATCAAGAGTCACCACGCTCAGACGTCTTCAGGAAAAGGGCTACCAAGCCACTTCTGAACCAGAGACACCGTCAGAAGCATCTTAACTGGGCTGTGGAGAAAAAGAACTGGACTGTTGCTCAGTGGTCCAAGGTCCTCTTTTCAGATGAAAGTAAATTTTACATTTCATTTGGAAATCAGGGTCCCAGAGTCTGGAGGAAGAGTGGAGAGGCACAGAATCCAAGTTGCTTGAAGTCCAGTGTGAAGTTTCCACAGTCAGTGATGATTTGAGCTGCCATGTCATCTGCTGGTGTTGGTCGACTGTGTTTTCTGATGTCCACAGTCAACGCAGCCATCTACCAGGAAATTTTAGAGCACTTCATGGTTCCTTCTGTTGACAAGCTTTATGGAGAGGCTGATTTCATTTTCCAGCAGGACTTGGCACCTGCCCACACTGCCAAAGGTACCAAAAGCTGGTTCAATGACCATGGTGTTACTGTGCTTGATTGGCCAGCAAACTCGCCTGACCTGAACCCCAGAGAGAATCTATGAGGGATCTTCAAGAGGAAGATGAGAGACACCAGACCCAACAATGCAGAAGAGCTGAAGGCCACTATCAGAGCAACCTGGGCTCTCATAACACCTGAGCAGTGCCACAGACCGATCGACTCCATGCCACGCCACATTGCTGCAGTAATTCAGGCAAAAGGAGCCCCAACTAAGTATTGAGTGCTGTACATGCTCATACTTTTCATTTTCATACTTTTCAGTTGGCCAAGATTTCTAAAAATCCTTTCTTTGTATTGGTCTTAAGTAATATTCTAATATTTTGAGATACTGATTTTTGACTTTCATGAGCTGTAAGCTCTAATCATCAAAATTAAAAGAAATAAACATTTGAAATATATCAGTCTGTGTGTAATGAATGAATATAATATTATATGACCAGCACCCGTATATATATAAAAAGTCTGAATTTAGATTTTATTAATTTTTATTAATTTATTTTTACATTCCGTGGCTGACATGGGCTTCCATAATTTTAAGGGTAAGATCGTATGCAAGGAGTGCCATAAAATTGTTTACTCTCAGCATAGACCCTCCTCTACCTGAGAAAAGATTTCATCCAAAGTTTAGACATGGACCAGACACTGACAAAGTCACCATTTCCTTTTCATCAATGAACTGCAAGAAACTCCACACTCTCTCGACTATTTGATCATCAAAGTGTGTTAGCAGGAGTCCAGCTAAACCCCCTTCACACACACACACACACACACACCCTGAGTTTTCCATATTAAACCACTGAGAAACCTGATGTTACCTGAAGGCGCTAGATTTCAGTGGCTTCAGTGTGCTTTAGGCTTTAATGTGAGGATTTGAGTGGAATTTAAAAGAGCAAAGGGTCACCTTTACATGGGTAAATTGAGAAACTTTACCAGCCATGAATACGTTTTTACCAGCTATATGGAACTGTATTTAGCATTAGGTTTTTCTTGCTTTCTGCGTTTCATGTTCTGTCTCTTTCCTCTTGCTCCCTTCATCTCTCACTTATTTTATTACATAAAGGCCCGGTTTCACAGACAGGGCTTAGACTAAGCCAGGATTAGTCCATAGTTCAATTAGGACATTTAAGTCATTTTTATAAACATGCTTAGAAAAAACATTACTGGTGTGTATCTTGAGACAAGACAAAGGCACTGATATATTTGAAGATCAGTCAGTGCAAGTTTATTTCAGTTGAAACAGCTCAGACTTACATTTTAGTCTAGGACTAGGCTTGAGCCTTGTCTGTGAAACCAGGGGGAAGTGACGTTACTCTTACTAATGACCTATAATTAGACATGACAGGCACTCTTAAAAAAAGAAAGATGTTTTGCATATATCATAAATGATCACAAATACATGCTATACAGATCATTTAAGGGTGGTCTGGCTTAAAAATATTTCAAAATATACAAAACATTCTAAATATTAAAAAATATACAATTTCATATTTCCATATGGGATATATATGGAAGCAGAATAACGACAATAGTTTTTGAAACATAAAGCATGCTGAATTCCACAAATCGAAAAAAAAAGATGCATTGCAATTAACAAGTGCTTGCATTCCAGAATTCACTTCCAAAATATTCAATCTGTTTAAAAATACGATGCATAATATTCGACAGGCAAATTTAAGTCATTTTATTTCACTTTCCAAATCTGGAAGGTGAATGTGAATTATTGAATTTTTAATTATGAAAATGAGTGTGAAATATTTTGTATTTAAACATTTACAGCTTAAATAAACCACTATGTTAAATTTCAGGACCTAAAAATGCAAGCCCTGGAAATACAAGGCATTAAAATGTAAACACTGTTAATTGCAATGCATCTTTTTTTCGGTTTTTGTGGAATTCAGCATGCTTTATGTTTCAAAAACTATTGTCATTATTATATTCTGCTTCCATAGATATACAGTAGGGAACACCAGGAACCAAATTAAGATATCAAGGTGTCAAAGTTTGGCTATAGTCTTAATAGCCAGAATTGAACTTGCGGCATGAAGTCTTTCCCTCAATTATGGCCTAGAACTACCCACTTAGACAGAACGAGATGATCTAAAGGAGATTCTACCAACAATAATAGACCAGCACAGAAAATTTGTTTACATAATCATGCAGCAATAGCTATGAAAACACTGTCAAAATATTGAACATGTTTGTAGACTTTGTACTCCAAATGTATGCCTGTGCAAATGGCAAGCACTATTTCCCAGACAAAACAAAGCACTGCTTTTGATGATCTAGTTAAAAAGATGATTCATTTTTGCATTTCACTTCTGTTCCAACTTGTGTGCTAATCTATCTTATGCTTAAACTCGGCATTGTGTATTTTAAGTCTTATGATAAAACGCTTACAAAGTTTGTCGTTTGTAAGTCACTTTGGATAAAAGCATATGCTAAATGAATACATGCAGATGTAGTTTACTTACTGATAAAGGCTTCAAACGAAACTCTTTCAAAAGACTGTCAAAGACTGCATGCCACTAACCTTGCAAACTTTGGCAGATTTGTTTTTCCTCAGTACTCACTGTATCATCCTGGTAGCATCTTAACATGACTTTGTTTCCAGCTGGCGATCAGACTGGACGTGGTGATTTCTGCCATGCTTGGTGTTTTTGTGTGTAATGTGCATCAAACGGTCAGAGAACAAACTGTGAGCGGTCTGGCCTGATTGCTCTCGTCTTTGCTCATGTGCCTTTAGTTTAGACAAGGAACTTTTAGCCAACTTTGAGTCATAAATGCCATGTGACTAATCACTTTTTAGTCACAGGAAAATGACATAACGACAAAGCTGATTGGCTGATGGCACCACAGGCCTAAACCCTTCACTAGTGATTATCATGAGCTTTGATTTCAAAGACGACAGACCGGGAACAATATCAAACTATTTCATGATTTTAAGAGCCTACAAAAAAGAATGACCACTAGAATGTTGTTATCGTTATTAAAAATCATTCTGAGTATTTGACGTAAATCTCAAATAAAAAATAAAACAAATTTTAGGTTAAAAAAAGTACAGCAGTTCAATAAAGAAATGGTCACTTGTACAATCGTTTCACTATAATATATTACTAAATATAAAGTTAAACCATGATCATAATACAATGTTGTTATCTAAAAAAACTTTTATTTTAGCTTTATTTTATTTTATTTTATTTTATTATTATTTTTTTTTTTATTTTAAAAAATGTTGCCTTGGCCCCTAACTGAAATAAGTTGAAGTAGTAAAATTAAATATAAATATTAAAAAATAATAAAAATGACTAGAGCACATAACAAAATTACTAAAATGAACATATAAAAATAAAAGCTAATTCAAAACAGGGTTATTATAGTTAAATTACACAAAAGTTAATCTGTTTAACTTGATGTACTAAAACAAAGGAAAAATTTAAGACATAAGACATAAAAAACTAAGAAAAATGACAAAACACACAGCAAAATAATAAAATAACAAATTTAATTAAAATAAAAACATATTTTAAAAAACGTTCAAAATATTAATTAAAAATTATAATAATAATAATAATACCTAACTAACTACAACAGTAAAATAAAAATAAAAAAACTATTATAGTATCTCAATGAAACTAAAATATCACTTATTCAAAATAGATACAATAATAGCATACAAATAATACTAAAATAGCACTGCATTTTTTGACAGAAAGAGGTGAAAATAAAACAACTGCAGGAGGACAGAATATCATAGACAAACCATCACCCATGATGACTCCCTTGGGCACAAAGGGTTTACACATCTTCATTTTTGTATTTTCTGAATGGAAGAGCATTGTACAGTAACATTTATTCAACCGTTGTGCCATTTCACTGCTGTAATTTCAGCCATTTTCAGACGACTGAAGTGTCAAATGCAACCATTACAGATGAACCCTTTTTGTAAGTGATTTTTGCGTACCTTGCACTTGCAGTACTTCTAGTTACTCATTTCCTGTGTTGTTTGTTTTTAAAGTCAATTACTCAGTTGCCGCACTGATTCATCTAACAGCATGACTGCATCCCGAAATCTGGAACATCTTATCTTGTGCAACAGAAAAAGCTTTGAAAATGCTTTTCGATTTACAAAAGTCCTCCCGAGCACGTCTACTTAATCGACCTCGTGACATCAAATACATCACCGGTAATTATTTGTTAGCCTAAACAGGATAGATGTACAGCTCACTTGATTATATTTCATTAGTGTAGCTACTAGGACAATGAAACTTAACATGACAAGCACCTGAGTGAGTACATTTGATTTATTCTGTTCCTTTTTAATATTTAACAATGAACAATATTTCTGTAATTCATACATCATTGACCACTTCCGTTCATATTAGTCATCCAGATGAAACAGTGCTGGATTGCAATTTCTGAATTTGATTCATGGATTATTACAGACGTTGAACATCTAGTCCCATCCCGCAGGCTTTTTAATCATGCATATTGAATTTACTAAACACATGAATAAAAAAAACACTCAATTTCCTATGCAATTCTGACCACTTTAATTTCTTTGCTAAAATATTCAGAGGTGAGTGGTCAAAGATCAAGATGCAGCCCACAGATTCGTTCCTTATAGGTATCGTGAATCTGTTTCGTTCTTTATTTGTATAGAGAAATGCATACAATAATAATCCACTGCTTATTCATGTAAAACACTCACATATATTTCTGCATTCTTCTGCTAAACCTGCTACATTTGTTATTATGAACAAAGTTTAGTATTTTTCTACACTGTAGAGATTTTACAGTGGACAAAGTAATGAAAGAAACTTTAGGATTTACATTTACATTCACATTCGTGCATTTGAAAGACACTTTTATCCAAAGTGACTTATATTAATTGAAGGTTGCATTCCCTAGGAATCGAATCCATGATTTAAATTTGATTGTATTTAGAGGGTATTGTACACTGAAAAAAAAAAAAAAAAAAAGTTGAGCGAACTTAAAAAAAAATTTTTTTTACCAGCTTCAGCAGATTTTTGAGTTTGCTCAACATATTTCTGTGGGAGACAAATTTTTGTTGTATAAACTTAAAAGGACAAGTTGAAAAAACTCAAAAATCTGCTGAAGCTGGTTGCCTTAATTTTAAGTTGGCTCAACTTTTTTTTTTTTTTACAATGTAGTTAGTCAAATCTGTGATCTGTTCTTCACTCATATGCATATAATTTTTCATCCCCCGTTGTCCTCTCACATCCACATACAGTATTCGTTTAGATCTGTTTTGGCCTCTGTTCCACTGGCAAACGGTGCATATTTTTCTCCTGATTCACATGAAACAACTTTTTTACTGGAGAAAGCAATATTATGGATAGAGGACTCATAGTTTAGCTGAAGGCAATGGTTTGAAATTAAATAATCTTTATGATGGATCTGTTTCTTACAAACACGCATCTTTTAGCTTCACAAGACATTAATTGATGGACTGGAGTGGTGTGGATTATTTGTGGATGATTGTGATGTTTTTATCAGCTGTTTGGACTCTTATTCTGATGGCACCCTGACATTCACATTCACTGCAGAGCATCCATTGCTGAGACAGTGATGCAATGCGACATTTGTCCAAATCTGTTCGAGGAAGAAACAAACTCATTTAACTCGAGTATGAGTACATTTTCAGCAAATTTTCATATTTGTGTGAACTATATCTTTTATTTCATTGCCATACATATTGGCTCATGAAACAGTAGCCTATGAGTCATGATTGGACATTTCTAGAAAGGAAATTAGATTCGACCTCTTGGTGCTTTAATTGATAACCCTGATCTACTGTAGGCTGTATGAGCTTCTCATGAGCAGATCTTGTTGCTAAACTCATTTTAGCATCTCATTACACCTGTATGGTCAAAGGCCAGAAACATAATCAATGTAATAGCAGCTCTTTTAATTTAGCTGCCATCCCCACTTTATGTCTAAATGAGAATTTGGCCAAGCTAATTAAGGTGACTTATCTGAGTTATTATGCATATATTCATATCATAACCAATAAGATTAGCCTGTGCTACCAGTGGGACAAATTCATAATCCAATACAGTGGCACAGATATCAGTCAATTATTTGTAAAGAATCAGTCAAAAAAGACTCATGAATCGATCATAAGTTATCCACTTATATCAAACGACTCACGTACTGAATAATCAGAGCAGTTCTTGACTCATTGATCTGAAAGTCATTATGTATGTCCAACTTGAATTTTACTGAAAACCAGTTTACCGAAATGTGCATTAAGTCACCATGAAATCAAGACTGAACCCATTTATTTTCTTAAAGGAATAGTTCGCCCAAAAATGTTAATTTGCTGAAAATGTATTTTCCCTCTACCTATCCAAGATGTAGATGAGTTTGTTTCTTTATCAGAACAGATTTGGAAAAAATTTAGCTCACCACTGGATCCTCTGGAGTGAATGGGTGCCGTCAGAATGAGAGTCTAAACAGCTGATAAAAACATTACAATAACAACAGTTAATGTCTTGTGAAGTGAAAATATGCATGTTTGTAAGAAACAAATCCATCAAGACGATTTTGACTTCAAATCATAGTTAAAATACTAGTCCTCTATCCATAATATTGCTTTCTTCAGTGAAAAAGTTTTTTTTCTTTTTTTAAATAAACACACAGTTTTTCAATTCACAAGATGTTAACTGATGGACTGGAGTGGTGTGGATTATTGTGATGCTTTTATCAGCTGTTTGGACTCTCATTCTGACGGCACCCATTCACTGCAGAGCATCCAATGGTGAGCAAGTGATGTAATGCTACATTTCTCCAAATCTGTTCTGATGAAGAAATAAACACATTAACATCTCGGATGGCCTGAGGTTGAGAAATTTTTGAGCAAATGTTCATTTTTTGGGAGAACTATTCCTTTAAATAATCTGCCGTTTTGTTCCCTTACGAAACTGCCAAAACTTTTGTAAAAAGACATTTATAATTGGGCTGAAAGACAACTGCTTCACTTGGAAATGTTTTTTGCTCATAATTGAATGGCACGTCAGAGTTGTACAGTCGCTTTGTACTTTGGTCAAGACCTTTCCAGCAAGAATCCAGCAGCAGCAATGTAATGAAGCTGAGAGTCAGGCTGTGTTTGACACGGTCGCTGCTTTAGCATGTGATGAATCTGTCCAGCAGTGATAAGGATTTATATACTGTAACATGCCAGTCCCTGAGATACGCTCCAGTGGGACTGTAAATGGATTTACTGATATGGATAAAGTCTGGCTTAGTGGAAAACAAAGAACAGAGAACGGTGTCATAACCTTACAAACTACTGAACCTTCTTTTCCAAGGTCAAAAGGGATTGAATCTCACAAAACAATAAACAATATAATTATAACGTGACCACACATTTTATAATGTAACTCACATTTTACCCTAAAGAAAAAGGTTTTTTTTAAGACCATTATTTTCACCACTGTACTTTCACACATTTTCTCAGTGCTGATTCTCACTACTGTAAAAACCTAATGCTCCTTACTTTGTTACAGTAAAATAATCATTAGGGCCATACAATTTGTAAAAGAAAACAGCATAAATTTAAGACTTAAAGATTAAGCCGAGATAAATATGTTCACATAATATAATTACAGTAATGAGAATTTGGAGAAGAGTTAAATGTGTTTAAATGAGAGAAAAAAATAAATAAATAAAATAAAAATGTTTGAATATCTGATTTGGAGGTGATTGTTAAATTTAGTTTAGCATATTTTGTTTTTATTTTGTCTGTGAGCGGTTGGCCCATGAGAATCACGTAACTGATGCCCTCATTCTAGTGCTGTGATCTTAAATTTGTCATCTTTTGTCTTTTTATATCCAGGAACTACTGAAATATTTATAGAAAGCAGTTGTTTACAGGTTAGGTTTCATTTAGAAGCAGGAATATATCACAGCTTTAAAGCTGAATCAGACTGAACAAGGGACCGAAGCAAAAGCGCTTGTTTTTAGCTGTTTGTCTTGTGGCATTAGTTTCTGTGAAACGCCGATCCAGGCTGCTAGATTGCTTGTGTCTCCATTTCGCAGCTGCTGTTTCTGACAAGATGCTTTTGTTATGCTTGAGAAAACCATCTCTGCTTAGCTGTGCAGTTCTCGTCTGCTATCAGACAGAAGAAAAAAAAAAACACATCTCAGGCATCCAATCTGCCGGATCGTCCAGTGCTGAAACATCCATTTACACTTGTGATACTTTGATCTGATTTTTTATTTTATTTTTGAAGATTTGTATTTTTTACTTTGCCTCTCAGACGCCAGATTTCTTTGAAATCACAATTAAAGAAACAGTGAAGCTAAAAACGAAAATTCATTCATTTACTCACCCTCATGTTAATCCAAACCTGGCTTTTCTTGCTTCTGTGGAACATGAAAGACAAATTTTTGAAGTCAAGCACAATAAAACCAACATAACAGCATAAAAGCAGCAATAACAGCAACCTAAGTGTTATGAATTATAAGCTTCCAGTGAGGCAGAGACTGAAACTTAATGTGTTATTTCATGAAATTGCATCTCTCTGCTGTAGCTCTCAAAAAACAGATATATTAGTGATGCATTTATTGGCACATTAAAATTTTCTTTAGAGACAAACTAAGGTACTGTACACTGCGAATAAAAAAAACGAAGTCAAATTTACTATTTAAAATTGCAGCTTAGGTTGCCAGAACCTTACCGTATAAAATATGGTAGCAAATTTACAGTAAAAAAAATGTTTATTTCGTTAGCTGAGATAATGTTAATATACCAAATTACCAATATCTGCTCTTACAATATACTGAAAACCACCTTAAAAAAACACGTGCATATTGAGAAAACTGCAGGTTACTAATATATAGAAGGTGCAGACATGTCATACACACAAATACAAACGCCAATACGGTAACACACATGACACTAGAATAATACAATAAATATTACATTTATAACAAAAGATGTAACTTAAAACTCTAATGCGCATAAGTGATATGAAATGTCACACAGGGAATATAAATTTAAATTTTTTCACTGTAAATTATAAGATGGCATATTCATTTTACTTCCAAAAACTTTACATTTACATAAAATGCCCCAAACAGTTTTCACTGTATATATAAGGGAATGTACTGTTGATCAATGAACACATTTTTACAGTCTTTTACATTTAAAATTATGGTCACTTTTTTTACAGTGTAGTTTTTTTTTTAAACCTCAAGGGTTTCTAATCTCAAGTCGGAACCAATCCTACAGGATCCTAATGGAAATATTCCTGTAATAATCAAGCATTTCACAGAGCAAAAACTGGATCTTACATCACATAGTTCCCAATAGGACTATTATGAATATCATCAGATAAAATACATCTGTATATGCACCAATCCATTATTCCAGCACAATAGCCTACATGAGGATTACACAATCTCCAATACGACTGAAATAAGAAGAAAAACGGTCAGGTCTTATTTTATTCTTATAGGGTTTTTTACAATTCACATTAGGAGTGGTTCCATGAATGAAATAAATGATATTATATGTTACAGAGAAAAAAAGGTACAAAGCTGTCGCTTGAGCATAAGAGCTAAAAGCTACATCCTTGTACATTATTTACCCCTGAATGGCACATATTAGTACCATAAATATACATAGGCCTATTAGTATTTTTAAATTATAGCACCTAAAGTATAGGTTACATATTAGTATTGAGAAAAGGTACAGCCCCAGTGACAGTTTTGTACCTTTTTTTTTTTTTTTTTCTGAGAGTTTAGGAATATTCAGCATAAATTAGATTTGAACAAAAGTATGCATTTAAAAAAATATACATTTAAAGCAACTGTATGTAAGTTTTTTACCTTACAATATCAGTTTAAAGTCATTCTACATTGAGTGACTTATAAGGTGAAGTCAGCTAAAATGGGCCACGTTTTGGTAAATGACTTCTAATACCATCAAATAAGCTATGCATGAGATCTAATGATATTTTTATAAATTAGCATGGGTCTATATAAATATTTTTTAAATGTGAAAAAGTATAATTGTTTTAAAATTGATACTCTAAGTTTTAGAGTATCAGCAGGTACCTTCTTGAGCCAAGGCACACCATTCAGGTAAAATGGGCCAGCTGTTCAGTTAAAATGGGCCAGGTAATTTCAGCTGAAATCATTTTTTTGTTAACAGTAAATTGACACTATTGTCTTTAGTGTGCCATGCCAACAACACCATAAATGCATTTTGTTAAATAGAAGGTTGAAGGAATATTTCATTAAACAATGCAATTAAAAATAAACTGATCGTGTTATATAGGTGTGTGTTTCTGTGCATTGGTGTCTTTTGTGTGCATGGATGTGTGAATGCTTGTCAAATATTTGTCAAACATTTTTTTAAAGATAGGACACCTTTGACAAAAAAACATTTCCTGTATACTGCTGGTCTTTACATTGCACCTAGTCAGACCAGTTAGATCTTTTGCTGCATTCCCTTCAAAGGCAGTCTTTGCAGATAAAATTTATATATATTTTATATATATTTTAAAAGACTGTTAAGATTTTGTATGGATACATATCTAGGCCTATAAAACTATTTTCACCCTCAATTTCTGTGTAAAAGTGTGTGTGTGTGTGTGTGTGTGTGTGTGTGTGTGTGTGTGTGTGTGTGTGTGTGTGTGTGTGTGTGCATGCAGCCCATTTTAGCTGAAAACTGTGGCCCATTTTATCTTAACCAGCCATTTCTACCTAAAATGACCTTTTTCACAAAAATCGAAGTTTCTTTTTTTAAATTAAACTTTTTTATTTGAACGAGCATGTCAAAACATTGTTCATACACATTTGCTTTGTTGGTAAGCTTATAATTGCTTCCCTTATTAGTGATGAATGAAATTTACTATGTCAGGCTCAATTACCTTACAATTTCTCTGACGAGCTTCATATAACACTCTGCCCTGCCCGCCTTAAAAAACTCAGACCAATCTACATTATTGTTACATGTCAACAAGTGCTGAAGCAACAATGCAAGATCAGTTATTGTGATCGTGTGTAAAAATTTAAACAGATATGACGCTACAAACTTATTTGGCCCATTTTACCTAATAGCCCATTTTAGCTGACTTCACCCTAATAAGGCGAATGGCTTCTGTTTCTGTCCCAAGAAAAATACCGCGAAAAAAGGCAAATTGCATGTGTACACATATATATATTTCTATATAGGTAGATTCCACATAGAAACACCCGCTAGCAGGGAATCTAGCTATATATATCTATTACAGCTATCCACGGTTAAGGCCATAGACATATATAGATCTATGGTTAAGGCTAGAAGGGATACATACGGCGCTACTGAGCATGCGCACATCTATACAGCGTAATATTTGTCACACTGTACAACATTAATTACTATTTTTGCATTATTGTGAGGGGTAGGTTTAGGGCTGGGGGTAGGTGTAGACGTTAATAAAACACAATCTAATAGGTAGAAAATGTAATTTATTGTTAGCTTCCGGTTTTAGCTGTATCCCTACTAGCCACAACCGCTATCCGCTGTAATTACAACAGTGAATTCCACTAACTTAACTGTAGGGGGTTTCAAAGTGGGGGGAAAATACACAAAACTACATACAGTAGCTTTAATACAAGTATTACATTGGTCTCGGTTATACTGACCTTAAAATTGAAGTTGAAATCACAGAGTAAATAAACAGTATAATCACCCGTCACTAATAAACAGAACTCACAGAGCTTGCTGTACTTTGCACTTTCAGGAAACCGTAGCAACTGTGGCAATCAATGCCCTTAAAATTCACTCTAAAATATCTTCTCATACGCATCCCTCATTACAGAGTCCCTCTGAAAAGTGTTTTCTGGTCTCAGCGGGTTCTGGCAGTCTAGTTTAGATCTGCTCTTGATAATGTCCCCAGTGCTAGGCCACTGCCAGCTCTATACACCAACCTGTGCCAGATTTCAAATAAGCTCCACTCAGTGGGCCAGAATCCAGCATGAGGTACATCTCACACTGACAGAAACAGAGAGCAGCTGCACGGTCATTATCATACTGTACATAAAGTCAACGTGATATCAAAAATGTCCAAATTTACTTTCCTATTACATGTCCCCCATCTTATTGTGAATGATTCATCAGTACATATTAGATGTGTGACTTTTATTAAATGTATTAACTTACATGGCTTCTGAAACACTCTTTTTTTATTATTATTGTAGTCAATGTTGTCAATAATGAAGCTTTTCTACAATCCTACCTGTATTTAAAACAGTAATTTAATGCAAGTCAATAATTTTTGGCTTTGGAATGAATCTGGGGCTGTTTTTCTTTTTTTATTATACAATAATGATTTTGAAGAAAGAAAAAAAAACTATGCTGATGAAGACCTAAGTGAAAATATTGTGAAAAATCATTACAGTTTAGAATGACCATTTTCTGAGTGAATATATATTAAAATGTAATTTATTTTTTGTGAGTCAAAGCTGAATTTTCTGTATCGTTACTCCAGTCTTCAGTGTCACATGAAAATGTCTTATTATAAATGCTGAAAACAGTTGTGCTGATTTATTTGTTTCAGGGTTCATTTGATATGAAGAGTAAAAAAAAACAAAACAAAAAAAACAGCATTTATTTGAAATATAATTTTTATAACAATGTGAATAAAAGGATTCATTTCTTTTAGTATATTTAAAAATAAACAAGCTTTTTCGCAGCAGCTTTTATTAAACAATGCATTTTGCCTTCTCCACAACAAATGCATCCAGTGCTGTCTAACTTTCTAAACAGTCTTCATGTCAGAAATGCATTTATGATGCCTTGAAATGCTGCAGCTTAGCAGGTTTCAGAACAGAGCCTACAAATGCAAGTTTAATCGCAATAATGTAACATGACGAGTGTTTGATGGAGCACCTGGAACATTTGGAGTTATTTATAGATGTCACTGTCGCCTCAACATTCCCCGGAAAACACCATCATTAGACTTTCCATATTTAGACACCTGTCTGAGAGACACATCCAGAAGAATAGGATAGAAAAATATGAAAAACGAATCACGATACCAAGAAACACATGCAAGGAAACAGGCCGGTGCACATTCAACAGTCTGAACAGTAAGAGATTTATTCGAATATGACTCCAGTTACACTTGATTCACACAATGCGCTTTGAACCTGAATTTATTTACAGGGTTCTACAGCGTGCTACTACACACAGTTCCTGTGTCGAAGGCGAGGTCACCGGACATTCGGCCAATCAAACAAAAGGTCACATTCAAATGCCCTAATTACTGATCAGGTCAATTAACGAAATAGTTCACCAAAAAGTCATTATTTACTCAAACCTCACGCCATTACAAACCCAAATGCTGTTATTCTCACACAATAATATCACATCATTTCATAATTTTCCTGTTGTGTTGAGAAAATATCAGCATATGATTTGGATTGGCATAAGGTGAGCAAATAAATGCCAGAAGCTTTATTATTTGGTGAATTACTCCTGTAAGTTTCTGAATATAACATTGCAAAACTACAGCGGTAATAGGGATATAAATGTATATACTTCAAAATCTATTCATTGTCGGAAAATAATGCTGTTGCAGATCTCTCAGGAACAAATGTTAGATCAAAAGTAGTAGTTGTGGAAAGTCACATGTGGAAGGATCATTCTATTAATGTCATTCTTGTGTGCAAATTAAATTTCTCTTAAAGGTGAAGTGTGTTATTTCTATGGCACTAGTGGTACCAAACAGGTTTCTTTAACACTCCCACTTGTGTACTTTTCAGGGCAATCAATCTACAGATTGTTTACTTCTAGTTCAAGAAATGCATTCATCCTCAGACCAAAAACACAAGATGTTAATTGATGGACTGCAGTGGTGTGGATTATTGTGATGTTTTTTTGGACTCTCATACTGACGGCACCCATTCACTGCAGAGGATGCTGAGCAAGTGATGTAATGCTAAACTTCTCCAAATCTGTTCTAAAGATGAAATAAACTCATCTTGGATGGCCTGAGAGTGAGTAAATGTTCAGCAAATTTTCATTTTTGGGTGAACTATTTAATTAACATAAAAAATTACACACTTTACCTTTAAGTGTCATGGAACCAGACTATAAAGACAGACCGTTGGTTTTGGTCAGGGTACAATAAATGCACTGTTATGTGATAAGCTGTGGTCATAAAGTGCTGCAGGGATGATTTTTGTAGGCCAACCCAGAAGTTTGCATCACCCCGTTCCCTCAACAAAAACCCACCGAGATTTTTCCATTGGTTTTTGGATTATTGCAGAAAACAGTCTCTGTAACCAACAAAAGATCTTACACATTTTGTTCATCAAGATCTTAACAAATGAACACAGCTTTTATTAATTTTCAAGTCTAAATACAATCACCAGAAAGTAAAAAGCTAATCGTAGGCTATAAACAAACAACATGTTTGTATGAAGTCAGCGTCCCCACCACTTAGCTTCTGACAACCCTTTCAATCTTAAATATGTAAAAGTTGGAACATTTGAGTGTATAGTTTGCAAGAAGATGATTATAAATGCAATGAGGCTGTGAAAGCAGACTAGAGAGTACATCAGTTTACCTGTTTGCAATGATGACGTTCAATTTCCATTTAGACACTCGTTAGCAAAAGTAAAAGTTCAGTGATACATTTTAAGTCATAGAATAAAATATTTTGAGCTCATGTTCATCACAGACCTTATTTCAGACATTTAACCAAAAAAAAAAAAAAACCCGGAAATGCTAAAACGCTCTCGTTTGAAGTCATCCCTGCAGCACTCTAGCCAATATAACATTCACAGATTGATGATAAAAGAAAAACCTGCAAATATCAGTTTGTTAGCACAATGTTTTTTTTTTCTGTTTTTTGCTCAGGCATTGCTCCAAAACCTTGTGAGCTGATTACATAGACAGCATTTAAGGCATCACAAGCTGTTCCAAAGAGCATCGTGCTTGTGTCGAACTCTGAAACCAATTGTTAATCGAGTTTCCTATGTGCTTCACTTGAGGAATGCTATCTGTATGACGCACACAGTTGCTGCCTATTTAGAGCGCACCAAATCAGTCACTAAGGGCTTAGGATGCTGCCTTAGAAGATAGCTGACTATGTAGGCGTTAGACAAGCAATGCAGCTCATTAGTTTTAGAACAGCGTCTGAGTGCAATATTGTTTCTGACTAACAGGCGGCTTTCACTCAACGGCCCTACAGCTTGACTTCTCAGAAGAATCACTCCTACAACGGGTGTAAAGAGCGTCAAAAGTGAACATCATTAAGGTAAGTTCACAGTTTTCGTTGTCAGGTCCAATTTTAGATCGCTCTGGTGAATAAGTGTAAGAAAAACATTCGATTTTCAGAGAAAACTGAGCTAGCTGAAAGTGATTTGGCAATTCAAGTATACAGTATTATGATTAGTTATGATATAACAAGGCAAAGTATATATAATTACAATCAAAGAGAAAGCAGCTATGTACTATGATATAATTGTTTTAAGTGTTGTATTGGCATTAATACAGAAACAATCAGAAGGAAATAAATTCACGTGTCACTATTCAAACAAAATCAGTAAACATTATTAATAGTGTCATTTTACTGTCCTCGCATTGTACAATCAAAACCCCTCAACATTAAGGAATAACTCGACTAAAAGTGAAAATTCTGTCAAACCTGTATGATGTTATTTTTTCTGTGGAACACAAAAGGACAAGTTTTTGAAGAATTCTAAACGGATTTGAACTTTTTTCCCTCTGAATTGCATATAAATATGCATTTGAACTATATATTCCCCATCTAAATTGCACCCAAAATCGGCAGTCCCAGGTTTTTTGTTACCAGTTGCGTATTTTAAATATTTCACTCAGCGCATGAATTATATAGACTACTTTTATGTTTTTTTGTTTTGTTTTGTTTTTTGTAAAAGCACAAAAAATCCATGGAAAAGCACACAAATTTTTGTTGACTACACAATGACAGACTTTTCATTTTTGTCCGAACTATTCCTTTAAGTTTTTATTGAACGCACACATGAACTATATTTGCGCTATCTGAATATATCCTATTCCTTATAAAAAGGCATTGCACAGGCCCAAACATTCCAGGGATTTCCAAAGATAAATCCAACTCGTCTTTAAAACATTCTGTCGGCGTATTCATCGAAAAATAACTCTCGTTAAAATTCTCGTAATCAAAGTAAAGTAAAAAATATAATGCGCTTAAACATAAAGCTTTCCCTTTAGTTTCTATTGGAATACCAGAAAAAGAAACAGACATAAAACATATCAGTACATTATATTCTGGACTATAAAACAAGGGTGCATCTCCAAGCCTTTAAGTAAGGCCATCTACTACATAACAAATCATTTAGTCAAGTTATAAATATTGACTACGGTAAATAAAAAAGACACATCAAATTGCAATCCTTAACTCTTTGTTGTGATACATTTCAATTGACATTCCAGGAAAGTCTAAGGCCGGTGGCTGAAATCAGACCTAATTACAGACCTCCGCAAATGAAGTCCCATGTTTGTCCGAGTGAAACGAACACCATCTGACAGAAAAAATAGAAACCTCAAGACTTCATGGTGCAAATGGGCACTACGATGACCAGTATCACAGTGCAGGCGGCCGCAGCGATCAATGCACCGATTTTACACGCCTTAGCTCTGCGAAACTCCGCCTCCTTGCGCTTGAGCAGCGAATCGTAGCCCGGCGTGTAGATGTCCTCCATCCAGTACTCCAGATTGTTGGGGTTGAGCGACTCCTGGACCTGCAGGGGAACAGAAAAAGGTGAGAGGTCCTGCGAAGAAAGGCGTCTGTGCGGAGCGGACCGTGATTGTGCTGTGAAATGAAGGCTGTGGAAGATGAATGGAGCCCTCGTCCAGTCGCCTCGCTAACTGCAGACAGATTACTGAAGCAACACATTCCGTCGAGATGGAATTTTTCATCAAATTGCCATTTAATTGAATATATGCTGAGCCAGTGAGGGGGAAATGAGAAAGTAGAAAGCGTGATACGACACTCGGTTCAGGATGAGAGAGATGTTCAGGTATGACAGCAGGGAGATGGAAACAGTCAGACAAAAATAGCCAGAGCAGCTGAAGGGGACAGAACAACATTTTCTGAAGAAAGCACGAGTGGGGATTGTCTGCGCAGTAGTCACCATCAGGATGCTTGGGTGTTTTGGGCGGCTGCCAGCATGTTGCTATACGGTTTCTGAGTGCTTTTGATTAGTTTTTGGCGTGTTATGTAGTTGCTCTTGTAAGTTGCAGTCAGGGTTGTATAACATTTAGAGTTGAGTTGAGGTAGTAAACAGGATGCAGAACTGTGATTCAAATTTGAATCTAAGGAAGTATAACGGCAGGGGCTTCAGCCCCCCTATTTGTCGTCTCAGCCCCCTTAAAAAATCATTCTCTCTGGTTTATCGATCTAAATGTGGTACTCACGCGCTGCGATAGATAGTTAATGTGCGTGCACACATTTGAATGAAGCGCGCACACTGAGAGAAAAACAGAAAATCGTGCCACCGAAATGCACTTTCATGAGATCAGGTTGAAAAACGAGTTCACTTTTGCATCATCTTGAGCAAATACACACTATATTATGCCACAATGGCTGTCTTGACGAGTATCCAAGTAAACACAGTTGGTTACGTCTTAAATGTGACCCTGGACCACAAAACCAGTCTTAAGCCGCAGCCATATTTGTAGCAACAGCCAAAAATACATCGTGAGGGTCAACATTATCGATTTTTCTTTTATACCAAAAATCATTAGGATATTAAGTAAAGATCATGTTCCATGAAGATATTTTGTAAATTTCTCACCGTAAATATATCAAACTTCATTTCTGATTAGTAATATGCATTGCTAAGAACTTCATTTGGACAACTTTAAAGGTGATTTTCTCCATATTTAGATTTTTTTGCACCCTCAGATTACAGATCTTCAAATAGTTGTATCTCGGCCAAATATTGTCTGATCCTAACAAACCATACATCAATGGAAAGCTCATTTATCCAGCTTTCAGATTGACACTTAAGACTGGTTTTGTGGTCCAGGGTCACAAATAAACAAACGGTTAAGAAAATATTGGATGTGTGTCAGTATAACGGATCCATGCATTTCTTATATTAGGCTAATAATGTTAATCAAGCAACAAAAGAAAAACAGAGAATGACTCACTGCTCTTAACTAGCTATAAGCACAGTAAAATACACTTTATTAGGTAATTTGTATCATTGTACTAATGGTCTCTATAAGGACTAAGCCCCCCTAAAGATGAAATCCTAGAACCGCCCCTGTATAACGTGTCTATATTACTGTAACACAAAATTTGAAGCTTCAAGGTTTATAAAGCAGAGAGACAGACAGATGAAATGACAGAATGCTAGAATGACAGAACGATAGATTAAATATGACAAAAAGAATGATACAACAAACGAAAGAATGATAAATAGAACTAATGATAGACAGACAGACCAAACAAATGGATGTTCCAAAAACAGAACAAACGATAGAAAGAACAACGGATAGAACAAATGATAGAACGAACACACGTACAAAAGGTAGAACGAATGTCAGAACAGATGATAGATAGAACAAATGATAGAACGGACAAATGATTGATAGATAGAGTATTGCTCTTTAGATTGACAGAATGATGGAACAAATGACTTATAAAATAAACTGATGATATGCCAAAAGATCAAATGATAGAAGGACAGAAGCATAGAAAGAACCTCGGAATGAGAAATAGAATTATTAAATGATAGATAGAATGACAGAATCATAAATAGAATGACTCAAGGAACATTCTTAAAAATAAAGTTCCAAAAGGGTGTTTTTGCAGTGATGGCATAGAAAAAACATTTTTGGTTCCCCAAACCTTCCTTCCCAAAAAAAAAAAAAAAAACTATTTTGAAGAACATTTAAAATCTAAAGAACCTTTTTCGACAATAAAGAACCTTTCATTCATTTGAAAGGTTCCATGGATGTTCAAGGTTTTTCATAGAACCACTGATGCCAATAAAGATCCTTTGTTTTTAAGAGAGAATGAACAAACTATCAATCAAACAACAGACAGTACAAATGGATGATAAATAGAACAAACGATAGATAGATAGATAGATAGATAGATAGATAGATAGATAGATAGATAGATAGATAGATAGATAGATAGATAGATAGATAGATAGATAGATAGATAGATAGATAGATAGATAGATAGATAGATAGAATGTGCAAAAGAACAAACAAATGAAAAAAAAGAATGATAGAATGATAAATAGAGCAATAGAATGAAAGATAGAATGAACAATAGATAGATAGACAAACATAAATGACAAGGTCGTAAACATCAATGCAGCTGTTCATTTCAGCACAACAGATATCAGCAGCACTTTCAAGAGAACAGCTCACTTTATCAGGAATTTCAGGAAAAATCAATGTCTCCACAGGAGAGGGTCAGCTCATTGATTCACAGAAATGTTTACGCTTTAATTGTGTCCCTGCACAGCCCCTGTGGGATTCTAGCTTATAATTAGAACAACTTTAATGTCAAGCGAGCAGAGTCAAAGCTAACGAGCCAGAGGTCACTCAGAAATATCCAGTGTAAATGACAGAGTACTCTGAAAGCTTGCTGCAGGCCTACAGTTAAAGTACAGGTAAATATACATTCATTTCAGCGATCCACAGACACATTTTCAGCCATGTTTTCATCTGTTTTTCAGCAACAGCATGTTTTCCGCAGTAGTTAGCAGCACTACCACAACTCAGACTCAAATTATAGCAATTTAGCTGTACATTTTTAAAATAAACAAATAAATACCTGTAATATTAATGTTGTTTACTGATTTGTTATTAAACAAACAAATAATTCAATAAATAAAAGAAAGACAAACTTAAACTGGGACTGAATGATTTGTCTAAGCAATATGTCGTTATAAGATGTCCACCTAATGGTCCATTTAATGTCAAGAGCACATTTTGCATCTGCGCCACTCTGCTGCCATGTTCCATGCCTCTAATAACCATCCTCCGGCACCTTTGCAGCCAAAGTGTGTTAAATTTCGTTATTTGTCACATGTGGATTGGTTCTGAATATCAGATGGCATTAATTTCTGCGCTAACTGGCAGCAGGATGCTGTCACCGATGACACCTTCCTCTGCTAAACTGAGCACTTATAACTTCATGCACACTGAAGGTATTAACCATCGCTGTCTCCAATAAGCTCAGAGTAATCTTACATCAATACCAGCAGTGAGCAAGAAAGATAATCCGAGTTTCTTGTGGAAAAAATCTCCATAATTTGATGAAGAAGGAAAACAGCAAGCTGTAGTTGTAGAAGTGACCAAGTTTGTTGGCTGTGTCTTATTGTCAACTACATAATTTCACTCAAAAATGAAAATGTGCTGACATTTTACTCACCCTCTGGCCATCTGAGCTGTAGATGAGTTTGTGTCTTCATTTGAACAGATTTGGAGAAATTTCTTTTGAAGTGAAAAGCTGCTTGTTTGTAAGAGACAAATCCATCACAAAGATGTTTTTAACTTCAAACCACTGCTTTCAGCTAAAATGCGAGTCATCTATCCATAATGCTGCTTTCTCCATAAAAAAACAGTCCAAAACAGTTCATAAACAAATATAAAGGAAGGACTTTTTGGACTTTTTGGACCAAAATATTTTGGCTTTTTGCTTCACAAGACATTAACTGATGGACTGGAGTGGTGTGGATTATTGTGAGGTTTTTATCAGCTGTTTGGACTCTCATTCTGACGGCACCCATTCACTGCAGAGCATCCATTGGTGAGCAAGTTTATGTAATGCTACATTTCTCCAAATCTGTTCTGATGAAGAAACAAACTCATCCACATCTTGGATGGCCATCTTATTAAATTTTCATTTTGGGTGAACTGCACCTTTAATTCACCGTAGCCAGAAAAAAATTCTGCACAATTAGCAAGCCTTATTCAAACAAAATGATATTATAAAGATCACCATTAAAGCTAACATTTAATATTAATAACTTATTACATTATCATTGTCTACTTTCTTACAACACGATCGGTGATCTAGAGACTAATTAAACCCTAACAGAGTTTGCTTGTAAAGTTCCAGGGAATAAACACTAATGTTATTTTGCAAATATTGCATATTTAGAGAGAAATCCTCAACAGCACCGAACTCTCCTGCGAGAAACCTGAGATTAATTATCTTATAAATCTCCCTCTCTGTAATTGCTATGGCAACAGAACTTTTACTAAGTCATCTAATGGGCCGTTCACACAGGACGTGTTCTTGTGTTCAGTCCGCACTGTTTTTTAATTGACTTGTACTTGTGAACACACACTTGTCAGGCTTCCCACACAGCTCAGAAGTCAATCAAACAAAACACAAAGAAGAGCTGTGGCGATGGGTACTCGACACACAAATGTGAAAGACTTAAAAATAAATAAATAAATACCTGTAATATTACCGTTTCAATTGTATTCGTATTTTAATATTGATATATTTATTAAATATATGAAATAAACAAATAAATAATATTAGTATTAAATGCATTAATGCATTCACATTCGCATGTATACAATAAATAATTAAATACTGTAATATTAATGTTATTTATTTATTTACATTTTATTTTAATAGTAACATTATTAAATATATTAATCACATAAATTAATAGTTAATATTAAAAGGTATTTATTTAATTGTGCAAACCTTTCCAATTTGCATGTATGCAATAAATAAATTAATAATTTACATTTTATTTTAAAACTAATATTAATACATTTATTAATTAAACACCTAAATAAATTATAGTAATACTAAAGATATTGATTTAATTAAATTTTTCATCCTAGTGTTTTTAATGCTTGCAACAATATCCAATATGCGGCAGGCATCTGCAAAATAAATAATTAAATAACTGTGAATAGAATTTTATGCAAATGCAAATATTATAGTTTTTGTACATTTGCATCCTTGCTGCACAAATCCAAAAAACTTTTTGCTTCGTCAGCCTCATCTTGTTGTTCAAGGTTCGAAAGCGCTGTGCTGGGTCACTAAGACTCACTGGTACGTGACATTGCCCGAGCTGCGTTCTGTCTTTTTGACATTTTCTGCCTTTTTTCTGTTCCTCTCATGCTATGGTTGGGTAAGCAGGCCTTCAGAAAACCTACAGCTCTTGCAAATGGGCAAAATGAGAGATGCTCCCCTGCTTCGAGCCACACTTCCATGCACTGGGGTGAACATGTAACACAGATTTGATGCAAAGATGTAGGGCACATTTTAAAATTGCACCAGCCACCGAAGAGGTCAGCGATTTCTTTTTCTGTTCCATCTTACTTTTTTTTTTTACTATGTTCAGTACAAGAACAGCGAGCTTTAAAGCCATCACCTGCTTTTGTCAATAACATACTGCATAGATTTTGTTATTGAATGAAAGAAGCTTGCTGAGAGCTGTCTCCACTAAAGCCTTTTTATTGTGAGCCGTCCTCTATCAATGCGATTATGTCTGGAGATAGTGAAGACAGATAAACATCATCTGAAACAGACATCTACAACAAGCGCACAACAGATGGTTTTAAAGCAACATGAATACAAAAGGACCCTTTTTAGTTTAATGCATGCTCCTGGTCTTTGCAGTCTTTTATGGAAACACAAAGGATCGAAATCTCTCTTACATTTTACAACTTTCAACAACTTGTTCTTGTTTACACCAATTAAAGCACCAACTTTTCACCTTTACAAAAGCACTGATTCATTTCTGCGAATCCTTTGTTTGTGTCAACAATTCAGTGATTCTTTTACGTGTCATCATGGCGTACATGCCTC
This sequence comes from Acrossocheilus fasciatus, assembly GCA_036784905.1. NCBI lineage: Eukaryota > Metazoa > Chordata > Actinopteri > Cypriniformes > Cyprinidae > Acrossocheilus > Acrossocheilus fasciatus. Next base: position 6,483,952 of record CM071944.1, on the reverse strand, counting down.
TCTCAGACTCACTAAAACGCTCCTACAGTCATATTGTTTGTTTTTATTGATTAAGTTTTAATAATGAGAATGCTTATTGCAAGTGCTTATGCCACGCAATTCATTTTGTTGTAGCAGTTGGCTACTAATGAATCAGAACAACTTCAACTAATTTGCATTTACATTAATCAATACTAAAAGTCCATTGAAATCATACGCCTAAAAATGTTAACAAAATGAAATACATTTGTAAAAAGCAATAAATGATACTCAGATAAACGAGTTAGTCTTGTGTTGAATGAATCTTTCAGAAACCAGTTCATTGATTTTTGTAGCGATTCATATCACATAATCTCCCTAAAAATTTCAGTAAAGCCATATATACACTAAAATTATGTTTTTGATATATGTAGCCTATATATATCATGTTTTTGTCATGAATCAGTTCATAAAAACATATCATTTGCAATTATATCTTATACATAATTTAATTTCAGTTACTCACCTAAAAAGGTTTTTTTTTGCTTCTTTTAATAAAATAAATGTTTGTAAAAAGCTGTAATAAATTATCTTATTTCCATATTTAACCATTCTTAATTAAACTAACTCTCAGACTGATTAAATCCAATTTTGAACAAATCGTTTAATCTTAGGGTTAATGCAGAAATCTTTCAGTAAACAATTCAGTGATTCTTTCACATCTGTCTGTCATAGCCTATAAAATATTGCACTAAAGCCATATATACATCCAAATTACTGTATATAATATTTAATAAGGATTTTTACTGCAATTTCTTGTCATTTTTTCTGCATCAGCTCTAATTTGATTTGCATGTTATATATATAATTTAATCTCTATTATTCACCCATATGATAAATACAATAAAAACATTTTTGTCAAAAACAAATTTCCATATTAAACAGCTGTATGTTATTGACTCAAGAACTTCTGACTGATTCAGTCCAATTAATGAACAACTGAATCATTCTACTGATTACATTTTTTTGGACAATGCAATCAAATCCTGGCCTGCAATTTTGTTTCACTCAGTAATTAATTTGGATGTAAACAGTATAGAATGTTTTAAGACTGAAAACAACAGACAAAACCTTTTTAACCTTCCCTCGCTCCTCATGAGAAATCAAGGTCAATGAAACGTTTTCCTTTCCATGCAACAAAATGGCGAGTCTGTACTAATTAAAACTTAAAAAATAACATGCTTTTCAACATGTCTCAAAATCACCCACACAAACAAATGACTTCATTTCCATATTAAACGTTTCTCAGTTAAATGACTCAAGAACCTCTCAGATTGATTCAATCCAAAATTGTAAACAAATCATTCAAACTGGATCAGCTGACTCACTGAAATAATTAATTAAAATCAAAACGCAATCGTATTGCATACTACATTTATTCTCATCAAACACAGCGTTTCAATCAGAAATGCTTCCGATTCCAGAAGCAAATTGGGTTGGCATTGGAACGAAGCCAGGGACCTGCAGTAATTGACTGTCAACAATGAGTGATTTAAATAAGGATCATTAATATTTCACAGCACACAAGGTAACCTACTGCACCGACGACCTTCAGCCACACAGCCGGCATGTGGCAGAGAAGCACTGATTGAAAGAAAATCGAAGCCGTCATTCCCATGAGCCTCAGCTTTTGAAGCTAATCCCACACACAGCAAAGCCTCAAAGAACAGAGAAAATGGACAAGATTTGCAAGGTTGCAATCACAGCGAGGTGGCCTCTCACCTGCAGGTCCAGAGCGCTGAGCTTGTTCTTGTCTCCTGAGTTGCGCTTGTACTCTTCGATGGTCCAGGAGGGCTGGGAGCGCTTGCCGTCGGCGAGGCCGGTCAGTCGCAGGTCAGTGTAGAGAGGGCTGCCCTTCACGTGAGACTTGACGGCGGGAGGGAAGTGGTGTGGGCTGAACACCTGCTCCACCAGGTAGGAGTCCTTGGGCGGCTTTGAGGAGCGGTGGGCCTGGTGGGCGTCATACTGACGATCTGTCTGTAGGGGAGAAACGGGAGGAAAGGTCACCGAGGAGGAAGCTTCGTATTGCTTCTGCTGATCTGATAGATGCATTTTAAGACTGATATGATACTGAAGACAAAACAAAAAGGAGGGTTTTAACCCTTTGTCACACCTCCTCTGTAATGCAAACGTAACAAAAAAGCTGGTGCATCAAAACTACTTTCATCCACATTCATGTCGAGCAACACTATTATTTTTTAATAAACCCCAAACCTTAAAGGGATAGTTCCAAGAATGAGAATTTGTTGTTGATGGTCCCAATATTTTTTTTTTTTTTTTTAATATATAATACTTTAGAAGTCAATAGGGACCATCAACTGTTTGGTTACCCATATTCTTTAAAATATCTTCTTTTGTGTTTGGCAGAAGAAAGAAACTCATAGAGATTTTGAACAACTTGAGGCTGAGTAAATGATGATAGAATTTTCATTTTTGGTGAACTATCCCTTTAAGTATTAAACTCCGAAACATACAATACTGGTTGGATCTTTTTAAGAAAGAACTTTCTTATTTGATCAAAAATACAGTAAAATTGTGAAATATTATCAAAATTTAAAATAACTGTTTTCTATCTGAATATGTTTTAAAATGTAATTTATTCCTGTGATGCAAAGCTGAATTTTCAGCATCATTACTCCAGTCTTCAGCGTCACATGATCCTTCAGAAATGTATAATTATCAATGTTGAAAACAGTTGTGATACTTCATATTTTTGTGGAAAGCCCTTTAATCAGGATACTTTGATAAACAGAAAAGATTTCTATTTGTAACACGAGGAAGCTTTTGTTTAAAGTCTTACTGTCACATTTGATCAATTTAATGCACCCTTGCTGAATAAAAGTATTAATCTCTTTAAAAGAAAATCTTACTGACCCCAAACTTTTCAAAACTACTATAACATGAACTGCAAAAGTTTGTGCTACCAACATGAATTAAACTATAAGGCATATATGATATGTTTATAAACAATACCACAACCGTGAACAATAGCATAAAGCACTTCTCAAATGGACAGTTTTCCCCAAAGTAAAAAAAAAATACAGTATTTCTTTGAAGACGACTAATATCGTAGAGACTTGAGCGTGGCACCTACTGCATTACATGTAAACAACGTATTTGATCTCCTCTAGCAACCGCTTATCAACGTCCTCCCAGCTAACAGGGAAAGTTCTGATTAATGTTCACAGAGTGTTTGTTCAAAATTTTCTGGTTTTTAATGCTCTGAAGACATTAGCAAAAAAACAAAGGAACGTTTTTTTTTTTTTCTGTAGTACTTCAGCTGTACATTCATCTAACGTTTTTTTAATGTTATTACTTGTTTGTTTACAAGAGCAAAAAATTAATTAATTCTAAAAACATTCAGAAGTAACATTTAAAAACCTTAATGGTAATACTAGCAAAACATTCTCAGACTATATTTTTGTTAGTTGGGCTGGCAGTCACCTAAAACACCCTAACATCATTAAGGCAACTTTTGCACAGGCAAACACCTCCTTTACTTCAGCAATTCAGAGTTATTTGACTTGTAAGCCAAAAACGAGCAGCCGAACATCAGGGGAACACCGGGGACCGATGCAAACAGACCGCATCAGCTATAAGTCTCAGCAAAAAGCATGCTGGCGCTGCATGAGTCTAACTAGTAACGATATATATATATATATATATATATATATATATATATGGCGCAAGCAGGAATGACTGCGGTCTTATTTGTGAAGCAGGAAATGTGTGTTTGTCTCAGTCCTTAGACTACTATAAAGAATAATATCTGAGTCAGGAGCTTATTCCTGTCCGGAGGGACACCGGAGTGCTGCAGCTTATAAAACCTGAAAGATTTGATTATCACAAACTGGGTCATTCTACAAAACGAGTGCCATTAGTACGTAAAAAAATAACTTTAATAATGAGCAGTTGATGCAGCTTGTACTATGTTTATACATTTTTCTAAACATAATTTAGTAACTTTGCATTTTTTTCATAAGGATGATATTTTTAGCTTTTTTCCATTTGTTGTATCAGTAAATAGGCACCATATAAACCAGAAATACTGTTATGAACAGATTTCCCTTTCTAAGTTAACTATCCCATAAATTGAAGAGAAAAAAAAACCTTCTAATGACACTGCTATCCTTTCAAGAAGTCATTGTCAACCTGCACCATGATCTTATGAGTAAAAAGTGGATTGTTGAACTATCAAAAATTTTAAGAAGCTAAAATTATTATATTTACAAAATATGTTGCACAAATGCAATGCTAATTTGCATTCATAAAGTTTAGATTTTCGCAATCATAAATCTGCAATGGCATTTGTTGTTTTCATTGTGGATTTCAGTCAGTCAGATGTGAGTTTGAAGTCTAGCCAATTATTATAAAACTTGCTTAATGTTTTGAGGCATTTTATAGTTTCACCAGCAAAAAAAAAATAAAAATAAAAGAAGTCAATAGACATTTTGTGTTCACCATACAGCATATGCATCTGTATAATTTGTATCAGGTCCCAGACTTCACATTGGGCATGCCTAAGAATGCCCTTAGACCAAACACTGAAATATACAATTACCTGCAGGTGGTTTTGTGCCAAAATCCCACAGGGTTTGCCTGGAAAAGGTAAGAAATAAGTTTTTTCTTCCACCAGGACAGACTGTGGCCTATTTTCTGGCTGTAAACCACCAGTTAGGAATATTATCTAAATCATTTTAAGATAATTGCAGTATTCATGCTCTGCAATGTCATTTTTGTCTCTCTGCCTCCGTACAATTTGTATCTCTTCTACAAAAACCCACCCACGTTCTTCTTGTTCTCTCTCTCTCGGCTAAAATTTAAGGTAAGGCGTTGTTTTGTCTGGCCTGAGCTAAGGTGAAAATTAAAAAAAGCCACAGGAGTGAGAGCCCGAAGAGTGTAATGTTGATACACCTCCTGTTTTCCAGCAGGGAAAGACTAATCAAACAACCACAGATGCAAATGAGGGAAGGCCAACTGAGAGAAGGAAAAATATTGTCTTTCTGATATTTATACGAGGTATAGGTTATTCCTCACCAGAAAACAGCAGCAGTGATATAATATGTGCTGCAGGTCAGACTCAAAGTCATACAGACGACTGTGACTCACTCAAGACTCAAATTTCATCATCTAACCACAAGCATTCTTTATTTATTTCTTCATACTGTAACATAACCAACACATTACAAGTTATACATCAATGTATTGTGGCATTGCAGTAAATTAAAACTCTTTATTGCTGTTGTAAATTCATTAAGTGTAATGTCTCTGAGCCACAATATCATTAGTGTTGTTGCTAAGAATCATTATTACAAGTGTTCATAATTAGTAGTGGTTTGAAACAACGTGAGCTTTGAAGCACTGGCACGTAGCTGTTTCTGCAAAGGCAATATGTGCTGCTGATTTCATTTCAAGTTTAATCTGAAGAACTAAAATTACTAAAAATAAATAAATAAATAAAGTTAAATGGTAAGATGAAAAATCAAAAGCTAATAAACAAAAGCACATAACAAAATTACTATACTAAATACTATAATGGTATATAAACAATACTAAAATTAATGAATTGAAGTACTATATTTGAAATAAATATCACCAAAAAGCAATAAACATAAAAGCACATAAAATTACTAAAACTAAAATAAAAATGAAAACTAAAACTATAAAATCAAAAGATAATTCAAAATATTAATAAAAAATAAAATAAGTTGATGTTAAAGTACTTATTGAATAAATTGAAACTAATTTTTTCTATTCTAAACATAAAATAGCACATAACAAAATTACTAAAACAAAAGTAAGCTAAAAATAATATTTAAACTAAAAAACATAAAATCTCATTAAATACTATAATAGTATAAAAATCATTTTAAAATATACTGAAAAATAAATTAAAGCTAAATAGAAATATTAAAAAACAAAGTACTAAACATAACAAAAGCATATAAACCTCATAAAAATTAAAAATTAAAACTAAAATGTATAAACATAAAAGCTGATTCAAAATTATTAATAAATAATACTATAACAGTATACAGATAATGCTAAAATGCACTGTGCTTAACCAATCAGAAAACTTTAGGCAACCTATTATCAAAATATTGGCAATCAACCACAACAACCTGTTGTGCCGGTGAGATTAGCACAGGAAACCCCTTCACAATTGCAAATATATAGTCCTTAATTTTGTCATCTAAATCCATCAGCCTATTCAGGGCTCCTCTCTTCAGTACATACTTTGTCCAACACAGTTCGAAGTTGAATGGGCACACGCAGTCTTAATTAAAACCTCACTGAAGATGGCCTTCAAATGAAGCGACTAAAAGCACTGCTTGTTTATACTCCGCCAGCCGAATATTTAAAGTGTGCTTTTAGCTTGACCACTACTGACATGAGGTTATCGCTTGGCTAGCTGGCACTTTTGTTTGGGCTTAAAGAAAAAAAGGTTTGCATTGCCCTTTATCAAGGGTACTTTGCTAGAAGGTACGGATGTTGTGCTAAGTGCCTGTCTGGAAATGACAGTTCTCTCGAATCTTCTGGCTTCACTGGCTGCGCTCTCGCATAAAGAAGTCGTGCTAAAAGGCTGGGTGATACAGACGGAAAGAAAATCAAAGAGAGCGACAGGATGCATACAGTAAAACTCACATTAACCCAGAAAAACATTTATCAAAACATTCACAGCTGAATAGATGTTTGGCAGATGAGCTGTTTGCTTCGAACCCCAATGACAGTGCTGATTTAAAAACATTAAAGCAATGCTTTTAAATGAAAGATGAAGACAAAAAGTAAAAAAATAAATAAAATTAAATTTAAAAAAAGCTTCTACGTCATAAGTGTCAAGAAACAGAATTGCAGGTCTCTTCTGCTGTTGGTCAGAGAGACAGATAGCTCCGCCCCAAAACTCACGCCATTGGTCAGTGAGTCAACATTGCTGTCGGGCTGTTCGAGAATCTCAAACTAACAGATCAATGTTTGATAGTGGCACAAAACACAAACTAGGGTGACCTCAAAAGGCACAGATTGATCAAAAGCACAAAGCTGTTGTGTTCTCTCATTAATGTGAATGAGGTTTGATTAGCCACCAGTTCCCTGTGCGACCATTCACTAAAATTAACTACAGCTTGGATCGTCCCAGAGCGCAGAGACTTTTGGCACTCGCGACTTCCCCAAAAAGATCAGAAGGGACGATACAGGAACTGGCAGGCATCTAACCAGGGCAATAAGCCAAGAAGACGAGAGCGAGAGGCAGAGGAGGAAAACTGAGAAAACATGAAAATATTCCCAAGACTAGAGAAGGGGAAAGTGTTGCATGGATTGCACAGTCTGAAGAGAAGAGAAGAGAAGAGAAGAGAAGAGAAGAGAAGAGAAGAGAAGAGAAGAGAAGAGAAGAGAAGAGAAGAGAAGAGAAGAGAAGAGAAGAGAAGAGAAGAGAAGAGAAGAGAAGAGAAGAGAAGGACATTATAAGAATAAAAACAACACAGAAAAACAAAACATCATAAGAGGATGATGCAAATGAGAAGAATAGAATAGAATAGAATAGAATAGAATAGAATAGAATAGAATAGAATAGAATAGAATAGAATAGAAGAAACAGAATGGAACAGAACATAATACATTTCAAAAGGAATAAAAAGAGCATAGCGCAAAATTATACTGTAGAATTGAATAGATCAAAATAGAACATATCAGAAAATAATTAAGACATTATAAATGAGAATAAAGGAAACTCAGAATACATCAGAAGAGAATAATGAAAATGAGAATAGTGTAGAATAAATACATTATAAATACGAATAAAAACAACAGAATATATCAAGAGAATAATGAGAACAGAACAGAACAGAACAGAACAGAACAGAATAGAACAGAATAGAATAGAATAGAATAGAATAGAATAGAATAGAATAGAATAGAATAGAATAGAATAGAATAGAATAGAAACCAAAAGAAGAAACATAATGGAGTGGAACAGAATACATTTCAAAAGGAATAAAAAGAACATAGCACAAAATTATACTGTAGAATTGAATAGATCAAAATAGGACATATCAGAAAATAATTAAGACATTATAAATAAGAATAAAAGAAACAGAATACATCAGAAGAGAATAATGAAAATGAGAATAGAGTAGAATAAATGCATTATAAATACGAATAAAAAACAACAGAATACATCAGAAGAGAATAATGAGAATAGAATAGAATAGAATAGAATAGAATAGAATAGAATAGAATAGAATAGAATAGAATAGAACAAACAACAACAGTAGAAGAGAGGAGCATGTCATAGAACAGAACAAAATAGACTATACAAAATAGAACAAATAAACAAAACCGAACAATATCAAAATAAATAACAAAAAATAGAACAAACAAATAAAAAGAACAAGATACAACAATAACCAACCTGGTCTCATAAAAATACGTACCTCTGCGCACTTTTTGTGCGACACCGTTTTTCGTACCTTGCTGCACGTTTCGCCGCAGTTTCAAATAGAAATGTCCACTGAGTGGCGCTAAAACACAGGTTCAATATGTGAACCCTGGCACGTTTTTATTACGTAGATATTGGTACGTGTTGCAGTTTTTTTTTTTTATTACGTTGCTTCAGATACATATTGCGGCGGTTCAGAATTCAAATATACGGGGACTGTCGGTTAATGCTCTATCATGTTGGAAATATGCCCTACACCAAATCCAGCCCTAAACCTACCCGATAGTGTTAACAAATGCAAAACTGATATAAAAACATATTAGCTGATGCAACTGTGCCATTTGAACTTACTTTTACGCAGATTTTAACTGCTTTGTCGAACCGTAGCTTCACGGGTTTAGTTTTTACCGGTGCTTCTCGTCTCCTAAGTCCATCTCCGTACTCCGTGAGCTACCAAACAAACTTATCATCTATGAAAACCCATAAATATGAAGCTGGATGTGTGCGATGCTAAGGTTCAAAAGCATCCGTTTTCAAATCTCCCAGCATATTAATATTGTTTTGAAGTCATAGCATGATATTCTTCAAGTAATTGTGCGAAAATTACGCTTTATTAATCACAACTCTGTAAATTTGTGTGAAAGTGTTCATTTATTTTGGAAACTGCAGTGATATGTACTTACTGGTACGTATTTCATGTCACGCTAAAAAGTGCACCCAGGTACGTAAATGCCATGAGACCAGGTAGACAATAACAGAACAGAATAAACAGCACAAATCAGAACAAGATAGAACCTTAAGCATGACATAACATATTAAATAGCAGAGGAAATAAATAGAACAATAACATAACATGTAACATAACATGATGTAAAACATAACACAACCATGACATGACATAACCTAACATTTAACATAACTCATCACTGATAACCCTGTAAAAGCATGGTCTTGTTCCTGTTTTCCTCCCGCATGTAATCAGGAATGGAAACCCACACTCCATTACCCATAGAGAGTCAACTGTATCCAGCTTGCCTGCTAAAGACTTAGGTCATGATATTCTTTCCCCTCACTTTTGTGTAGCATCCCATGCAAATGTCATCAGAAATAAATCACCAGAAACTGATTTCCTGCTTTTTTGACACCATGAGTCCTCCTACTTTCTTAAAGCAGTGTATAAAGAAACACATTCATCTGCCGTGCATCATTCGTGGAATCCTTGAGCTTGTTTACATAGGCTTTTCAATGCTGCAGAGCACTGAAGCTACAGCCCATAGATGTGTCAACATATTAACTCGAGAGCTGGTAAATACTTTACAGGACCAATTTGCCATGAAATCCCTGTTCCTCTGGGGGGCATTGAATTAAAATTATTTGTCAGATTCTCTGTTGTGCCCTCCACTCAGTCTGTGCCCCCGTCTGGGCTAAAGTACAGCTAGATGGAGGGAAGAATAGGTAAATTGTGTGATAATTGCACCACAAGAGACCATGGCTGTATTATTAGAGATATGATATTAAAGCTAGATTGCTTCCAAAACAACATGCCTGCTTGTATTTTGGGAAGTGATGGAGGGTAATTCTGCATAACCACCTAGGGGTGTCAACCACTGCAAAACCACGCAAGGGTGTAGGAGAAATCTGACAACCTTCTCAGCCTGGCGCATGAACATCAAGTAGGTGACGTAACATTCTTCTAGTAGTCGTGACTGATTTGCTTAAAACCAGGTAAGTGGGCGCTAGCATAAATATGTTTACCCCTTACCGATAGTGTGTTTGTTTATTCCATTGATTGTCAGTGCTGGATTTTTGTCTTTGCACAGCAATCGAGCTCTTGAAATATAATGACTATGGCCTAAAAATGTTGTACCCTAGTAATCAACGAATGGAATATAATGGTAGGTTTGCTAAAATGTGTCCCACAGCAGCTCATATGACAGACTAAATCCAACAGGATGCAATGTTGGGCACCAAGTCTTGATTTTACCTTTACCAAAAGGTATAGACTGATCTACATCTCGCTAACCTTACATGTATGCATTTCAAGTCAATTCATTTTAAGGCACTGTACACAATCAATGCTCTTTCAAAGCACCTTCTTCAAAAAGTACATGTAATGTAGTATCAGTTCTGAGCTCAACATGGCGTAAGTCATTTCAGTCAATTCATTGACAAAGTAAGATTTCTGTCCATTTTGGGTTTAGACCACTGACTCTTGTGATCTAATTGGTCAGTTTTGCCAATCGGTCATTAAAAAGAGCTCCACCAATCTAGTGATTCAGTCAGTGTGATAGCAATGCAATGAAGAACCTGAGGTACAATGCTCATAGCAGCAAATTCAACATGCAGTAAGGACAAAAAAGTGCAGTATACAGGTTTGTTACCTCTCTGGGTTTCCTATGTCTGTCCTTGCCTTCACTATGCCGGTCTCTTTCTTTCCCTTCTTCCCCTGTGTGCCCAGAGTAAGAAACAGTCCTCCAGTCTCGAGGTGAGTTAGTGATGCTGGCCACTTTGGATTCAGTGGCGCTGTTCTCCTCGTTTAGCGACCTGGATGACCTGCGTGTGAAAATGCTCTTCTTTAAAGCTTTAACCCTCAGGCTTTCACTTCCATCAGCCTCCGAGCAGCACCATTCTTGATTTTTTTCCACCTTCATGTTGTGTCCAGTGGTGTGACACTGGAAAACGTGAGGTGAGAGGTTTGCGTCTGTCTTAATCTGTTCCATATGGCCATTATCACTTGATTTCCCATTAGCCTCCGGTTCCTGAATTTTCTCATCCAGTCTAGTAAGCTTCGAGAGGACCTGAGAGATCTCCCCTCGCACCCCTGAAAGAGACTCAAGCTTCTTCTCAATCTCGCCAATCCTGAGTACCAGCTTGCAGACGCTCTCTTTGAGCTCATCGTCCGAGTTCTCCAGTGACTGGAAGAGGCGGTCGAGCTTGATCCCGGTTTTGCCCAGCTTGACAGTGTTGCGATCAGGTGAGCTGTCCCCGTCTGATTTCGTCACCTGAGACAGTGAGCCGTTGCTGTTGTAGCACGATGACTGCACAACTCCGAGAGAGTCACAAACGCTCATGTCATCCAGAAAGCGAAAGATGTCACTGATATCATCGCTGACAATCTCAGAGTCTTCATCTGAGTGTTTGAAAGGTGGCCTCTCTCCATATTTGTTGTGACCAGAGTAATCTTTCGCTTTCCTACTTTCGGATTGTTCCGTCTGGGTTCCAACACTCATGCCATTGTCCACATTGCTCGACTGAAATGATGGACAGTTGATGCTCTTGTCCTTGTACCTTTTCCCAACCTCTCTTTTCTCAACACTGGGTCCGCAAGCCACAGAAGACATCTCTTTTGTTTTGGTTCCATTGGACTTCTTGGGGAAACCTGAGGGAGAGGCAGTGGACTTGTCCTTTGCACACTGAAAGTGCTGATCGTTTTCCATGGTGCTGATGTTATGACGGTGATTGTCCTTTACCACTTTGCCATTTAAAAAGGACCTCTCAAAGTCAGGACCTTCTTCGGTATTGAGACTCAAGCTCTTGACAGGCCAGGCTGGCTGTTTTCCATGCTTGCTCGAAATCCTCCTGTTGCTCACGCACTCGGAGACCGTTGTAGGTCCAAAGTAAGTGGATGCTTGCAAGTCATCCAGGCTCTCATGCTTCACCCGTGATTTGTTTTGAATGGGTGAGCTGACGGGTTCAAAGTAAGGGTTGCTGTACGGCAGCTCGAAACTGTGATTGAAGAAAGTGGGAGGCTTGCTCAGCTCCCTCCTGTGGTGGTACTCGCCACCAGCTTTGGGATTCGCTCTGCACTCCTTAGTGATCACATGGGGTGAAAAGGCAACAAGGTTGTGGAAATCCTCTTTGAAGATATTCCGCTTTTGCACACACGAGTGCACGGTGAAAGGCTCTCCGCTGGACATGAAAACATCCTTGATCCCTGGGTTGGCGTGGAGAGATTCCTGGTCCGTTGTTGACTCGCTGTCGATGTCCATAGGGAAGTAAGTGCTCTGCATCTCGCACGGAGGAGGACTGACGCTGGGGTACTGTGGCAGATGCTGTAGTTTATCCAGCGATGCTGCCCTACATTTCAGATCCTTGTTGACTCCCAAGAGGAAGTTGGGTTCTGAGGTTGGTATAAACTGCTGGCAGTTATTGCAGTCAGATTTTGGGCAGGGTGACTTCCGAGAGACGTGATGACCCCTGGTGTCCATGAGATTGTACCCCCTGTCATTATCATTGAAGTTATACACATCCGTGTCAGATCGACAGGACTCAAAAGACTGGTTCTTGTGAAACTTGGGTCTCCGACCCATTGGCAGCTTGTCTTTGGCCATACCTCCATTCATCTGGATGAGATTAAACATAGTGACAATGTCTGCCGCCACCATGAGCTTCTTGGACTGTTGGTCCTCCACCGAGCACCTCATCTTGTCTTTGAATAAGGTTGCAGGGAAAGCTGGATCCAAGCATGCTGTGTAGAACAGCAGACTCCTCAGCTTAGCCAAATGGACCAAGTCAAACCTGGCACACAGGGACTTGCAAAGGTCTTGGTATGAAACGGTGCTATACTTAGTATCCAATTCCTCCAAAATCCTCACAAGGAAGAGGGAATACTCTGGCATGGCATCCATTGCTGTTTTTATTCTTGATTTTGTGAGGAAAGGACAGCCTGCAGGGGACAGATGAATGATTAGTGACTGAAGAAATGTGAGCCATCTGCCAAACTACCGTAAAAATCATAACAAGATGCAGGACTGTAACCATCATAGACATACTCAGAATATTGATTGATCAGTATGGGGGTTTCAATGACTTTTACAATGGGATCCAAAACTTTTAGGATTTTTTAAAAGAAAATTAAGACAAAGAAATGTTATGGCATAAAAAGAATACAAAATACTTTCTGCACTATTTCTACATTTGTGACATTAATTATGTGACTCCCTAATGGAAAAGATCAGATTTTCATGCTTCAGTTAAAGCACAAGATGCTCTTTGCTGCTCAAATCATGCTGGATAATATACAGTTGATCTTGTACAGTCTATGCCAGCTCAAGTTCATTCTGTCTTCAAAACAATTCTGAGAAATTCTAATATTATGCATATGTTTACTTTCTAAAATAATACTAATTATAGTGCTTGTGATTAAAAAGCATTATATGAATAATAGCTCAGACAGCTGATCTGGGAGAATTTGATGAGAAATATTCGATTTCATATTAATTCAGATATACAGACTTTGGTAGCATTAGCAAATATGTGCACAGTTTCAGACATTGTTTAGATCTCTTCTGAAACTCTATAGAAGACATAAGAGATGACTAAAAAAAATGATCTCAGGAGAACATTTTAAAATGTTAAAGCAAAAGTCTCCATTTGCCCTCCATTGACCTCATTGCTGTCAAGGAGAAACAATATGAAATAAATGACATTTGTAATCTTTCTTACCTATGGATTTGTACCCCTCTGTGCATTTGGTCCCTCCGATCTTGAATATAAAAGAAAGGAAACAGATAATTATTTGCAATGAAAATCTTATATAAAAAGCTGAACTACTGAATTAAATGCACTGAAGAAACAAGTGTTTTACACATGCAACTGCAGTTTCAGTTGCATAATAGGACTGTAAATCAATTTGCACTGCAAGTATGCATGTATTAAAATCCTGTCTCCAAGCCTAAGAAAAAAATCGATTGGAGAAAAAAAGCAGTATAAACGAGCACATTCACACGAGACTATGCTGAAAAAGGGGATTTAAAATAATCCCACAACAATGTGAAAATACAACATTTAAGATCCGTAATAAATCACCAAGAACAGAAAAAGAACACACACCTATTCAGCGGTCCCATCTGCTGTCCTCTGGATCGACAGCGGAAAAAACTGGACAGCGATGTTTTAACTCAGAAGTGCATTATTAACCCACAGACATTTCTTTGCAGTTGCACGGCACAGCATCAGCATCATAAATCCCCGCGTCCACCTGACCGTTGGGGATGCTATGGAATGGCCTCTCTTCATCTGTATCCCATCCGGATCGCAGGGGGAGTTTGGTGAGGGAGCTGCTCTCTCTCCATCTGATGGAGCTCGGAGAGCTCAACTCGTCTTTGTTTCCACCTAGAATGACGTAATTTCACCTTAAGACCATCGCGAGCGCGTGGAGACAGGTTGAGGAATGGACAAACGGGAATTAAATTGCATTATGCATTTAATAGAAACGCGCTGCGCGACGCGTCAGTGGCTCAGCCATGCGGGAATCGCAGACCGCAAACACTGCATTGGTAGGCTATAACGCTACTCTCTCACCTCTGCATGTTCAGATGAATACACGTTTAAATGCAAAGGAAAACTAATGCAAAGTGATGAAGTTGAAAAGTGAATCCCCGGAGCCTCGTGTTGCCAGATAAAATCAGGGAGAGCGGGCAAGTTGTCAGTTCATTTAAACACAAGTTGTCACAATGGAAATTTGCCATTAAATAGCCTTAAAAAATTATATAAATAAATTAATAAATATGATAACAGAAATACATTGGCTATTAAACATCCTTAAAAACGTATAAAACAGTAACAAATAGGTCAAGAATAATTTTATATACTCTGTATATATGTCATGGCCAAAAATATCGGCACCCTTGGTAATCTGCGTTGTTAATCCTTTTGATCTTTTATTTACAAAATTCAAAAAAATCTAACCTTTTATTGGATAATAAGAATTAAAAATGGGGGGGGGGGGGGTATCATTATGAAATAAATGTTTTTTTCTCTAATACACATTGACCACAATTAACGGCACCCTTTTAATCAGTACTTTTTGAAACCTCCGTTTGCCAGTTTAACAGCTCTAAATGTTCTCCTATAATGTCTGATGAGGTTAGAGACACCTGACAAGAGATCAGAGACCATTCCTTCATCCAGAATCACTCCAGACCCTTTAGATTCACAGCTCCATGTTGGTGCTTCTTCTCTTCAGTTCACTCATTTTCTACAGGGTTCAGGTCAGAGGACTGGAATGGTCAGCAGAAGCTTGGTTTTGTGCTCAGTGACCCATTTTTGTGTTGTTTTTGAGGTTTGTGTTTGGATTATTGTACAGTTGGAAGATCCAAACATGGCCCATTATAAGATTTCTAACAGAGTCAGTCACTTATTGATTTTTTATATCTGTTGGTATTTGATAGAATCCATGATGCCGTGTGTCTAAACAAGATGTCCAGGACCTCCAGCAGAAATATAGGCCCACAGCATCAAAAATACAGCAGTATATTTCATTGTACACATGGGGTACTTTTTATCCCTGTGTTCACCAAACCCATCTTGAGTGTTTGCTGCTAAAAAGCTCATTTTTTAGTTTCATCTGAGCATAGAAGCCAGTCCCATTTGAAGTTCCAGTCATGTCTGATAACTGAATATGCTGGAGTTTGTTTTTGGATGAGCGAGGAGAATTTTTCTTAGCAAACAACATGTGATGATGTAGGTGCTGTTTGACAATTTTTTTTTAAAGGTTTTCTGACCCCGAGACTCAACTATTTTCTGCAATTTTACAGCTGTGGTCCTTGGAGAGTCTTTAGCCGCTCAAACTCTTCTTCTCACCGTGCATTAGGATGATATAGACATACGTCCAGGCAGTTTCGTAACATTTTATGTTGATTGAAAATTCTTAATTATCGCACTGATGGTGGAAATGTGAATTTTCACTGCTCTAGCTCTTTTCTTAAAGCCACTTCACTAAATTGTGAAGCTCAATTATCTTTTGCTGCACATCAGAAATATATTCTTTGGTTTTTCTCATTGTGATGGATGATTAAAGAAATTTGGGCTTTGTTTTCCCTCCTGTTTATATTTCTGTGAAACAGGAAGCCATGGCAGGATAATTTCATGTTCATAATCTCCCTGGAGTGCTCAAAATTGTGAATATGAATGGGAATATACTTCAGAGATATTTTACTCATAAGAATTTCTAGGGGTGCCAATAATTGTGTCCAACGTGTATTTGAGAAAAACATTTATTTTCATAATGATATTTCCCCCCATTTTAAATTCTTATTCTCCAGTGAAAGGTTAGATTTTTGTGATTTTTAAAAAAAATAAAAGATCAAAAGGATTAACAATGCAGATTAATTTTCACAGCCTTCTTTGATCATATTTACTAAGGGTGCCGATATTTTTGGCCATGACTGTAATTATTTATTTATTTAAGGCGGATAACGATGCTTTTACCTTCGATAGCCAATAAGTAATATCGGAAATAAATAAATAAATATATATCACTGCTTTTATGTTTAGATACATTTCTGATAGCAGAAATACAAATTTTAGTTAGGTTAAATACAAGTTTAACCTATTAATGAACTTATTAAGCAACAGCACAACAATTAGCTATATTTAATTCAACTTAATTAGCTATTACTATTTTGAGTGCTGTTCTTTAGACACTCAATAATTAGAAATTATTGGTAGATGCAATATTAAAACCGATATCTAATTAAAGAAGAGAATTAAAAATGCATTTAGGCATAACATAGGCCTACAGCATAAATGACAATGCATCATATATCCATATTCTAAATTATGTATATAACCAGAGTGACCTTGGCTTTACAGCGGTATTTGATTTACTGTTCTTCCATCACACATAACACAGTTTGTTTCATAGAAACCATTGAATAAAATAGTAGCTGCTAAATTATTGTAAGGGTAGTGTCTCTAAGACAACATGAAATCATAAACATCAGATGCCATGCATAACATGCATAACAATTTTCTGATAATAGCATTAATATGGTAATCCGGTGCCCCAGGCTGAAATGTTTTCATAAGATTGTTGGTTGACACTTGCATGAACTCTGGCCATTCATTTATGTTTGCACCACTAACATCAGTGTCAGACGCAACTCTTGCCACCTAGTCAAGTCAATATCATTGCTCCTGACAAATCAATATTGTATTACTGTTCACTCAGCATTGCTCTAGACTCTTGTTAGCATTCGGCTGGTGTGGTATAGGTCTTATAGATCCTGCATTTTGCCGACTGTCACAAATGTGGGAGACTCCAGAGAGCATTCATACACACAAAAGCATGACCTCAAACAGCAGTGCTCAGGTTGCGCTATGACATCACTTCGGTGTGTAATGTGGTCGTTAATATGAATTACATGTTTTAGACTTTCACTGCAGTCTGCAGATGAGAGGAAAGAGACTCCTGGGGTCCTTTAAAATATTAACAATTCAAGAAATGCTATAAGAACCTGTGACAGTGGTTTTGTTTCAGGACCCAAATTAGACATTAAATGCATACATTTAAAACCTGTACAAAACCTGGTTGTCATATAAAATTAAATAATAATAATAATAATAATAATAATACATTTTATTTATAATGCCCTTTTCTAGTACCCAAAGGTCTAATACCCAAAGTAAAACAAAATGACCTTAAAATCAAACACTGAAATGCATTAAAGATATGGGGAGCTTTTGCTGTCCTAACTATGGTTTGCTGCATTTTATTAATTGCATTTAATATTTTTAGTACTTTATCCATTGTACCTATCAGAAAAAAATATATATATTATTTTTTATGGCCATGATCCACCATTGATAAAAGGAACACATTCTGTGAATGTTCTTTCTCCAGTTTGCATGTTCAGTTCATTTTTTATTTTAATTTTCCAATCACATGTGCCAATATATTGGAAAATATATTAAACAAAAATAAATAAATAAATAAAAATGTAATAATAGAAAATGTTTCTCCATTGCTTCCTAACACACACATATATATATATATATATATATATATATATATATATATATATATATATATATATATATATATATATATATATATATATATATATATATATATATATATACATATATTTATTTATTTATTTATTTTAGTATTTATGTATTTATTTACTTTTTACCCAGCATTTGGGAACCTCTGGCTAAAGCTGAAGTGTGTAACTTCTGCATCACCAGTTTCAGAAATGCAAACTGATTTTTTCAGACACTCCCCCTGTCTCCCATTGGTCAATCAAACAGATAGTCCCGCCTCCAAACTCACACCATTGGTAGAGGCAGTGTTGCTGTGTTGTGCTGGTCACACAGACACACAGTGTGTTACACATTAGACAGTTAAATTATAAAACAGCATACTTCCGCCTGAAATATTACATGATATTAATGAAATCACAGAGATTCAACATGGTTTTGAGGACACACAGAAGTGGTGCTTTCATTTGGATTGAACGTATGAAAGTTTAAACTGGCCTTCAGAAGCTCAGCTCCAACAACCCTCTGCTCTCTGACCGATATTCTTAATTTTCCAGCCGACTAAACAGTGTTAACAGAGGCTAGACTCAATGGATGTTACCTCATTCCAAGGGGAAGCCTATCAAAGAGCCAGAAGATCCATGCGTGAAGCATTGGGCTTTTGAAACTCTGAACCAGTATAATTGGATCTGCTGAATCTCAGGGACAGTAGGGGGCTGTCTCCTCCTTATCCAGCTGGAATCAGCACTGCATAATCAAACTTACACACTTATACAGATGAAAAGAACATATTTGGAGAATGTTCTTTCTCTTTTTATGTGATTCAGACATCTTCGCTATCTGAGCCCTGGGTTCATTCCTATGCACACTTTCAATCCATCGAATGCATCAAAGTATTCGATAAAATATTAAACAAACAATTTTTAATGATGCAAATCATTCTAATTTTCAAATCTGACCATTTCTTACAGGTGTTTCTGTCTAACCAAATTATTTCTTGGGAATATTGTTTTTAACTGATAAGCAGTTTATCATTTTTTTCCTTTCCTAAATACAACTTCTCAACCTATTAGTCTAATGTAAAATCCCTTGAACCCGGGTTATTACAGTAACTAAAACCATTTAAAAAAAGCTATTTTTTTCTACATTTCTCATTTCTGTTTAATTTAACTTGAAGTACTAAAATAAACCAAGTTAAATAAACTAAAAGCAATTTAAAAAAATAAAATACAAAAACACAAAAACGTAACTTTAGCCATAAAAACTACAATTCAACTAAAATTAAAGTGAAAATAGAAAAATAAAATAAAATTTAATATTTACAACAACAACAAAAAAATCAATAATACTAAAATAACCCTGCCTTGAACAAAAAAAAAAAAGCCAATAATTCATCATCATCTTCCAGGAAGTGACATCATTTTGTGCAAAAACAGCAGCAGAAGCATCAGTATGCATCAGCAGTTTGACAAAATGACAGAAACCAGTTTGATCATTTAAATGTTTGGAAAAAAGGGTTAAAACATATCATGATTCATAGCACCCTCATAAGCACCCAACATTTGCACTCATATTTCATCTGATGTTATAACCGTTATGGTTACATATTGTAATTCTTTCATTATTAATACATTAGTGTCTCTGTGGGGGAAGGACAGAAGCTCCTTCAATATTATGTTATGCATATATCTCTACAGTGAGATTATACACCACAGGCTGAGCAATGTATGCATACACACACACACACACACACACACACACACACACACACACACACACACACACACACACACACACACACACATCAGCTGTGACCTTGAATTTCCTTAAATCTTTTTATCCTGCCTCCTGCATGCTGCAACGTCTGTCACAAACTAGTATATACTTACTTTAGTGGCTCATATTAGCTCTTCCAAATCACTGTCTTCTTAGGGTGCATCCAAGCTGAAATGATAAATAACTGATTTGAAGCAACAAACATCCCTTCCAGCTCTCACTAATTAAGAATGTTGAAGCATCCATATTCTGCATATGAAACATATTTAACGTAGTATAGCCATTTTGTTTTTCAGGACAGAATAAAAAATATATAATAATACAATAAAACAAGCCAATAATTGTTTTTGTTTTTTTTTCAGTAAATTTTGCAGAAGTAAGATACTTGGAAAATATGTTTTTCTGTATTAATGTATTTAGACATAAACTGCAACATTTGATGCAAAAATGGTGAAAAGATGGTAATTTGTATAATAGCAACTGCATTATTTATCTATGCTGCATTGTATGCAAACAGCCAAAAATCCAGCCAAATAACAGTAACAAATCCTAAACATTGGTCAATATATAATTGTTCAAACTGCTTTTGGCTTGCTGGAATAACATTAGTGGAAATATTGTTGCTCTAACGTGTGTTTATATGTATTTTTTAAGTAATTCACATTTTTAACATTCAAAATCAGGTAAAAACTGGATAAAAATTTAAATAAAAGCAATTGCTTTTGTACATTGTGGTGTACTGATATGATCTACTAAATATGATGGAAGTTACTTTAAAATCCATAATGAAAAAAAAATTTAAATAATAACTATAAAATTCACCAAATGCTCCAAATGGTAAACTTCAGGATGAAGACTGACTCTCACATCTGATTTTTGTGTTTTCTCCGATTCATTTCAAAGCGGAAATGTTTTAAATTTCTCAAATCTGAATGGCGGGTGAAACCGCAGGACTTGTTTTCTCTCATATCTCAAGAATCAGCAGAAGGAAATGGGATTGCCGAATTGTGATCAAATCTGACACTAAACCAATTGCTGTGCTCTGAATCGATGCCCGAGGACTAATCTTTGGGAAATCTCGTGTTTTGTTCTGCATTAGAGCTCAGGTGCTCTGGTGGCTCATTGAAATGCACCTTTAATTGATTATGATTTGCCACTAGTGCAGTAATTGAAATGCCAAGCGCTGATGGCATCAGCATTCGGGAACACTCAGGTAATCAGGTGAATTTAGGAGCTTTTCCTTTGAAATGCACGAATGAGCCGCACTCTGTCTGTTAGAAAGAACTGTGTAGCTTTCAGTTAGATGTTTCCTTCAACCTTCTGCTCTCACACCTGAGCTGCCACGGTTTCCTTTAAGAGTCATTTCAATGTCGCCGCTGTAATTCAGCTCATTCAGTCTTCAGCTTTTACAATCAATAGCACAGGCCTTGATGTGCTGCTTCTGAATGAATTAAACAAAGGATTGACTTTCCATTAAAATTTTATGAATTCAGGTTGAAACTTTTTGGTGTGCAGGTTGATTACTTTTCAAAGCACTTGCATGGCAGGTTATAAAACACTGAAAGAGGGACCCAAGCCACACTGAGAGACCAGAATACAATATAATTACTAATGAGATCATTAGTTTAGATATTTGTGCATATTTCATAAAAACATATATGTAGGATTTTGTAACTACAATTATCAATGTTATTTTAGAGTCATTGCTATACTATTATAGTTTGAATACATTGGATGTATTTTTCATTTTCATTTAATTAAAGTTTTAGTCTTTTTTTATCATTTTATTCATTTTTTTAATGTCTGTATAGTTTTTTTTATCAATTTTTTTTATGGTTTAATTTTTAGTATTAGTTTGGTTAACTATTATAACCTTGGAAATGATTGGCACTGTAAAATTTAAATATAGCTATACAAGCTATACATTTTTAATATAAATATTTCAAAATGATTTTTACATTCCTAAAGCTTTGCATATGTAAACAGACGTTTTAGATGCTGTCCATATTGTACAGTTCAGCAAAAATGCATATGTAAACATTACTGTACACACTTATGAATACTAATAAGCTTCAGGCAGGTCCTTTTTCCTTCATTTTTCTTCAGCGATTTCAGAAGAACCTTCAAGAGTTTAAATCCATAAAGCAACCAGGTCTGAAATTATATTGGAATTTTGATTTGATTGTATTTGAACCAAAAAGGGATAAGACAAAAGATACAAAAATCTCTTTCTCAATGGAAAGAGAGAGGAAAAAAACAGGTTTAAATCTTATTCTCTATGGAGAAAATGAAAGGGATTTTACCTCCAGAATCTGACTGTGTAGCATTTTATGAAAGACTTGGAAACCTTTCAGGTCACACACTGTATAATCTCACTGTTTTATTCTAAGTGGGAAAGGAAAGAGCAGGAAAAAGGATAACGGATGCAATTAATCTTTCTTAACGATATGCAAAGAGATAACGAGGTCAAGTGATCGATTCACACACACATGCACTTCACTTCAAAACGATCCTTGTGTTAAAGTCAAGATGAACAGCAGATCACAATACATTTTTACAAGTAACCTTGTGTATTTTTAAACAAATTAAATGAAATAAAGGATTTTTAACGAGACTTGATCCATCTGGAATTACTGTGTAATGAGATCATATATTTGTTTTATGCTAACATTTTACTCCTTATTTTTTCCATCAAAAGAAGATGTGGCATCCTTGGCTGTTTTCATAAGTTAAAATACTATAAAAGAGCAATTTATGGATTAAAAACTCCAGAGTCGACTGTTAAAAATTTAGAAAATGTTCACTTAGTGATTTTGCTTATTATTTCCCGAGAGAACATATTTTATGAGATTAAGAGACTTGATTGGATATTAATAACTTGTGTGTCCTCGTGTTTTGGATACATTGCACTCTTCAGAAACAAAGTGCAGAGCTGCACGTACAGAATCACACGTTTCAATTAAAATTAAGGCTTTACTGAAGGAAAAAAACAAAAACAATAAAAGCACATATTCTGATCTGGAATGGGAACTAAGCCTCAGGGGCAAGAATATCGCATCCAAGCAGAGTAAATAAGCAGAAAAAAGGAGCTTTGCAACATGTTTACTTTCTAGGCCTGTAGTCAGTCTGATACGGCCCTGAGTCACTGCGCTGATTAAAGCCGAAGAGTGAAGCGCTGAGAAAACACCTCTGAGTTTAGCACACTTATCTACTCATTAGCCCTGATGAGGAATTTCACAACTTATATGGGATGAATCAATTAGTGCCAGGCACACCAGGAGTCGCTTATGAAAGGACTTTCATTTGAATATAAAAGAACATTCACCAGCTTTGAACATGGCCTCTCTTTTTCTTCTTCACTAGGTTTACTGCTTACTTTACTTGGACTAGGAGTATATATCGCCACCTGCTGTGCTGGAGTGTGATGTAGATGTTGAGGATTAATGTTACTAATACATTTCATAACCACTTTTAGCCTTTCAGCTGTATATGGTCTAATATAATTAGATTGTATTTACTGTATTTACTGATAAAAATGCATTAAAACAGAAATATTGAGAAATATCATTACAATTTAAAATAACTGTTTTCTATGTGAATATATTGTAAAATGTAATTTATTTCTGTGATGCAAAGCTGAATTTTCAGCATCATTACTCCAGTCTTCAGTGTCACATGATCCTTCAGAAATCATTCTAATATGCTGATTTACTGCTCAAGAAACATGTCTTAGTATTATTAGTGTTGAAAACAGTTGTGCTGCTTCATATTTTTGTGGAAAATATTTTTCTGGAAATTATTTGATTATTTGGTTACATTTGAAAATGTAGTAAAAAAAATGTATCAATATATTTCACAATATTACTATATACTGCATATATAGAGGCAGAGAGAGATAGGTGAGGGGAAAAATATCTTTTTTTTTTTTTTTTTTTTTTTTTACTTACATGTATAATATGGACATGTATATGTGTTTCCCCAAGATTTTATTTATCTGTATGTTTGTATCATATATTTATTGCTTTGGCAACATTGTGATGTTACACAGTCATGCCAATAAAGCTCATTTGAATTGAATTGAATTGAATTGAATTGAATTGAATTGAATTGAATTGAGAGAGAGAGAGAGAGAGAGAGAGAGAGAGAGAGAGAGAGAGAGAGAGAGAGAGAGAGAGAGAGAATTACAATAAAATTAACAGTTTGGCTAATTCCGCTTGTATTATGCTGTATAATCCTAAAGGTTTGTGAATGTACTTTATTTTTATTGGCCAATGTAAGTGAAATTTTCCTTGCAACTGTTTGTCATAGAATCAGTTTTATTGCACTAGATGTGGTGGGTTTTGCATTTGTTTTCAAACTGTCATGATCCTGCTCATTAGGCCTACAAACATAAAAAGCAATAAACACACTAAGGCTTTATTTTGCAAGAGGCAAAAGCTCTGTGCATTTTCTGAACAGTCTAAGTCCTGTTACTCTACTATTACTGTGGGAGGGGGATTTTGTCAGAATAATACCAATTAGAGCAGCGAGGTTATGAAGCGCTGCTCTCGCTCCCTCTCAGCTGGGTGCAGATAAAGGTCAACCTATTCAGTGTCTGCTACTCATAAACTAAGTATTCATGGCCTGTTGCCGAAATGCTACATTTATACATGCTTGAGCAGTGACACAGTTAATACAGCAGGCTTTGACGGGCATATATGATTGCTGCTCGAGAGCATCTGTCATTAAGGGGATATGAAGAGCAGATTGAAGATGAGGCGTATGTTCTTTATTAATGGCATGAGGCAGATGATGTCATTGCTGAAGATGAGCCCTTGAAATTTCTATTAATAATTCAAATGCTCTCATATATGACTTAAAGCCAATTAATCTGCATTGCCTTTGGCTTGATGTAGGACAGAACGGAGCTGAAGGCTCATGAAGAACAGTGTATGTTAAAATAGTGTTATAAAAAAGTGATAAAAGATATTTGTTTTGATTACAAATCATGTACACATATAAAGGCATTGGAAATTATGGGATTATAAAGGTATGGAAAAAATTGCAAGAGTAACGATTAAGGATCTACTGAAAATAACCACTTCAGTAAACAGTGTAACATTTTTGCCCATTTCTATATAAAAAAAAACAACAGTTAATCCGAAATTTGAGTCACCATCCAAGAAGGCCATCCAAGATGTAGACGAGTTTGTTTCTTCATCAGATTTGGAGAAATGTA
The DNA here is from genome assembly GCA_036784905.1 of Acrossocheilus fasciatus. Taxonomy (NCBI): domain Eukaryota; kingdom Metazoa; phylum Chordata; class Actinopteri; order Cypriniformes; family Cyprinidae; genus Acrossocheilus; species Acrossocheilus fasciatus. Next base: position 6,458,741 of record CM071944.1, on the reverse strand, counting down.
GCATTACATCACTTGCTCAGTATCAGTGAATGGGTGCCGTCAGAATGAGAGTCCAAACACCTAATAAAAACATCAAAATAATCCACAAGTAATCCACACCACTCCAGTCCATCAGTTAACATCTTGTGAAGAGAAAAGCTGCTGTTTTTTTACTTCAACCTGTTGCTTGAGTCCAAAAATTGTCTCGTCTGAATCAGGAAAGAAATATACACAGATAAAGTTCTGTTTACAAAACAACCCGAAAATGGTTGAATTTTGATGTGAGAATTGAGAAAAGAACAGGAAATGGACTTTTTCACTGAAGGAAGTGTTATTATGGATTATGGACTCGCAGTGATGGTTTAAAGTTAAAATGTCTTAATGATGAATTTGTTTATTATAAACACAGCTTTTCTCTTCACAAGATGTTAACTGATGGACTGGAGTGGTGTGGATTATTGTGATGTTTTTATCAGATGTTTGGACTCTCATTCTGACGGCACCCATTCACTGCAGAGCATCCACTGCTGAGCAAGTGATGTAATGCCACAGATGTCGCATTCACTACTGTATTTGTCTTTGAAATAAAATAAAATTGCAATATGTTATGTAATTGCAGCCACCTTTGATATTAAATACTCTGCCATGTTTAAAAGCACTGGCTGCTGTGGCTTTTGACATTTTGAAGGTTGAGTTTTTTACACTAAAAGAATAAATATTCATTGCCACCTTTGCTGCCTTGACATGTAATACATAATACATAAGAAATCAAATAAACCGCTACTGCATGATGGTCCTTCCAGGGACTCGGTGCTTTAATCCCTGAAAGATGATATGGTATGAAAGCCAATGCTGCAAACATACAAGAAATAACAACCCAAAACAAGTCTGTCAGAAACATACAGCAAGCAAGCCGGATATTAGCAGTGAGTGAGTGAGTCTCCACTTGTTCTGTTCTTCTGACTTCTGAAGAGCTTTTGTTAAAGGACGTCTGCTGCCAAGGTTGTTTTTCTTTTAAATGTTGAATTAAATGCTGTGAAATGCAGTGTATGCAGCATCGGCCGTGCGCCTCAGAGCGCTGATGTGAGTCAGAGCCGGATGGATTTAAAGCACAGCTCTGTCTCAATTGCTTTTCACGCCTCATTAGACGAGCTGTTTAACTGTGATGGACACTGGCGGCTTTCACTCAACATACACAAGTGTGAATGTGTGTGTGTGTGTGTGTGTGTGTGTGTGTGTGTGTGTGTGTGTGTGTTTGTGTCCTGAGGGAACACAAGACAGGAGTCAGCAGAACACCTGAAGAAATGAACAAGACTGCAGCAAGAAATCCAATATTGCACTACAACACAGTATGACATGCTCACAGTATGCAGCGCGAACGCACACACACACACACACACACACACACACACACACACACACACACACACACACACACACACACACACACCAGTGCACTGCTCATTACAGTGTCAATTCACAGAGTCCTTCATCTAACAAAGAGAGCAAAAGCTAAAGTTTTCTTGAGAGTTCTTACAGTCCTCAAGATGTTGCTGCAGCAGGTTTTGTATCAAGTATGTGAAACTAAGATAGGACTAAGACTAAGTCTGAAATCTGCATGTAAATCCATTGAATAATAACCCCATAAATTACAATAAGCATCCGATTTAAAATGAATAACAATAGTAACAACATGCCACTCACGGCCTTCTAATTTCATCTTTTCACTGTGCAGAGATAGATCAAATAACACAAAAAATGCTGATATTCAAATTAAGTGACAAAATGTGTTGAGATGAGATTTTGTGCCATCTATGGTCAAGAGAGAAAAAAATAGGCTAATAATTAAGGCTTAATTATTAAGGCTCCATTTTGTACTCTGTACAGCTCATGCATTTCAGTTAATTATGTCTTAGATGTTATTCTGACTTATCTCCAATTTAAACTTTTCCTTATATACAGATCTTATAAAAATAAGCATTTTCTTTTCCTGTTCCTGAATAATTGGATATTGTTTACTTTTACCACTTCAAATATTAGACATGAACGCATGAACTAAATATATTTTTTCTGCTACTACGCAGCATTTGTTGTAGTCTTATAAATACATTTGCTGTTAAAAAGGTGCCTCATTTCGCCATCCCTCATGAATAAATGAGATTGTGTGCTTGTTCTCCTATTTCAGTCTTTAAAGTCACACAAAACAGCATGAAACAGTTTTAATGTTTGTTGCAACTTGCACTTTGTTCGTTCCAGTAGATTAAACAAGGTGGGCAAATAAGCTAGAAAGACTCTAAAGAGAAACAGTAACAAAACAAACCCCCCCAAAAAAGTGATTTTTAAATGAATAAAAGTTTCTGTGGAAGCACAACACCCACTGAGGAGCCCGAACTCCAGAAACACAAAACCCACAGACGAGGTGGGAGATCAAACAAAGAAAAATGATATTTCCATATACTGCAGAGAGGAAACACAGATTTGAGAGAAAGAATGACTTTAAGGTTACTGCTCTGCCTTGACCACCACAGAGTCAAACAAACCCACACCGACCTACCACAGACAGAGCAGCTCTGATCATGAGTGTTTCTCACCGGCGGAGGAGGAGTGGGCGGAGACTACAGCAATCAACCAATGAGACGGTGACCTCTCTCTGGCCAAAACAGACCAGCATGAAACATGCTATAATAAATTAAGGCAATAATGTTAGATTCTTGTCTTAAGAAAGAAATTAACACTTTAAATCGGCAAGTATTTTGAACATTTTAATATTTTCTATTCATAGAAAAATTGAAAAAAATAAAAATAGTAAGCAATACAACTGTTTATAACATTGGTAATAATCATAAATGTTTCTTGAGCAGCATATCATCGTATCAGAATGATTTCTGAAGGATCATGTGACACTGAAGACTGGAGTAATGATGCTGAAAATTCAGCTTTGATCACAGAAATAAATTACATTTTACAATATATTAAAATAGAAAACAGCTATTTTAAATTGTAATAATATTTCACAATATTACCGTTTTTACTGTATTTTTCATCAAATTAATGAAGCCTTGCGGAGACTTCTTTCAACAATAAAAAATTCTTACCAACCATAAAGTTCTGGAGTTGTAGTTTTGTGTGTATGTGTCACATTCATTCTGGAACAGCACTGAGATTGCTGGAATTAAAGGTCACTGCAAATATAGCAGCATGATTCAGTCTCGAGTCAAGTCTTGCTGATATGAATAGTCGATGAATGTTATCAGAGTAAGAGCAGCAGAAACAGTGTGTTCTTAAACTTTCACATGCTGGTCTGTTCAGGTCAGCCGTACTTCTCAACCTACAGTAGATTCCCTCTGTGCGTGCGTGCACATGTGTGTGTGATCCACAATACAAGAGAAAGAGAGAAATAGGTGTTTGACAGCATAGGGGAGATCTGACTAGCTAATTAATTCACAGAATCTGTGAATGGTAACTTTTCAAAGGTATAATTTTACTGTATTTCACAGCTGAAAATTAGTAAATGTTCAATAAAGCAATGTAAAGATGAATTGTGAATCACATGGAATGTGCGCTGCCTTCTGTTGTCTGTTTGCTTGCTATCATTGTTACATTTGTTTGCATACTGTGATTGATATATATATATACATTTAGTCTATATATATATATATATAATATATAACATATTACATATCTGTCAGATGCTTTCATCCAAAGCAACTTATATTGCATTGAAGCAAAACATTTTTTTCAGATTCCCTGAATTGCACCCATTATCTTGACCTGGTTTTGATAGCATGCTCTGCTTTCTGAATTATATCCATTTATTGCAAGCAAACAAGAAACAAATTTACGTTAAATTCATTATGACAAAAGAGAGCATGGAACAGAAATAAAATATTTATTCACTGTGACAAATCTGTATAGATCCATGAGTGCAGAACCTGCACAATCTATTTTGACAAAATAAGATCAATCTGGTTGTCAAGTCCAACTCTGCACTAAAAAAAGAAATAAAATAGAGGTAAAATCAATTTTTCAAGAATTGTTCACAGTAAAAAAAGAAATAAATAAAAACAGAATTAAGCATGAAATATTGAAATAAAAATACTGATATTTCTTTTCAAAATGTACTTAGAAATCGTTTCATTTTTTACAGAGTAGGTTGTTTTGTAGTGTTTCTGTGGGAGATTCCTCTGAGGTCGCGGCGGGGAAGTGGAGAGCGCAGTATTGATTGGACGTGGGTCACGTGAGAGTTTGGGAGGCAGAGATGGAGAATGGGAGGTGCTGTCGCTGTGACATTTATCAGTCCATTCAGGCAGAATGTAATCTCCACGTGTGACCCGCAGGTGCCCGTCTCAGTCAGCCTGGAGGTCAGCAGCAACCTGGAATGTCAACAGATACAAAAGCACTCAGACTTTCAGTGCCTTTTTTATGGACCTTACCTGCGATCAAACCTGCAAAGGTCTTGGCAATGATCAGGTCCACTGGGAAGCTGCACACAGAATTTTTATGCAAATGCATTTTGACAGACACTTTTTTTTTTTAACATTTACATTCATGCATTTAGCGGAGGACTTCATCCAAAGCAACTTACATTGCATTCAGCATTTCCTAAGTTCATGCATTCCCTGGGAATCAAACCCATGACCTCAGCATTGCTTAGCACCATGTTTGAGCTAATGCTATTCCTTTTATCCAAATTGACTTAGACTGATTTCTCTTATTCATTCCCTGGGAATGGAACCCATGACCTTAGAGTCGCTACTGCCATGCTACAGAATGCAATTTTTAATGTTATCATTTTCCATTATTTTCCTTCCATGTTTTGGTGAGACATAAATAGTCCCTATAAAACATTTACACTGAGAACGATTTCATTATTTACATGTATTTAAGACTATCAACAATGAGAAAGAAAGATCATAATACGGAACATAATGCAAATATGGAACTTTTTTTTCACCTGAAAAAAATTAAAAGAAAGCAATAGAAAAGGCATTAGTGAAACGCTTTAATGATATTGTTTTCACAGGGAAAAATCCAGTGAACTGCGCAATGTTGTGTTCACAGTAGATCTTGCTAAAGCTGATGGGATTTTTAATAAGATCCTCAAGCTCGCATAAACATAACATGATGCAAATGAAAGTTCTCCGACCAAAACCTCCCTGCACTTAAATAAGGGCAATAAATGAGTAGAAGAACAGTGCATCAGTCACACTTATGTATATTTTATCAGCAATTTTCATGCATTTGAAATAACAACAGCACAGTCAGCTTTCATAGACCTTAACATCACCCCAATGAGCTCCTGTTTCAAATCCTCGTCTATAGCACCATTTAACTGCAATATTGTTAAAATGATTTCATGCAGTGCTACAAACAGCTGCTGTAAAACAAAAAGGCATATATTTAAGGGGGCAATTGTAGTTCTATTGTGCTGTAATACGGGAACATGGCCAATGGCCGTTTCCATCAAAGATATGGTTATTATATACACATCTTTTCTCTAGCGACCTCATGAACATCCATAAATGTGTCCTACTACTGAAAAATACTGCTTGAGGAGGGACAGTTATTTTTATTGTGTCTAAGCACATTTCACTAGAGGTCTAATGTTTAAATTCAAAGAGTATTTATTATATGGCCATGAATATAATGATGTCAGTATTTCAGCTGACTGAATATTTAATCTGTGACTCAATTCTCATGTAATATGACAATCAGAAAAAAACGCTCATGTCAAGATTCGGTTCAGTGTTGATGTCAAGATCCAATACTTTATTAAATAATGTTTTTATTATTATTAATAACAGTAATTAATACACATGGAAGCTCAAATACAGTACGTGACCATTTTCGTGCAGCATTACCGAGCTTTAATTTTAGTTGAACAGACAATATAATGAATCATGATCCAAAAGGAATGTTGTTGCACTTTTGTATTGCAATATATTGCGACAGGGTATATATTGTTATACCCCTATATTTTCTGAATAAAAAGTGGTTTTGCACATAAAAAGTGTGCCCATTCTGATTCAGTCAAATAACAAAATCATGTCAGTTACAAATATATAAACAGCGGTGACAATAAAGTATGTTTTCTGTTGTTTAATCAATTTTGAGTACATATAGTGCAAAACAATATATTACACCTGGTGTTTCTTATTTGAAAAAGTAACTCTTTCTTGTAAATGAAAAAGTAGTGTTACTTTACTAGTTACTTGAAAAAGTAATCTGATTACGTAGCTCACGTTACTTGTAATGCATGGCCCAATCCGACTTAAAACCTTAAAGATTTTCCTCCTTGACATAACTTAAGGCTTCTCACCTCATTCTCATCCAAATCCCTCTTCAAAGAAAAATAAACTTGCTTTAAATCCCACAGTAATGGCATCTCTTCAGTATGCTGATCAGATTTGCACAGGGCAGATGAGGCACATTTATTCAAACTGAAAAAATGGCACTGTTGGGCAGAGTGATGACAGGGCATCAGCGGGAGGTCAGATACACACTGATGTCTCTGAAAGATGCCCTGTCCTGATGCTATTGTTACTGAACACATCATGTCACTCACACATCTATCCGGAGGGTAGGCCGCACTCCAATCTCACTTTTAAGATTTGCACACATATCCAGGCACAGTTGAACTGGTACCAAGACTATAAATGTCAGTTAGTTTTGTTGATGCACTCTGGAAATGAAGCCCATTATGTCAGTCAGGGTTCTTCTGTAACGAGTTGATAGTTTCTTCACTGAACATAAACATTTAGCATTGCTATTTCAGCAAGCGATTACATGCTAATTTTCGCTTTGTGATAGACAGATGACCCACGGCTGCTTTCGACATTCAGTTATTTGTTTATTCTGCCCACAGACACGTACATTGCACTGATTAAACAAACAATTTTGTACCCGACAGCTGTGATGGCAAGAGTTGGGATAATGGAGCGCTTTATGATTTAATTGGAGCTTTCTGGACAACACGAGATGTGACTAAATGGTGCCGCAATAAAACAAATATTTTTTGTTGGGGGATAAATGTGAAGCTGTGTTTCATTCTGACACTCTGTAATAACAGCACAGCTGTAATGGTTATTGCTCTGATTAAAGCATGCTGCGCGCAGAGGAATGAATATCAAGCTGTATTTAATGTCATACCGTGTTACCTGGTTCACGCGGAGCGATTCTTAAATTCCCAAGAATGATTCTTTTATGGCAATATTTCCTGCACAACCGCTGTGAATCTACAGCAGGGATTGTTTTACTATTGGGAGATGAGAGGATCTGTATTACTTATTACTGGAGAAAGTGTAACGGCTAACTTGGATCACGTGTGCTGTAATATCCAATCACATTACAGCCTTGACATCACTGAATTTCAGTCAGAGTTGTGCGACACTCAGTCATCGTTTAAAGGTTGCAGGCTTGCCTTCTAGTGGCTTTATCTATAGCTTCACAACAAACGAAGACACACTTTACCCAATTTCGCCATCCGAATAAAATGGCGGGTTGAATTTTATATAACCTACAGGAACAGAGCTCGACATTAATGCTTGTGTGGGACAAGTGGATTTTTTTGAAGTGGCGAGTGAAAGAGATTTTAACTTGCCCTGACTGGAAAACTAATCTGATTAAAACAGCCTGTCTGTGTGTGAAACAATCTCATGGAGAAATCAAAACAAATGAACGCAACTGCTTACAGAAAAAAACATACTGCAGTAAAAATGTAGCCTTAACGTAGTTTTTATATTTATGAGATATGTGTCCCTGGAGCACAAAACCAGTCATTTGAAAATCTGGAATCTGAGGGTGCAAAAAAATCAAATCAAATAAAAATATTGAGAAAATCGCCTTTAAATCTGTCGAAATGAAGTTCTTAGCAATATTACTAATCAAAAATTAAGTTTTGATATATTTATATATATCCTAATGATTTTTGGCATAAAAGAAAAATCGATAATTTTGACCCAGGCAATGTATTTTTGGCTATTGCTACAAATATAACCGTGCTACTTAAGACCAGGGTCACATATTTTGTGGTCCAGGGTCACATATAGCGAAGTTAAGCAACATGGCGCGAAGAAAGTGAAGTTTTCCTGGAAAACCACGATTGCAAATTTGACATTGATTTTATACAAGAGTTCAAATGAGTAGCCTACTTAATATACATTTTAGTACAATAATGTCAATGTTTACTGTTTTTGCTCGATTTGGATAACGAAAATACTTCAAAACAAAGATCACAGCAAAACAGTCGCACATCTCTGAGCAACACAGCGGTTTTTCGTTACTGATCATAATCATACGAGTCAATGATTCAGTGGTCCATTCATAAAGACAGGCACTTGATTCATTCTTGAATGAATCAGCCGTCTGAACGAATCATTTGAATGAATGCCTCATTGACTCACTTGCTGCCACCTACTGGTGGTTGACTTTCATATTTAGTATAAAAAGTACTAAGTACAAACTTAAGTAGCTAGTCTTTGCATCCCCCCCCCCCCCCCAAAAAAAAACTGATTTAAAACACCAAGCTCAGAACATTATTTATGTTATATTATAATTTTGCAGTGTAAATACATTTCAGCTACATTATCTGTGTAAATGCATCTAAATACCTTTCGATCGGTTTTGCTAACACTGATTTAGTTTGATTGGTAACAGTCCTATATTGTCTTATTATATTAAGTGAAATTATTAATAAAATGTAAGAATTTGATATGAAAGATAATGCATGCATTTAATATGGTTAGAGAAAAATGCCCTTTAAACAGGCAAATTCCCCCCCCCCCCCAAAAAAGGCCTGGAAATCAATTTAAATAAATTTTAGTATGCAGTAACTTTAGTTATATAAAATGTAATTTCCCAACAACAACATTATAGCCATTGAAAATGCTGAGTGGCTAGTAAATTTAGCCACAGTGGCTGGTGAGCAAAAAAAAGCCCTGCTCTCACATACAGATGATTCTTATGTCCAATTCTTGTCAGTGAATCAAACACAAACAGCGCAACCAGTGCACTATACACAAACAAATAGCTCTTATAACCTGGTACTTTGTAGTGAATCAAACACATCCCGACCGGACAAATGATTCTTATGAACCGGTACTTTTTATATCGCAGTGGATGCCTGATTTCCCGTATTGACCTATCAGAATCAAGTAATGTAAACTTTTAGAATTTTACTTAATTTGCATAATGCCTTTTTGTCACCATTGTTCAGGTCACTTACATTTGCATAGTGAGCACAGAGCAGCACATTATGTAAGTACCCTTGCGATAGAGCCTCTCACAGGCCAAATAAATTAATCTTCACAATTTTTGGTCACTGAAACACTTTTTTTTCTGTTAATAATCAGCTTGCAACACAGACTTGACAGGATTATCTAATTACATACCACATTCTATTACCAGCAGCACAATGAAAGCGCTGCATAATGGCTGATGTCTATTAAATCAAGTATAGGTTTATTAAAGAGTAGATTATATCAGTCCAGTTCTGAAAATTACAGTCATCTGAGACCAGGCGGTACTAGCCTTCAAAATGCCAATTTCTTTACTGGCATTCTATTGTTCCTCCACATGCAGTCACTTTACATATAAGCCTACTTTATGGACATGCATAATGCAGAGGCACATGATCAGAAAGATAAAGGTCTGCAAACTTATAAGTAAAAAGCAAAGTGGAAGGTTGCTTTGTATAAAAGACTCTTTGTTATTCATATGCAGCCCAAATGAAAAGATTCTATTAATTTGTACTCATAAAGTGCTGACAGGCTCAGGTCAGAGAAGCAAGGACAATTAATTTAAGCAGGTAAAAATCTGCCACATTCCCTCCGAGCTTGTTCCACTGAACACTGTAGCATATGCATGTCTGTCTGTAAGTCATGGTAAGAAAATATGTAGTCATACTCATTTGAAATGGTGATGACAGCTCTCCTCGTTTGATTTAATATTCTTGCTGGTGCACAGCTGTGCCATGCCTCAATGTTTTGCCTTCACTATGAGCAAATGATTCATAAAACACAAAATTGGTTATGCAAGCTATTTGATTTATTTTATTTATTTATTTGAACCACTAACCTTTATAAACTCTGTAACACAACTTACTGTATGTTGGCTATAACATGACTTACCAGTTCCTTTACGGAAAGTCAAATCTTGAAAACTGCACTGTAAAAAAAACAAACAAACCAAAAAAAAACAAAAAACAGTTGAGACAACTTAAAATTTTAAGGCAACCAGCTTCAGCAGATTTTTGAGTTTGCTCAACTTATTTTTGTGGGAGATTCTCAAGTTTTTGTTGCAAAAACTTAAAAAGACAAGTTGAGAAAACTCAAAAATCTGCTGAAGCTGGAAACATTTTAAGTTGGCTCAACTTTTTTTTTTTTTACAGCGTGTCTGTCATGATTGTGTTTCAGTATTATGTCCCATTTCAAAATGCTAAAAACAGACAGCAAATCTAGTAAATCTAAAACAGACAGCACTGATTTGAATCAAACAGATAGGGTCACATTCAAGTACAAATGACTCTTTTGAACTGATTCTTTACAATGAATCAAACAGGGCAACCAGTGAGCTATTCACGAACAAATGACTCAAACACATACAGCTCAACAGCGTGGTCATTTTCACAAACAAAATGACTCTTACATTCACATCTATTTATTTAGCCGACGCTTTTATCCATGGTGACTTACAATATGCCTGAACTATTGTGGTATCAAACAACAATGGTATAAGTTCTTTAGCTCAAATCCTAATGCATGTGCATGGTGCAGCTAATGCACGTGTGTTCCTGTAAACGAGCATCACAAAGCTGATTGGCTCTTGTAACTAAAAGACGGAACTTTCAACGATACCTGTATCTGCAAATGAATGTATTCTGCTTAACAGTTATTTTATTCATGTATCATTGACAGGACCAATAAATACACAGTCGTAGTATTGCCAATGGAGGGCATGTTCAGAAAGTAATTAAAAGATATAGTAATCAGTCCCTGTGGGCTTGTGGTTATGCGTCATTAAGACTCAATCATGTCTCGTCTCTGCGGTTCTCCACATAATATCTTAATTATACCTGATGAAGAACAGAAAGACTCGCCGGCTGAATGCTGATGATCTGCGTGTGTGAGGAAACTCTCCTCAGAATTGATTCGCTCTCCTGTGTTGGAGTGCCATCTGTGACTGGGCTGGATGTTCACTGGGAGATTAAGACTAATTGCTCTGCTCAAACAGCTGTGTAAGCACAACTCAACGTACATAGTCTCATTCTCAACCGAACGGAAATCGAAGAAAATCTTTACTTTCGTGAAGAAAGAGCATTCCCACAGCTGCAGGTATGTTTTAGCATATTTGTTGGCCTTTTCTAATTACCTTGAGATGCTAAAGCAGCCTTTTTACAATCAGCACAACTGTTTTCAACATTGATAATAATAAGAGATCTTTCATGAGCAGCAGATCAGCATATCAGAATGATTTCTGAAGGATCATGTGACACTGATATGGAAGCCCGTTTCCGCCACTGAATAAAAAAATAAAAAAGGTTATTGCGACTTTTTATCTCAGAATTCTGACTTTTTTTCTCAGAATTGTGAGATATAAAGTCGCAATTCTGACTTTTTTTCTCAGAATTCTGAGATATAAACTCGCAATTCTGACTTTTTTTCTCAGAATTCTGAGATATAAACTCGCAATTCTGAGATATAAACTCGCAATTCTGACTTTTTTTCTCAGAATTCTGAGATATAAAGTCGCAATTCTGAGATATAAAGTCGCAATTCTGAGATATAAAGTCGCAATTCTGAGATATAAACTCGCAATTCTGACTTTTTTTCTCAGAATTCTGAGATATAAAGTCGCAATTCTGAGATATAAAGTCGCAATTCTGAGATATAAAGTCGCAATTCTGAGATATAAACTCGCAATTCTGACTTTTTTTCTCAGAATTCTGAGATATAAAGTCGCAATTCTGAGATATAAAGTCGCAATTCTGAGATATAAACTCGCAATTCTGACTTTTTTTCTCAGAATTCTGAGATATAAACTCGCAATTGCGACTTTTTATCTCGCAATTCTGACTTTTTTTCTCGCAATTGCGAGTTTATATCTCACAACTCTGACTTTCTCGCACAATAGGAAACTCCGTGTGTAAGGCTTTTCAGTGCTTTGTTCGATTTGCACTATCAAAATGAACTAGATGAATGCTGCGGTCCGAGTATGATTTTTGAACAAACATACAAATGACTAATTATTCTCCATTTCCGTGTTTTACGCTCGCGGTTGGACAGTACCATTACCGCCGGGCAGGGTGCGGGAGGGGGGACGGCGCGCACAGCTTTCAGACACAATATTCTTCATTTCTTTATATTTCTGAGTTTGAGGCAGCTTCTATCGCGTTATTTTAACAACAGCTGTCAAGTAAAGAGCGTATTATTGTAACATGAGAGTGAATATATGAATGCACGCAGGTGGATTTCTTTCACTCTCGCATAAAACGCGCTTTCATCTCTATGTTCTTGCTCTAGCATTATCTTATCTCCTGTATTTAATGTTGTAAGATATGGACCAAGCAAGAGATCCCCGATGAAAATTGTACATAAATTAATGATTCTTTATTAGTTAGTATTAGTTATTATTTTAAATATATATTTTTTAAAATTATTTAGTCAATTATATATGAAGATGCAAAAGCATCTAAGTGCTATCTGAATTTTTCTTCTAAAATGAGCATTTTTCTCAGGCTCCTATGTTTATGTTCAGTTATTTCACTTTAATGACAATGAAAAGAAGCTGTACCTGAGAAAAATGCTCTCATTTTAGAAGAAAATTTCAGATGGCACTTAGATGCTTTTGCATCTTCATATATAATTGAGTAAATAATTTAAAAAAAATACTTAAAATAATTACTAATAGGCTACTAACTAATAAATAATGAATCCTTAATTTATTTACAATTTTAATCGGAGATGCCTTGCTTGGTCGATGTCTTACAACATTAAATACAGGAGATAAGATAATGCTAGAGCAAGAACATAGAGATGAAAGCGCGTTATGCGAGAGTGAAGGAAATCCACCTGCGTGCATTCATATATTCACTCTCGTTACAATAATACGCTCTTTACTTGACAGCTGTTGTTAAAATAACGCGATAGAAGCTGCCTCAAACTCAGAAATATAAAGAAATGAAGAATATTGTGTCTGAAAGCTGTGCGCGCCGTCCCCCCTCCCGCACCCTGCCCGGCGGTAATGGTACTGTCCAACCGCGAGCGTAAAACACGGAAATGGAGAATAATTAGTCATTTGTATGTTTGTTCAAAAATCATACTCGGACGCAGCATTCATCTAGTTCATTTTGATAGTGCAAATCGAACAAAGCACTGAAAAGCCTTACACACGGAGTTTCCTATTGTGCGAGAAAGTCAGAGTTGTGAGATATAAACTCGCAATTGCGAGAAAAAAAGTCAGAATTGCGAGATAAAAAGTCGCAATTGCGAGTTTATATCTCAGAATTCTGAGAAAAAAAGTCAGAATTGCGAGTTTATATCTCAGAATTGCGACTTTATATCTCAGAATTCTGAGAAAAAAAGTCAGAATTGCGAGTTTATATCTCAGAATTGCGACTTTATATCTCAGAATTGCGACTTTATATCTCAGAATTCTGAGAAAAAAAGTCAGAATTGCGAGTTTATATCTCAGAATTGCGACTTTATATCTCAGAATTGCGACTTTATATCTCAGAATTCTGAGAAAAAAAGTCAGAATTGCGAGTTTATATCTCAGAATTGCGACTTTATATCTCAGAATTGCGACTTTATATCTCAGAATTCTGAGAAAAAAAGTCAGAATTGCGAGTTTATATCTCAGAATTGCGACTTTATATCTCAGAATTGCGACTTTATATCTCAGAATTCTGAGAAAAAAAGTCAGAATTGCGAGTTTATATCTCAGAATTGCGACTTTATATCTCAGAATTGCGACTTTATATCTCAGAATTCTGAGAAAAAAAGTCAGAATTGCGAGTTTATATCTCAGAATTGCGACTTTATATCTCAGAATTCTGAGAAAAAAAGTCAGAATTGCGAGTTTATATCTCAGAATTGCTACTTTATATCTCAGAATTGCTACTTTATATCTCAGAATTGCGACTTTATATCTCAGAATTGCGACTTTATATCTCAGAATTCTGAGAAAAAAAGTCAGAATTGCGACTTTATATCTCAGAATTGCGAGTTTATATCTCAGAATTGCGACTTTATATCTCAGAATTGCGACTTTATATCTCAGAATTGCGACTTTATATCTCAGAATTCTGAGAAAAAAAGTCAGAATTGCGACTTTATATCTCAGAATTGCGACTTTATATCTCAGAATTGCGAGTTTATATCTCAGAATTCTGAGAAAAAAAGTCAGAATTGCGACTTTATATCTCACAATTCTGAGAAAAAAAGTCAGAATTCTGAGATAAAAAGTCGCAATAACCTTATTTTATTTTTTTATTCAGTGGCGGAAACGGGCTTCCATACACTGAAGACTGGAGTAATGATGCTGAAAATTCAGCTTTGCATCACAGAAATAAATGACATTTCACAAAATATATTAACATAGAAAATAGTTCTTTTAAATTGCAATAATATTTCAAAATTTTACTGCATTTTGACCAAATAAATGTAGATTTGTGAAACTCGTTGAGATTATGTAAATATTAATACAATTCAGGGTTGGGTGTAATGCATTACTTTTATGCATTTACTTTTGAAAAAGAAAGGGATTACTCCTATTTTTTCTGTAATTTAATTACAGTCACTTCTGATGTAATTGCATTAAATACTATATTTGCAAATAAAACATTTCTGCAATTTTATATGGTTTATTTCATGTCTATCCTTGTATTCTTCAAACTGGTCAAGGTTGATAATTAGTAATAACAATATAATGCTTTTAAGAAAGAGTAATTAGAACAGGTAATCTAATTATAACGTTAAAGATGTAATTAGTAGCTAGTAATTAATTACTTTTTTAGAGTAACTTACCCAACACTGATATCATTCTTAGAATATTTGGCACGTGCAGGAATAAAATCACACTTTGGTCTGTTATAATAGGCTATTCACAGTCCTTCACATCCACACAGTTTCATACCGACTACTTGCACAGGTTGAAATATTAATGTTGTACATAAGTGACTTCTGGCTTCTATTTTGTTCTAAACAATAAGGCGACATAATCACATATTGGCTGTTTGTAAGCCAAACTGAACAAAACCCAACAGAGAACCACAGAATCGGTGTAATTTGTCGTTATACTCTATTGCGGATGTCTGTTTGCATCGGTGACCTCACATCGTTCTGTTCTGTGGCTATTAACGTCTATTATTGTGCAATGCAGCGCACCTCTTCAGAGCTGAAAGCAAAACAAAACTCTCTCTCTGGAGAGGTGTTATTATTGCAGGAGTACAGCACAGGAAAGGTTCAAATCACCAGCCGGCAGAGGCCATCTATCATCAGAGCATCACATCAGCACAAGCGCCTAATACAGCAGCGTATTTACCATAGCAACAGTACCGCTGTTTTTATCAGCCGCTCATTGGAAATTAAAGTGGACTGGCTGCTATCCAGCTAAATGTATCCATGCTTTGAGAATAAATACCATGAAGAGCAGCTGGCAGACAGGAATCATCAGGTTATGAGGAATGAGATTAAAAAAGGTTCAAGCAAGACACTTCAGAGGACTGTCCTGTTCAAAGTCCTTTGAAAGCCATTACAGCCTCACCCTTAGGCAATTATCTATGTTCAAGTACACTTACTGTCTACTTTAATGGGGAAAGTATGAAATGTCTACAACAGTTTTTAAGCTTTATAGAGTTTGTGAACATAAATCTCCAATTCTGTAGCTTGAATCAGTTAAATACAGTACATGCACATTTTAGATCATCTGTGCATTTTTATGCCAAAGAATCTCAAATAAAATGGTCCCCTAGAGAGAAAATATATTTTAATGCATAAAGACCTATTTAGAAAAATAGTCTCTTTTTATACAAAACATTAAGTGTGGCGTTCAGAGTTTTTAAAAAATTTATTTAAAGAAATTAATAATTTATTTAGCAAGGAGTCATTAAATTGACCAAAAATGACAATAAAGGCGTTTATAATGTTGAAAAAATAAAAATTAGTATTAGTGATATTGTTCTTTTGAATGTTCCATTGAAGCACATCCCAGTTTCCACAAAAACAGTTTTCAACATTGATAATAATAATAAATGTTTCTTGAGCATCAAATCAGCATATTAGCATGATTTCTGAAGAATCATGTGACTCTGAAGACTGGAGTAATGATGCTGAAAATTCAACTTTTGCATCACAGGAATAAATGACATATTAATTCATTATTTTTTTTAAATTGTAACAATATTTTACAATATTACTGATACATCTCATGATTTCACAAAACCATATTTGAAGCCAAATAAACAGTGCTATCAGTGGGTACAATTTATTCTTACTGAATCAGTCGCTCTGGGTCGTGTGTTATAATGAATCGCTCATATATGTCCAGTGGCCCGGACTGAACGAGCACAAAGGCTTGGGTAGGTATAGTTATAGTAAAGTCTCCTCCAAAAGGTCACACTGTCTGTGACAAACTCCCTGGAGGACAAATGGAGATAAAACTGAATGCGAATGCGACATAAAGTGGGTTATATCAGCCATTTATCACTCAGAAGCTTCTGAGGAACTTGTGATGGGAAGTTCAACCTAACTGCTCCATAAAACTCCCATAACCAAGCTCTTCTGGAACTCATTCGAAGCAAAATACCTGGAATTGCATCTTCACAATCCTCTAGTGTCACGAGGAACAGTTATCTTGAGCCGGTCTTACATTTACGTGAAATGTCTCGATTTGAAACACCACAGTAACCACCAATGACAGACCATCAATAACAGAGATGCATTTTTAAGATTCTACAGAACAGACCATTCTTGGTGATAATTAATATGCTGCCTTCAATGATATCAAGAATAGAGATAAAAGACCTAAAGTGTAAAATACTTCATTATAAAAAACAGTTAATCAAAGTTTTTGAATAAAAACCTTCCCCAAAAAGTCTAAACCATGTTAAAGCAACTTAGTGTTAACATTGTTTTAGATTTTATCTATAAATATCATGTATGAATATTTTTTATTTGTTATTTATTAGATGTTGGCCTGAACTTGTCTAATTTAAATCATCTTTTTCTTCTATAATATATATAGCATTCAAAAGTTTGTAGTCTGTAAAAATGTTTAGTTCTAAAAATATAAAATTCAGTAAAATCAGTAATATTGTGAAATATTATTATAATTTAAAATAATTGTTTTCTATTCATATATATTTAAAAGTTTAATTTATTTCTGTGATCAAAGTTGAATTTTCAGCATAATTGCTCCAGTCTTCAGTGTCACGTGATCCTTCAGAAATCATTGTAATATGCTGATTTGCTGCTCAAGATACATTTCTGATTATTATAAATGTTGAAAACAGTTGTGCTGCTTCATATTTTTGGTGAAAAACCGTGATACCTGTTTTTAAGATTCTTTGATGAATAGAAAGTTCAAAAGAATTTATTTGAAACAATCTTCTGTAACAGCATAAATGTCTTTACTGTCACTTTTGATCAATTTAATGCATCCTTGCTGAAAAAAAGTACTAATTTCTTAAAAAAGTATAACTGACCCCAAATGTCTGAATGGTGCAATTTTTGCACAATGTATACATTTGCCAATGAATTTGTAAATATTTCTATCAACGTATTTCCATTACAAACCTAAAATTAGCCAACACAAATTGTTGCATTTAATTCAATTAAACAATTAACATATATGTTTCACAAATGATTTACACAGGCTTGTTCTCCTCATATTTAAGGCCCACTGCTTGTATTTTTGAGTATATCATTAGATCCTGATACAAAAATAAACATCACATTTATTTCTCCTATAAATCATCTGACAACATGGCGCTGTTACCTATAAAACATCCATCGCTTCCCTCATCTGAGCTTTTAGGACAATCAGGGCATCTTCTTCAGGGTCATTCAGTGTGGAGTAAATGTCACATCACCTCTGTGTGAAGGGCATTATCACAGCGATCTTCATTCAGAGGCGTGCGGCGCGCTGCTTGGTTATTCTGGCTGCGTGAAGACTGAGAGAACCCGAGGAATCCAGAGGGAGAAAATCACAACGGCTGCAATCCAACAGATCGCTGCATTGATCTCTGCTGCTGCTGGAGGGCAGCTCCCACAATCCCTTGCAGGTGTCAATTGCCCGTAATCTTCCTCATGTGTATCAGAATGAAGAGAAAAAAGAAACAAAAACAAGAAAATTAAGATATAAGGTGCTGATAAAAATGTAATATATATATATATATATATATATATATATATATATATATATATACACACACACACACACAGTTGTGCTCATAAGATTACATGCCTTTTGCAGAATATGCAAATATGTTTAACTAAATAAGAGGGATCATGAAATAGCATGTTATTTTTATTTAGTACTCTCCTGAATAAGTTATTTCACATAACAGATGTTTGTATATACTTCACAAGACAAAATAATAACTGAATTTTAAAAAATGACCCTGTTCAAAAGTTTACATACCCTTGAATCTTAATAATCTGTGTTGTTTCCTGGACTATCTTTCTGTTTTGTGATAGTTGTTCACGAGTCCCTTGTTGGTCCTGAGCAGAAAAATCCTCCAGCTCCTGCACATTCTTTGGTTTTCCAGCATCTTCTGCATAATTGAACCCTTTCCAAAAGTGACTGTATGATTTTGAGATCCATCTTTTCACATGGAGGACAATTGGGGGACTCATACATAACTATAAGGTGGAAACATTTACTGATGCTCAAGAAGGCAATACAATGCATTAAGAGCTGGGGGGTGTAAACTTTTGAACAGAATGATGATGTGTAAATTTTTCTTATTTTGTTTCAAGATCATATTTTTTTTTTCATTTGGTACCGCACTTAAGAAACTATATAAATACTTAAATATTTCCCAAAAGACAAAATAAGAACAACTTACCCTGAATATCCAATTCAAAAAGTTTACACCCCCCAGCTCTTACATATATGATTACACACACACATACTGTATATATATATATATATATATATATATATATATATATATGCACAAATTAGGCACAATGCGAAGCGATTGGCTCTTTCATTCAGAAGGCGGGGCTTCCTGCGATTGAGTAGCCATATTGAGCGTTGCATTTCTGACACGTCTTGGGTATTCTATAGATAAGGGATAATCAACGGCTAGCTGTGCATTAAACGATTTGAATGCACAACGTGGAGGCGAAGAACCACAGCTAGTCGTTGATTATCCCGTTTATGCCATGGTCATTTGCCAGCAGTCACATATTAAAGATGTTAATAATATTTGCGCTGCAATATTTGACCGAAACAATAAAAATGACGGTTATTTTCGTCTGTATTACTATTCAACTGTAACTGTATGTTACTATGGTTACCAATATTTATAGGAAGCGCATTAATATAGAACGTGATTAAACTGACCTGGAACTACCTGTGCGGTTCAACGAATTTAATCAACACCTGCCAGCCAATCAGAATCCAGTATTCAGACAGACCATGGCATAATCTTTCACAGCTGCTGACCAATCAGAATTGAGGAATGGAACTAACTGTTTTATAATATATATATAAAGTTTGTGGTTAGAATATTTTAATGTTTTTGAACATTAGGCTGCATTTATTTGATTAAATACAGTAAAAACTATCAAATGGGAAAATATTAGGCCTATTACAATTTCAAATAACTGTTTTCTATTTGAATACATTTTAAAATGTAACTTATTCCTGTGATGCAAAGCTGAATTTTCAGCATCATAACTCCAGCCTTCAGTGTCATTCTGATATGCTAATTTACTGCTCAAGAAACGTTTAAAAACTATTCATTTAAAATAAAAAAATAATAATAATTGAAATAAAAATCTTACCAACCACCAAACTTTTGAACAGTGCTGTAATTAAAAAGCCGTGAGAAACAGTTCTAGATGATTCACAAAAACATGACAGTGACTCCATTAAATGTCAAGGTTTTTAAGATCTGCTGGTTTTGAAAAGAAAACAGTAAACACATCACAATTGAATAACGAGGCGCATCTTTTCATCTCACAAATGTGTATTATCCATCATAACATAAGTCTGAAACAGACAAAAGCCGGCGAAATGTGCAGTGACGTGAGCGTCGTGACTGGATGGGAGGTCTAGAAACAGGACAAGACTAACAGAGGAACAAAGACGAGCAGTCGGGCCGTGACAAACCCCTTACATGCTGTTATTAATCGAGGGCTAGAGCATAATTGAGCCTGTGAACACATTACAGACTCCTGCTGAGAATATGACAGGGACAGAGGCACTTACTGGCTCGTGTAATTTCATTGGGATTTTTGAGTAGCTCATGTGGTTTTCCTGTCAATGAAGATGCAGTTGAAGCATGAATCCCCTGATTTGGTGTTTGATCTGAAGGTACAGGTGTAATGAATCAGAACAACATGTTGAGAACACACTTTGGAGATGTTCTAGCAGCTTCTATCTTTGAGGAACAGCTTCTGAACAATGTATTAATGCAGAGAAACAGCTGATGAGCAAATGTGGCTAACAAGGAATATTCTTAAAGGAATAGTTCATCATCAAAATGATGTGATTATTTACTCTCTTTTTAGTCTTTCATGAAACAGCAAATGAGATGTTCAAAAGAATGTTTGCATACAACAGCGACTTCAAGACTGGGGTTCATGAAGGAACTGGTTTGAGAGTTGATAATTGAAATATTAACTTAATATCTCAGGGGTTATTTCAAGTGAATATTTTAGGTTGAAGGGGTTCGGGTTTGGGAATCCCTGGCTTACAAGGGAAGGGGATAGTGACTTATGCAGGCAAAAAGGATATAAATCCACCATAAAAATATTTCACGAGTTCATGTGCCCATATAATCTTAGCATTAGTGGTAAACAGATTTGGCTTGATGTCTGCAATGGAGGGCTCAGAGAGACTATTCTACTCGAGCTCCGATAGCCCCCCTATAGACAGAAAGATGATAAATAAATATGCATAAAAGGAGGAGATGGGGAGGAGGAGGGATGCCGAAAGAGCTAACGACGGAAGTGGCAAGAGGCTGTCTTTTATACTTGGATATTGATTGGAAGATTAGATGAGCGTACTCCTCCCCAAACTCTGTTAATAACTTCACTAAAAAAGTAGTCCATGCAAAACATGCACTTAAAAAATTCTGTGTTAATAAAAAAAAATATATATTCAAATAATTAAAAAAAACTGCAAAATACAATTTTCACTGTATTTTGCAATCAGATGTAAATGGTAGAAGAAAAAAAAAATCAATTCACCTCCCATGGCATGCACGGCAAGTTTGGATAATGATTTTTGTTGAATATTACAATAACATTGTGTTATGAATAGACCAGAATTGTGACTCAGGACGACAAAACCAGTCTTAAGTGTAAATTTTTCAAAATTAAGATTTATACATCATCTGAAAGCTGAATGAATAAGCTTTCCATTGATGTATGGTTTGTTAGGATCGGACAATATTTGGCTGAGATTCAACTATTTGAAAGTCTGGAATCTGGAATTTGAATTTGAAAATCAAAATATTGAGAAAATCGCCTTTAAAATTGTCCAAATGAAGTTCTTAGCAATGCATATTACTAATCAAAAATTACGTTTTGATACATTTACGGTAAGAAATTTACAAAATATCTTCATGGAACATGATCTTTACTTAATATCCTAATGATTTTTGGCATAAAAGAAAAATTTATAATTTTGACCCATACAATGTATTTTTGGCTGTTGCTACAAATATACCCCAGAGACTTAAGACTGGTTTTGTGGTTCAGAGTCACAATTCACTTTTTTTGCTTTTCTTACTTAGATTTTTCCAGCCAAAATATCTAGAAATTCTTAAATCAAGAAGTATTTTCTAGACAAGTAAAAATTATTGTCTTGTTTTCAGAAAAAAAACATGTCAAAATGAAGTGAGTTTTTGCTTGAAACAAGCAAAATAATCTGCCAATGGGGTTTTCTGTTTGAAATAAGATTATTTTGCTTAAACCAAGAAAGACAAGTAAGAAAAGCATTTGCAGTGTTTAAGTTTTTTGAAACTTTGCTTTCTTTGTGTTTACTACTCATCTTGTGTGTTTAAAGGGTTAGTTCACCCAGAAATGAAAATTCTGTCATTAATTACTCACCCTCATGTGGTTCACATGGATTATTTTACTGATCTGCTTGCTATGTTTCTGGACGTTGATCGTGTTAATTCCATTGCTGGAGGGTCAGAGAGCTCTCAGATTTCATCAGAAATATCTTAATTTGTGTTCAGAAGATGAACGGAGGTCTTACGGGTTTGGAACGACGTGAGGGTGAGTAATTAATGACAGAATTTTCATTTCTGGGTGAACTAACCCTTTAACATCTCATTTTGTGTTTCTCGGATTTTAAAAAATAATACCGGGTTGGAATGACATGAAGTTCAGTAAATTATGCCCTTTAGTTAATTAAATGGTAACACTTTACAATAAGGTCCATAAATTAGTTAACAATGAGCAGTACATTTGTTACAGTATCTTTGTTAACATTAATTATTAATAAAAATACAACCGTTCATGGTTAGTTCATGTCAGCTCAGGCCCATTAAATAATTTTAACAGATACAACTTTTGATTTTAATAATGTATTAGTAAAATTTTAAATGCTTTAGAAGTATTTTTTCTTGTTAATTCATGTTAACTAATGTGGTTAAATGACCTTAACAAATGAAAGTGTTGTAAACTGTTACCAATTAAACCCTCAAGATGTCTTTTATCAAACAATGCTGGTCTTTTCATGATTTAGCACAATAATACAAAAAAGAAAAGAAAAAAAAAAAGAATTATTAAATCCATGTCAAACCTGTAGCCAGAAGGATGACAGCAAAGACATTTAAAAGAACATGGTGTCTTCTGTAATAAGTGATGCCTCCACTAGCGATTTCCACTGAACATCTGCAGCTGAACTCAAAGCAAAACAAAGCAAAGATGATGGAGATGTTTCACTCCACCCTCTCCGGAGCATCCACATCATTCATCTGAAGAGTTTGAGCAGTGTTAGGAGCCTTGGGCAGATCTGTGCAGGAGCTCCCGCCGCGGTCTGCAAACAGAGGAGCTGTCGAGTTAATTGAGGAAAAAGTTGCTCATGAAACTACTACATAATACGATGAAAGATGTCTGTGCTGAAATGTCAGACTGAGATCTTCATGAGCTCATGGCTACGTGCTGAAAACCTTCAAACGATCTGCTCTCATGCACTGACAGACGCCACATATTCTGGAGAGGTTTGTTGGCTGCTAGGATGGTATCAATGTTTTCCTGGCTGAAAAAGACCAAGGCTCACTGTACCTGAACTTCAGGATAAGATCTAAGATTTCAAGATTTTTTGACAAGCTATTGATCTTCTCTAGAGATGGTGCTGCCTCCACTTTTTTGCACACCGCAAAACATTACATTTTTACAGAAAGGACAAAAAATATTACTGTAAAACCTGTTAAACAGTAAACTGTAAGTAAATGGAAAGTACAGTTGTAAATGGTTTAACATTGCGTAATATTTTTCTGTAAAATACGGTCAAATTTATGGGGCTTTTCTGGTGCATCTTCAAGGTGCATTGAAAAGACAAAACAACAAAAATAGGAAAGAATCGAAATACGAACCTAAAAGAATGCATATAAAAAATATAAAAGTATTTTTATATTATTGCTACATATTTGAATGATCTATTTTAAATAAGGGTTAAAAGGCTATTGGTTTGTTTGATATACTATCTGATTTGTTCTAATTCTCAGATTGGTTGATTGTGAGTTTAAATCTTGTCTTTGTTTGCATTTCAAATCATTTTCTCTATTTGCATTTTTTTTTTTTTTTGCACTGATGAAAGCCTGTGTGCTGTAATGAAGTTAAGTAAAAAGCATTGTTTATGAGAAACAAATCCATCATTAGGACATTTTAGCTTAAACCTTCACTTCTGGCCAAAATATGAGTCAATAATCCATAATAAAGTTTCATCCCCTGTTGTCCTCTCACATCAAAATCCAAAAACATGTTTGTTTAGAACTATTTGGAGGCTTTTTCTGTGCATACCAAATGACACTGGCGGAAGCGTTATAATGGATTATGGACATATATTTCAGCTGGAAGCAATGGTTTGAAGTTAGAAACATCTTTTATGATGGATTTGTTTCTTACAAACATGCAGCTTTTTGCTTCATAACATGCTAATTGATGGACTGGAGTGGTGTGGATTATCGTGATGTTTTATCAGCTGTTTTGACTCTCATTCTGACGGCACCCATTCACTGCAGTGTGAATGGTGTTCTATTGTACCACCTGTATTATCATAGTGGCTATCAGTACATTTTTAGCTAAAAACACATTTAAAAGGACAGTTGTACTCTGTCTTCCTTAAAAATCAATGTGAAGCATCCTATTTCAACACATTGACTTTTATAATGTGACATATTTCAGAGTAAAGCTATTTGTAACAAGAGAAAATAGGAATCTATACTTGATTGGATCATAAAGAGTGGGCATTACATACAGAGTCAGAGTTGGTGGAGTTTGTGACGTCAGCTGAAAAAGAAAATCATGAAGATGAAGGGCAGGAAAGTGTATTAATAAAGTAAACAATCTATTTTGACTGGATTTTGACTGTAATAGTGTAAGGATCAGAAGACTCACCGTAACACAAACCGACTCCAGCATACAGAGGATTACAGATGAGCGCTTGAACACGGCGGTGACCTTCTCACGTCCTTCACAACCACATCAGTGCTATTACATTGACAGCGGCAGATTTACGGGTGAGAACAGCAGGCCGCGTGGCCGTCCGTCATGCATACGCTCACGGACCCTCTAAACGTAATTTATTCACAGTGCTACAGATGACAAACAGAGTCAGCAAAATGCAAACAACGGCTGAAGAACGAGCCGGAGAACTTCACAAGGTTGTGACGTGATCGTGATGCTGAGACCTTTGAGCAAAACCGAGAGGCAAAACATCATGTAGGAAACTCATATTGTTATCTACAGCATCATACAACCTAAAACACACCAAAGTAGTTTTTCCATTCACTTTTTCAATAAAGAGTTTTAAACCATTACACAAAGCAGCTACTGTAGCTCATTAAATGAAACATTTGAAGCAAAATGAAAATCTGAAAATGACAAGATCTTAAATGTGTAATTGATTCAGAAATGTTAGTATAATGCAAAATACTGATT
The DNA here is from genome assembly GCA_036784905.1 of Acrossocheilus fasciatus. Classification (NCBI taxonomy): domain Eukaryota; kingdom Metazoa; phylum Chordata; class Actinopteri; order Cypriniformes; family Cyprinidae; genus Acrossocheilus; species Acrossocheilus fasciatus. Next base: position 6,433,413 of record CM071944.1, on the reverse strand, counting down.
ATAAGCAAAAGCTCATTTAAAAGATGCACACACACACAAAATCCTCATAATACAGGATATAAATTTATTATTATTATTATATTTTTTTTGTATGAACAGTCTGAAATGTTCAAATTAGCACCATCAAAAGTGGCAGTTTAAGTACCGATCACATGTGCAACTACTGACATACAGTACTGGAATACAGAAGCGATATTCACTGTACCTGGAACATGAAGCTGTTGCACCAAATAGTTCTGACAGAAGCAGGTAGATACAATATGTATTAAATAATCCTAACAAACATTAAAAAACACGTTTCATTTAAATACATACAAAAGTACAAGAACAAAACGTGGAGAAACTGCTGAATTTCACAGTAGTGAAATTTGTCTAGCACCTGTTGTGACCTTGTGCAACCTGGAAGATGGGAGCCAAGGTCTCGAACACACACACACACACACACACACACACACACACACACACACACACACACACACGCTTTGTTCCAAAACCTAGTGAGCATTTGAAGGCATCGAAGGTGTGTGAAGGTCAATATGTACGCTATGCATTTCACGCTTTACTGAAGTAGCATAAAACTCAATCAGCTGGCTTTGAAGTGCATGCCAATTTGGTCACTAGTGAGGTTTCATGTCAGTTAGGATGCTCCCTATGTAGCTCAGTAGGCTTTGAAACAGTCTCTCATGCACACATATGCAGTGGCACCCCCGGCCAGGGGGCTTTTATGAAATACAAACCTAAAATTTCACATTTTCTCACCACATCCTGACTGTAATGTACCTTGCAAACTCCTATAAACTGTATTCAGATCTTAATTATGAGATTTGTAATGTTTGTGCTAAAATTCTGTCAAATGAAATTGCACAATGTGAGAACTACATTTAAATGAAGGCATTATTGTCTCATATCGATGAGAAATGAATCAGATATACAAGCACAAAGACTCAAGAGTAGCTCTTAGTGTGTTTGAGTGCATTAACTATGGTACTGCAGCACCATCAGACTAATAAATGATTCTGACATAAACGGCCTGTAACCTGATTTCACTGCACCTTAAAGGGACAGCGCACCCTTATTTATCCTCATGTCCTTCAAAACCTGTATTACTTTGTTTATATTAAGGAATAAAAAAAGAAAAGCTTTGGAGAATGTTAATGCAACTTTTTTCTATAATGTGAAAAGCATCGTTAGTTAAGGATATCAGGCTCCAAAAAAGATCAAAAGCACCATAAAAGTTTCTTAATATTAGTTTATATCACACTATATTTCTAAGGAGATACCTCTGTGCAAAAGTCAACATTATTGAAAAATTCTAGTGTTAAATAGAATACTGGTTCAGAATGACATGAGGGTGAGTAAATAATGAAACATTTTTCATTTTGGGGTGAACTAATGATGCACCAAAGGCAACAGTCCTTTGACGATGCAGTGGAGATCATGTACCCTGCTCTGTTAAAATATATGAAACAACACAACAAGTTTCTAAAACACAGAGAGTGTGGGAAATAATATAATCACATGAGAAACCAAGGTGAGAAGATCGGTGTCCTCTCTGAGAGAGTCACTAATTAGTCTCAGTTTGATATAAAATACATAAACCTTAAAGAGAAAAACTATTCGAATGGGTCGCCTATTATCAGCTTGGCTGTTCGACTGCATCGAGATGGCTCTTGATGAATTAAATAACACAAGCTACTTCAGCTCTTTTCCAAAACCTAGTGAGCTGCCTATGTAGGCAGTATTTTAAGGCTCTCGGCGTGAAAGCTGTTAAAAAATGTAGGCAGCATGATTATGCCGCCTTCTAAGATGCCGCCTTCTTTTGCTGAAGATGCACTGCATAATCTATTATTGTCTGCATGCATGCAATAATACATTGTTATTATTCCATGCATGCAAAAACAGATTAAGCTATTATTGCACGCATGCAATAATAGATTATGCAATGCATTATGGTAGATCTTATTCTCTGATTATGCAATTACAGATTACTGAATCATGCATGCTGCTAGCGAAAGCCAGATCATGCTGTTCGATTTGCAGGGAATGCATGAACTGATTCAATGAACACCATGAATGCAATGTATTTCACTTTGAATAAAAGCATCTGTCAAATGCATAAATATAAATGCATTGCGACAAGCTCAGAAAACATCTAAATTGGTGGATGAAACAGGAAAGTTGATTATATACTGTATAAAATCCATTCAACACCTAAAAACATTCACAAAAATAGTTCAGTATAATAAAAGTACTACGTTATCCAATATTTGTGTGTTCCTACAGTATTGCATTGTTAGCTTAGCGAAAAGCTGATTCTAAACTCTACTGAAATCAAGTATGATTGAAGGAATAAGGAAGTTCACTAGGTTTTGGTTACAGAGCCAATATAACAACACAGGTAATTATAATACTAAATAAGAAATAAAAACAAGACAAAAGATTGATTCGTTGATATGGATCTGGAAAAAAAACAACAAGCTGTCGTTACAAAGTCCATTGGTTATTGGCCAACCAGTGGCCTTAAGAAAGCAATTTTTGGTGACATGAGCTTTACCCACAGTGCAACAGGCAGGCCAGTATGCTGAAGAAGTCACTTCCAGGACCAAAGTGTGGATTACAGCAAAACATGACAAAACAAGAAACCTTCAAGTCCGTAAACGAAACAAACGTAATGCAAGTACGCAAACGCTTGGCTAACACACTGCAAGTACATACTCAGTGCAGGGGGTGATAAAGTTATGCATAGTTAGAAACGGTCACGTTTACGTACTTGCATAGAGTGTGTTCTGCTGGAAATATCTGTTCCACTGCTTTCATTTTTTCACGTAAGAACATTTTTAATAAGAATAAAAAACAATACTTTTGACAGTACGAATGGAGAAGGCAAAAATAAACCTCTATGTGTGGGAGTGCCGGGGTCATTAACTCTTAGGGGGCATTTTGTTGGTGTAAAAGTCTCTGCAGGTCTGGCAGCAGCGTTGGTACCAGCGCATGTCCTGGCACAGGTTCTTCCCTCGGATCACCCTGCAGTAAACCGCCCACTGGTCCCCCGTGCACTTGTACGTCAATGCAGCTGCCAGGAATGACAGAAGGACAGGACACGGCATTTCATAGATTCAATTATACGACACTATCCTTGACAACATGCATACATCAATCCAGACACGCAGGCTCAACTAGAAGATGCCATTTTTGCAACCGCCAGCAATGTTCAATGTTGCTGTTGCAGTATAAAAAACGCTTTTTCGAAGGTTATTATTAATTATTGGAGTGCATTTTACAAGAAAATGTTACTTGCTAATTATTTTCTAGCAATTTCTAGCAGTTTCAAAGTAAATCCTAGACGTTCTGCAGATGATCATCGAGAGCGTATGTGAACCTTCACTTGTTTAGATGATTCTCATTTTATTTGTACACAATAAGAATGTGATGCTTTCCAGATGATGCTTACTTTAACAGATGTCTTGGCAATGAAATAATGCGTATGCGGTACAAAAGCAATGAAAGGCTTTGTTTTAAAACCTAATGAACCGTCTACTGTCTACATTTAAGACAGCAGCCAAACTGAAATGAAAACGGATTGATCTGGATCACTTGACATAGGCAGGATTAAATTAATTTAAAATAAAATGAGGAATCTATTCAATTCAATTCAATACACTTTATTGTCCCAGATGGGGAAATTTGTCTTGGACTTTTGTAATACTGCCTGCGTCAGAGGGGCATATGATGCCTAAATAGGCAACATACTATTATTTGGAACACAGCCATTAACACTATATATAAGTAAAAACGTCCTATTTAATTATAATTTAGACATATGAGTTCAATATATCAACACTGAAATTAAATGTCAATATCATTTCAAATAAAGATATAAATTATATGAAATTCAATTAAATCAAAATAAATTCTTTGAAATTATTGAGACAATTTCAATATATCTTTATAATATAGATATATAATTAAAAATAAAAAAGAGATAAATAAAATAGAGAATTTCAATAAATATACCCGCAACTATATTGAAGATCATTTTAATGATTTAATGTCATTTTAATTTTAGCACAGGTTTTAGTACATTTCTTGTGTTTTTGTTTGTGTTTTAGTAGAGTGTGTTTTTTTAAATATGTCTATAATATATTTTAGTTTTTACTTTTAGTTGATTTAGTTCTAGTTATTGTAGTCCTTCAACTTAAATTCAATTTAAACAAGCTGAAATAAAATAAAATATAAATAAAATAGCACACACACACACATATATATATATATATATATATTAGGGCTGTCAATCGATTAAAAATATTCAATCGCGATTAATCGCATGATTGTCATGAGTTAACTCGTGATTAATCGCAACTTAATCACAAATTTTTATTTGTTCTAAATGTACCTTAAATGAATACTTTTCAAGTTTTTAATACTCTAATCAACATGGGCATGGACAAATATGGATGCTTTATGCAATATATGTTTATTATTATTGAAACCATAGTCAACAGAGCATGAAGTCTAGACATGTTTCAAAGGTCATGTTCATGAACTTGTTCATGTCTATTAGACACGTGAAAAAAGAAATACCAGGTTCCCATTACTTCTCTTTCTTTGCACTGAGCAATTTACTGACACAAACCTGTTTACATTTTTGCAGGACAGGGCAGCTCTCTTCTTCTGAACATGCAAAATGTACATTTATTATTTATTATTAGATTTGTTTGGCTCTCAGTGCCCACATACTGTACTTTTATACAGCTAAATAGTGACTGAAACACGACCCATTAAGACTACGCTACATAACCAGCTCTCCCTTTCAAGATGTTAATCTGCACAAAAATCCTGATAATCGAGCCGTCATCTAATGAAATCAAATACACATAAGATAATGACAATAACTGTGCTGTGACTTCGGCTATAGCCTACTTGCATGTAAAATTAGAGAAGCAACATAATATCTGTGTTTAACTGAAAGTGCTGCTCCTCTCCGCCGCTCACTGAACAATGCAGACGCACAGAGAGAGAAAGAAAGGGGTGTGTGCGCGCGCGCGCTGGGACAGCAAGACCTCGTGCTCGCGCGGCAGTACTAGTGAGTCTCAGAAACGAAATAAGGTTTGGGCAAACCCTTAAGATTTGCCGCTAGGGGCTTTTTTGAAGAGGGGGGAAAAAGTAGCTAAAGGGGTCTGCAATGTCGCTAATTTGGCAAAACTGTACATCTCCATTTCTCCAACTACGGGCTAGGCCATAGGTCACACAGAAAATGCGCGCTGCGTTAATCGTGTGTTAATAAAATTAGTGCAGTTAAAATGAATTTGCTTTAACTTTGACAGCCCTAATATATATATATATATATATATATATATATATATATATATATATATATATATATATATATATATATATATATATATATATATATATATATATGTATATATGTACATATATATACATATATACATATATATATATATATATATTCTTTCAGTTAATGTTCATTTTATTTCAAGTAAGGATTTTTTTTTTGTATGGTTTTAGTTTTAGTTATATTATTTTAATTTTAGTTATAATATTTTTTAACACTAATATCCTGAAGTCTATATATCGTTATATCAAGCTCATCTTCAGCTCTAATTCAAGCAATATCCAGTAATATGACATAACTTTGGTGATGCATCAAAAAAATGAAATGGAAATAGATGGTGTCATATTTCTGTTTGAAACCGAACATTCAGGGACATGCAATGAAGAAGATTTGACTGGATCATAAAAAGTTCAGACAATAGGACAGTAGACTGCTGAAGTCTTACCCAGTCTAGGGGAGGTGATGGTGTTCACATTGACTTTCACATTACACGTCCCAAGATGACACTGCCTGTACGCAGTGGGCTTCAAGACTGCTGGGCAGTCGCTGCCATGGCGACCGGTCACTTTGTGCATGCATTGGACCACTCTGGACTGCAGGCCCCGCCCACAGGATGATGAGCACTGCAATGAACCAATGACAAGATCACAACAAATTAAAACATTTTCCACATTTTCATAACCTGCTCTGATAGACCTCATTTTACTCAGGAAATACAGCATCTGCTCAATATTTCAAAAAAGCTCCTTTCTACTCTTACTCTACTTTGAAACTGTCATGTTTAGATGATAGATTTCAAATCAGGAATAAAATCTGATAGCAGTGGTATCATATCTATCACCTGCTCTGAGTTTGAGTCACTTTCACATCCAACCATCATACCAAACTTGTAATGAGAAGCGCTTATCAACATAAGAAGCTTTATGAAGTTGTTTTCCATCAAAATAAGTGATGCTTTTACCTTTTAAATTTGTACTGTAATTTTAGAGTTGAAATTTTAAATAAAAGTATTCATATTATTATTTTATTTTATAGTGAAATGTCACAAAAGCAATATTTATCATTTTGTTGTTTAGTAATTTTTTATTTGCTAATAATAATAATAATAATAACATTAACAGTATTATTATTCCAACTCAGCCGAATTTTGCAGCCCTACAAACCTGGATTTTTTTTTTATTTTTTATTTTTTTTATCACAATTGCAAATTTTATCAGAAAAATTGCAATTCATTGATCCTTAAGCTCAAATCATGCCAAAAATGCTGGTCAAGCTAATGCACATGAACGTTTAGAAAATAGCAAACAGTTAGCCAATTAGCAATTGGCCAATTTAACTGTAAAAACAGTACTATTAGTGAGTGTTATGATTTCTTCCATACATTATTACAAGAGTGGGTCATTTCCTCTGCTTACAATGTGACAAACCTCAACAAAAAATAATTATTCTAATAATATAAAATTAAAAAAACTTTCAATGACAAAAAAGTAACTAAATATGACAACAGCAACAGCTAAATAAACCAGCTTAAATGCAGCCATACAAATTTAAACAATAACTAAACAATGATCAAATGAAGGAAAATAAATAAGCATTTTTATACACAGAGTCGAAGGGCCAGCTGAGTCTCCGTCTTTGAACCGGCGCTAGTCTTTGTATTACAGACAGTGAACTTTCACGGTCCCCTAATGAGCAGCACTGTCTCCGGGCAAAGCTGCAGTTTTCTCTTTTCTGTTCAGAAACAATAATGATTCATAAGCCTGGCCTACTTTACATTGTGATCTGTAAGAGCTCAACAACTCTCAAACGCCTTTGGCTTTCGCTTGACATTTCTGCTCATGAGGAGTTTATAATTACATTGTTTTCAAGCAAACCACATACTGTACAGTATATAAAGATTCAGACATTTTCAAAGGCCTTCACATTATCAATAAACTGCAACTGCATCCAAATTATGCATAGATTAAAGATTATATAAAGATTAGAATGAAATGTGCACATTACAAGACAACAAACTAAAGTTATGAAATAGTCAATAAACATAAAACTGTGACTGCACAAAATATGAATTGATGAACGCATATTCAAATTGGCCGAGAAATGTCACATACAAACACATACGAGATTCTGAGTGAATCTGCTCACAGCAAACCGAGTGAATTAGATTTCCAGAGGAAGACAACAGGAGGAAACGGTTCTTGAATAATGTAGCGTTCTGCTTCTTGTGAGACGAGCAGGAGTCATAATGTCAGCCAAGGAGCCGCCATCGTCACGCTCACGCAAGACCCAAAGGAAGCTTTATTTCTCCAATAACACTCCGGCAAAATTAAATCAGAGTATCTCTGTGACAATCTAATACATTTTAATAGACTTATAGTTTGACAGGGCAGGAACAAATTCAGTTATTTTATCACTGGCTGAGGAGAGCTGGGAGCTGACAGCATGATGAATTGATAAACACAAAATACGTTGACCTGATTATGACACAGATGAACAATAGTCCTCAGTACAATGTAGTCAAAATACAGTCTAGATCAGGGGACCAAATACATTCAGGATTATACACCAAGTGTTGCATTTTAACATACATATAACTCGTGATATATTTATTTTTCAGGATTCTTTGATAAATAGAAAGTTCAAAAGAACAGCATTTATTTGAAGTAGAATCTTTTGTAACAATATAAATGTCTTTACTGTCACTTTTAAACAATTATAAATAAAAGTATTAATTTATTTCTATAAATAAAAATCTGTAACACTTTACAATAAGTCCTCTTTAGTTCATGTTAATATTTTTTTTAATGTTAATTTATATTAGTTCACGACCATTAAATAATTTGAACTGATACAACTTTTGATTTGAATCATGTATTATAAAGTTTTAAATTAACACTAACTAAGAATAATAAACAAAATGTTCATTATTAACTTTAGTTGTCTAATGTTAACAAATGGAACCTTAAAGTAAAGTGTAACCAGCAAATCTTCCTGAGCCCAAACGTTTGAACAGTAGTGTAATTTGCCATTTGGTTTAATTTCTTCTCAGAAATTAGA